>OX451218.1:142494080-143094080 GCA_949628195.1 Phasia obesa | reverse complement strand
TTTTCTGTGTGCAATTTGGTTTTCCGAAAAAAAAAAACTCTGTCTAAGCAGTGTGTCTGATATAATCATACTGCTCTACCCTTTCACCAGATAATCTTATAAGCACTTGTACCATTCATATCTTATTGAGAATTCAGTTGATACTTAAATCTCATCATATTATTGCCACTATTTACAACACATTAACAAGCCAGTTAATAGTCATATCTCTTCATCACGATTTTCTACATACAAAAATAAAAAAGAAAAAAATATAATTTGCATACAATTGTAAAGCCTCAGGTCTTATTGTCAATCTGAAAATATAACTTTTTTTATTTCCGTTTTCATGCATTTACAATTTAATAAAAATGTGCATGTAAAGGCTTGAGAGGATGGCTGCCTTCTGTATCATATAAACATAAGCTAAATGCACTTAAAGAAATAATGTAGCGTTAAGTGTTAACAATTTACATGCAAAGCCCTAAGGCAGCTGTCTGGTATGTGAAAATATAACACGTCTTTTTTGTAGTTTTATATTTATAAATAGCTATACCCGGTTGCTGCGCTACCTACATTAGAATTAAATAAAACAAAGGTTTATATATCCGAATTTTGATAATAACTTCCTATTAGGGTACCCCTCCTACCACTTTGTTACAAATTTTCTGTTAGGGTACCCCTATATATGTTAATGTACCCTCCATCCCTGCTAGAGTACGTCTTTGTTATTTATTTCCTGTAATTGTATGATTTTCGATGCTTAAAAATTATTAAAAATAGAGGATACCTCTTCCTTCGCATTTATCCAGAAAGTATATTCCGTTCGACCTTGCCTATTATTTTTAATTCACCCAAATTTTTAGACTGTTGCTATTATAGAGCTGTAGATATAGCAATTTTTATTTACTTTGTATACGGGGTACCCATTTCTGCTTAGTTACTCAGGATATTGCAACATTGGTTTCATATAAATATCAATATCATTTAAATCGTACTTTCACTTTTTAGGGTTCCATACCCAAAAGGTAAATGTCTGTCCGTCAGTGTCTGTCTGTCCATCTGTCAGTGCCTTCTATCCCTGGAGTCGTAATAGGCATCCCCTTAAATTGTCACAGAAGTGGTATTACTATGGGCTAAAACAAGATTTACAAAACTAAAAGGGTGTTCCGAAAGTGCCATGATTTTGACTTATATGGCCTTATTTTTTTAAAGCGACTTGACACTTGAAATTTACACAGAGTATTTTAAACTATGTTCGGTCTATTATTATATATAAAAATTAAAACTAAAAATTAAAGCGACGTAATTGTTACGTATATGGGCTTGTGCCAACGCTTTCACTTAGCCCCAGGTGTTACCCATTCCGGTCACTTCTACATCGATTTACTTACTTACTTAGGTGGCTATTACAGAACATTTGTTCCTGTAGCCGAACGTAAAATAGATTTCCAAGCGCCTCGATCTTCTGCGCTTCTTCTCCAGTTTCTGACACCAAGTTTCGAGATGTCTTCCTCAACTTGATCTTTCCATCGAAGTTTCGGTCTTCCCCTTCTGCGTGAACCGTCACCAGGTTCGTATTCAAATGACTTTCTAGCTGGAGCATCTTCATTCATTCTCACAACATGACCTAGCCAACGCAATCGTTGTAATTTGATACGTTTGACTATGTCTATGTCGGCATACAGCTCATACAGCTCATGGTTCATACGACACCGATATTCTCCGCCAACGCAGATTGGTCCATAGATTTTTCGAAGAATTTTTCTCTCAAACACTCCAAGCACAGCATCATCTGCTTTCGCAAGTACCCATGCTTCGGAACCATATAATAGCACGGGTAGTATCAGTATCTTGTAGAGAGTTATTTTTGTCTGTCGAGAGGTGGCCTTGTTTTTAAACTGCTTACCTAGTCCAAAGTAGCATCTATTGGCCAGTATTATTCTTCTCTTTATCTCAAAACTGATGTTGTTTGTTTTGTTGATGGCTGTACCGAGGTAGATAAAATCGCTAACTACCTCAAAGTTGTAGTTTTCAACTTCCACTGTCTGCCCGAGTCTACTGGACGTCTTGTGCGTTGATACCATCAACTTGGTTTTATCGCCGTTTACTGCCAGACCCACTTTGGCAGATTCTTTTTCGATTTTTTCAAAGGTGGCAGTTACCGCTCGCAATGTTCGACCCATGATGTCTATATCGTCAGCGTAAGCGAGTAACATGTGTTGTTTAGTGTATAGCGTGCCAGTTCTATTCACATTCGCATCCCGTATAACCTTTTCTAGCAGGATATTAAAAAGGTCACACGATAGACTATCGCCTTGTCTGAAACCTCGTTTGGTACTAAATGGCTCGGAGAGGTTTTTTCCTATTTTAACTGAAGATCGCGTATCAGTTAGGGTCATCCTGCACAGCCGTATTAATTTTGTAGGGATACCAAACTCAGACATGGCTTGAAACACCTTTGAACGAATGGGGCTGTCAAAAGCAGCCTTGTAGTCGACTAATAGATGGTAGGTGTCGATCTGTTTTTCTTGGGTCTTTTCCAGGATTTGACGTAAGGTGAATATCTGGTCGGTGGTGGATTTACCAGGTCTAAAGCCACATTGATATGGCCCAATTATCTCGCCAACTTTAGATTTTAGTCTTTCACACAGTACGCTGGAAAGTATTTTGTATGCGATGGGAAGGAGACTTATTCCTCTGTAGTTGGCGCATACTGTCTTGTCTCCTTTTTTGTGCACGGGACATAATATGCTGAGGTTCCAATCATCGGGTATGCGTTCCTCTAACCAAATTGAACAAACCAGCTGATGTATACACCTCATCAGCGTGTCGCCTCCGGTCTTAAATAGTTCGGCTGGTAACCCATCGGCTCCTGCTGCCTTATTATTCTTCAGCCGAGTAACTGCTACTTTGACCTCATTTTGGCTAGGTGGTATACACTCAATACCGTCATCCGGGATTGGTTCTAGGGTATCTTCGTCACCGCTACTATCTGATACCAATAGTGTGGAAAAATGTTCCCTCCACTTCCTCAGCACACACTCAGTATCTGTCAGCAGATTACCTTCTTCATCTTTACAGGAGGATATGCTTGTACCAAAGCCATCAGTTTGTTTTTTCACTCTTTGGTAGAATTTTCGGACCTCATTCTGACTCCTGTACATCTCGATTCGCTCACACTCACGTTTTTCCATTTCTCTCTTTTTTCTGCGGAATAGGCGTTTCTCCTCTCTCCTTTTCTCCCGATAACTCTCCCTTGCATTACGTGTTGCTACTGAATGCAGGGTTGCCCTGTATGCGGCATTTTTCGCTTCAGTAGCATTACGACACTCTTGGTCGTACCATGGGTTTCTTGGGGGAGGCTTCTGATACCCAAGTACGGATTTTGCGGCGTTTTCCATAGAGTGGGCTATAATTTGCCATTGCTCTGCAATATTATCGGGACAAGGAGTGCTTTCTTGAAGCAATTGGGTCAGTTGAGTGGAGTATGCTATTGCTGTCTGTTGTGTTTGCAGCTTCCCGACGTCCAGCTTCCGCGCTGTGTCAGACCGTACGTTTCTCGCAACATTTAACCGGGTGCGAACCTTTGCGGCCACAAGGTAATGGTCCGAATCAATATTTGCTCCTCGGATTGATCGTACGTCCAACACGCTGGATGAATGCCTTCCGTCTATCACAACATGATCAATCTGATTTCTGGTTGTCTGATCTGGTGACAGCCACGTTGCTTTATGTATATCGAGATGACGAAATCTGGTGCTGCTGATTACCATGTTTTTTGCCGCCGCGAAGTCTGTTAGCCTCATTCCGTTATCGGATGTTTCTTCGTGGAGGCTAAATTTTCCGACTGTTGGACCAAAGATATTCTCCCTTCCTATTTTTGCATTAAAATCTCCTAGGACAATTTTAATGTCGTGGTCGGGGCAGCGGTCATATGCTCCTTCTAGGCGCTCGTAGAATACATCTTTGGTCTGTTCGTCCTTGTCTTCAGTCGGGGCATGGGCACATATAAGACTGATGTTAAAGAACTTGGCTTTTATTCGGATTGTGGCTATCCTCTCATCCACCGGAGTGAATCTGGAGACAAGGTGTTTGAGTCTCCGACTAACCACAAATCCACAGCCAAATTCATGTCTTGTGTCATGGCAACTATAGTACAATGCGTCACCCTTGGGTGTTGTTGTGACGCCTTTCCCATTCCATCGCACTTCCTGTAAAGCAGTAATATCGGCATTGTACTTTTCAAGTACGTCCGCCAGTGCGTATACTGCACCTTCTCTATATAACGTCCTGACATTCCAGGTGCAGATTCGCAGATCGTGATCCTTAAATCGTTTGCGGGGGTCGTCAACATTAGGGGTTTTTTTAAATCTTTTTCTTTGTTTTTTCATAGTAAGTTGGTTTTTATAAGGGTGGGTTACTAACCCGACGCCTCAACCCATATTTTTATCGTTCTTATGGGTGAACGCGCGGCACATTTTAGCTCACTACCTCTAAAAAGGGTATTAAAGGTAGCTACCCCAGGTGACACCACGGGGAGGTCTGTGTCCACAGTTGAGATGAAAGAGGGACCAAGATAGGTCTGGGTTCTACCAAGTTAAAACCAATCAGAGCCGTTGCTTGGTATCCAAATCCCCTACGGCACCCATCTACATCGATTTGCCTTCTCCAATTATGAGCTGGGCTTCCTCTTCTTCGACTTCCTTGCTGGTTCCAGTCTATGGCATTTCTTGTGATATCGTTCCTTGGTCTTCTTAAAGTGTGGCCAATCCACCGCCATTTACATCTTTTTATTTCTGTGGCCATGATTTGTTGATTGGATTGTACCCTGTTGTTGAGCACCACTCAAGGCCAGAATATACGCAATATCCTGCGAAGACACTGATTCACAAACACCTGAATCTTCTGCATGTCTCGAGGGGCAGCATTCCATGTCTCGCAACCGTAGAGGAGAGTGGACTCGAAATTTGTGCTGAAGATTGTTAACTATGTCCGCTCGAATTCCAAATGGGTCTTAAACAACCGAAAGTGTATCGCGCTTTTTCTATACGGTTGTCAATGTCTTTACTTGACCCGCCATTTCTAGAAATTATGATCCCAAGATTGCAAAACAGGCTGATCTCTTCTATTTGAATGATCTATTGATTGTAAATAATTCTTGAGACGACGCAGGGTTTTGGTTTTGATAATGTTAATATTAAGTCCCTCCGCATCTGTTGCTGTTGTCATATTTGATGCAAGATCTGAGAAGCTGTGAGCTAATAGGCCGATATCGTTTGCGTCCTTAAGATTGTTTAAATGACCTTGCAGTCCCCAAGTAATTCCCTTTCCGTTTTGTAGAGCTCTTTTAAGAATTGTGTCTGTTTTTATCAAGATTATTAAGTATATGGCCGTAATAGGCAGCTATTTTATATTTACATAGAGCATGTTTTAAAATGTCTACTATCACAACAAGTATCAAAAATAAAATTAAAAAAAAAATTAAAGGCTTTTCCCTAGAGATCGCAATTTTGACAAATTTAGCATTATATTGCAAACGTTATAGGCAGACACTTAAAATTTTGACTGGGTATGTAGTGATATGTTTACAATAATAGCAGCTATATAAGATAATTAAAAGTTAAAGGGTGGCTCCGTAGTATATATAATTGTAACGTATATGTGTTTAACGAGCAAATATTAAAATTTTTAAAAACAAGCACACAAAACATAAAATTAAAAATGAAAGGGTACCCGTGAAAAATATAAATCTTGTACTTTTAAAGTTACATATTGAACGTACGGTACTCTAGGTGTATGACCGATTTGTTTATCTGTATTCTCTCTTATTTGAACTAAGGTACTAAGAGGCCTACCCACACATGATGTGGACACTGACAGCCAGACAAAAATGCAAAAAATAAGTCCATATCGATTTCACAGAAAAAATATTTTCACCAATTAAAGGTTTTAATTGGATTGATAATTAAATGTAATTAAATATTTAATTGATTCAATTATTTGGTTACTAAGGATTTTTTTGATCTGTTTTAAAGAAATATATATTTGATTTAATTAATATTTTTTTTTCATGAATTGTTAATTGTGTCTTCAATATTTTTGAACTAACAATAATTACTCGTATCTTAAGTCTAAAATAAAAATATACTTTTTCCAGCCAGTGCTAGACAAAAATAATGTTTGTTTCAAGGATTTTGCAATCATTTGCGGGTCATCCCTCTAATGTACGGCCAAGAAAAGCAGTATCTCCTCTTTTTAGTCGAATGTAACCAGATTCATTCAGCATGTTACGCGCTAAAGGGTTTGGATGAGATTCAAGCCTCTTTAGATATGTGACTGCATGTTTGGCTATTTCTGCTTTAACTGATGGCATGTTTAGGTCTTTGTGGATGTTCGAATTTTTTATATACCAGGGAGCAGATGTAATCATACGTAGTATCTTATTTTGGCGCCTTTGAATTTTTTCTACATTGCTAGCTGAGGCAGTGCCCCATAACTGAATCCCATAACACCAAATTGGTTTGAGGACCGACTTGTACAGTAGAAGTTTACAATCTAAGCTCAGGGTGGAGTTTCTGCCAATAAGCCAATTTAGTTGTACTGCTTTTAGTTTCATTTGTGTTAACTTGAAGTCAATGTGGCTTTTCCAAGTAAGGCGACGGTCAAGATGTATACCCAGGTATTTAACGTCTGAAAGCTGTGGTATCATTTGGTTATTTATGCGAATAGGAGGGCATGAGTCCCTGCGCAGTGTGAAAGTTATGTGAGTGCATTTTTGCTCATTCACTTTTATTCTCCATTTTTCTAGCCATTTTTCCAAATTGAGTATGTGGTCTTGTAAAAGTTGTGATGCTTCTTGGGCACTTTCATGAATACTTAAAAAAGCTGTGTCATCTGCAAAAGTTGATGTGTGGACTAGGGTGCTAATTGGCATATCCGATGTGTACAGTAAATATAAAATTGGTCCCAAAATACTACCTTGGGGAACTCCGGCTTCAATGAGCTGTGGCGAGCTTAAAAAGTCACCTTCTTTTAATAAAAACTTGCGATTCGTTAAATAATCTTTTAAGAGCTTATACAAGTTTTCGGGCAAGTTCAGCTTTAGCTTAAATATTAGGCCTTCGTGCCAAACCTTATCGAATGCTTGAGAAACGTCGATAAAGAGCGCAGAACAGTATTTTTTTTCTTCAAAGGTCGTTTTAATTACATTTACTAATCTGTGTGTTTGTTGGATCGTACTATGTTGTTTTCTGAAGCCGAATTGATGGTTCGGAATGCATCCTTTCGCGCTAAGAATTGGATTCAGCTTAGTTATTAATATTCTCTCAAACAACTTTGACATGTTTGATAAAAGGCTTATAGGTCTGTATGATTCTACTTTTGTGTGATCTTTTCCTGGTTTAGGAATCATATTAATCAAAGAAACTTTCCACTCTGTGGGAAAGTACTCAAGACGTAAAATGGCATTTTTTTAATTTAATTGGTGGAAAAAATTGTTTCTGTATACTACGAGTATGTGGAACTGCATTAAAAATATTCCAAAAATATTTTATGTACAGACACGGTGCTGTTACATTTCCATTTAACGCATGGATAAAGTTTTATATTAAAAAATCCTGCCAACAATATTTTTTTCAGTGTTTTAAAATAGTTTGCTGTTGTCAAAAAGTTATACAGGATTTTTTTTAATGTTTCTTATTTTCTTATTTTTTTTTTGTGACACTCAAGCAGGCGTTAAAAGGTTCTTTTTTAGTCTGTATTAGCAGCTGTATGCCGATATATATTTGAAATATCAGAAGCCTTATTATCGTCAGCCACATTATTATTGTCATTAGCATATGCTTATAAATAAACAATTTTCCTTTAGCTGAAGGAAGAAGATGCAAACATGAAGACATAAAAATCAGAATCACAGATTCATGCATATAACGACGCATATAAGCAAGAGAACTTATAAAAAATACATACAAGTAAAAGAATGTGTATTAATATATGTGAGACTATGGCCATGCTTCGATTCATGATTGTTCAAGATAAATGGATACATGTTTTATAAGAAAAAGCCTTTGGGTTTGGTTGTGTTTGATCTACATGGTTGTGGAGGGGGATTTAGTTTGAAATTTTGTTTGTCACAATTTTTCAATATAAGTGTGAATATTTCTTGGAGCCACTCAGCAGTTAATTAAACAGTTTTGAAGTCGATAATCGGGGGAATATAAAAGCTGATGATTTCTCTGATACTCCGATACTCTTTGAGATTTTTGCTTTATAAAACTGAAATAAAACAGTCAACAAAACACATACTTCATGGGGCACCCTTTAATTATAAATTTTATATTTATTACTCGCTTTAAAAAAATTTAAGTATCTCCTTGGTACTGTTTAAAAGATAAGCATATACGCTACAAAAATGCGTACTATGGCGACACCCTTTACTTTTTAATTATTTGTGATACTTTTTATTGTGACCAGCATAGCACCAGTTACCCAAATACTATCCGGCTTTTTGACTGCAAGTCGGCCATCCAATGATTTCTTAAAACCAGGAAAATATTATTAATCTATACATACATATAATAAAATAGTAACTCATTTCCTGTCTGTCTATGTCTGTCTTTCTTTCTGTATTTGTGTTCGCATCACGCAAAAACTACTGGATGGATTTTAAAAAAAATTTCGTGAGGAGGTACTTTAGTGTCCTGATTAAAATATTGGATGCTTTTTTTTCGCCAAAATATCTATCTTATTATCAAGAGAAATTGGAGAAAAAGCAGTAAAAGTACGCCGGTTTTTTTAATGTAAGGAATCTTTTTTTGTTTTGAAAGCGGAATATTTTCAAAACGGTTGCGCAATAGATGGCGCTGTTTTAAAATAATTGCATAATATGAATTACAAAATTACTTACTGCCAACTATCCAATTGAATAAAATTTGTATTTGATTTGTATTTTTACTTAAATACCTTTTACAAAGCTTTGAAATAATTTTAAGAATTTTGAAATTTATTATAAATTTTACAATTTCATCCAGGAGTGGGTACCTTCATATAAAATAAATACGTAAAATTTGGTGTGGATCACTTTCAAAGCAAAATCGAACAAAATGTGGTCAGGGTGCAGCAAACAACGTGTATGGGCACAGCTAGTGTCATATGAAATTACTTAAATCCTAAGAAGCACATAAACGAACTTAGATTCCTTGAGAAGCTGAGAAAACTGTTGTCTTCTAACAATGTTTATTAAATTTTTATCGCCATTTAAACAAGATTCGGCTGTTATGAATGTAGCTCTCATACATGCTTTCACTAATCGACAGCAGAAATTAATGTTTCAGCCATTATTCATGAAATGAATACAAATTGTTGTTGATGAAAATGGAAGAATGATGACGCTTAAAAAGTGATGGATGGTAAGAGAATTTTAATGCTTGGATTTGTGACTCTACAAAGGTTTTTTTTAAGTTTTTTGTTTTTTGTTGTTGTACATATTGAAACCGTTAAAATGCTTTCACAAATATTTGCATGAGTTTACACAGTCGTGTGTTGAGTGCTGGTATGTGTGAAGACTGCACGTTCAAAGAATAAAATCAATCAAACTGATGACATATTTTTACTGGCTGGCCATAAAACTGGAAGGCAATCAATTAATAGTTGAGTAAGAAAAATATTTTATCCACAAGGCTTTGTGAGTGTTTTAGTGTAATAACTAGAGTAATGTGAACTTGCTACTTCTACATTTATAGATTACACAGAGAAACACTGATTTTACGGGACCGAATTTATTACCCAGCAGTAATACATAGATTAATCTAGTTCTTACCCTATGTTTGATTTCTCGAATTGACTCTAGTTTTCGGAATAATCCTTTATTTTAAAAATTTAGTAGGTTGCCCAATATGTAATGGGTGGTCCAAATACAAATATCTTTTTAAAAATTAAAAAAAAAAAAAAAAAAAAATGGACTATAATAGGAATATTATGGGTTTTTATTAGATTTAGTTTTGAAAGTTGTTCACAGCAAATTTTAAGACTGACAAAAAAAGGTGCTACCATGTTTGCAGTACCACTGAATCGGTAATATTGCGTTTTTTTTACTACCTTTTCTCTAGTTCCTCTTGGAAATGTGCAATTTTTACAGCAAAAAGTTATGCTAAATTTGAACCAAGATACTAAGGTAGCTCCTCACAGAGTTTTATTTAAATCAATCCAGTAGTTTTTACGTGATGCGAACACAAACAGACAGAAAAAATTCTAACAATCGCTGTTTTGTATTCCATTTCGATTTTGATTTTAAAAAAATATTTCCTGTACAGAAATGGTCCTGTTACAGTTTTATTATATGTATAGATAACAAATATTCTTAATTATACATTTAATAAAATAGTTACTCTTTTCTTGTCTGTCTGTCTGTCTGCCTGTCCTTCTTTTTTTGTGTTCGTATCACGTAAACACTGCCGGATGAATTTTAATACAATTTTGTTATAATATTTACAGTAGAAAGTGGAGAACAAGCAGGGGAAGTACGCCGATTTTTTTTACCGATTTAAAAGGACTGCATACTTTAGGGCATCTTGTATTTTTGAAAGCAGTATATTTTTAGCAATGTTACGTAACAGATGGCGCTCTTGTAAAATAATGAGTAACTCATTTCCCGCCTGTCATTTACAAAGCTGTACAATAATTTTTAGAATTTTAGAATTTTATATAAATTTTAGAATTTTAGCCAGGGATGGGTTCCTTTTTATAAAGAAAATACGTAAGAGTCTTCAAATTTGGTGTGGATTACTTTGAAAATCGATCAAAATATTGTTAGTACGCACACAACGTGTGTGGACTGTGTGTGAACTGCTAGTTGTTAATGAAATCGATTTTTTTCATGGATTCCCAGAAGCTAATGAAGTCAGTCCAATTTTTCTCAACGACTGTTTCTGGTTCCATCTTATGAATGTTTTGAACGATTAGTAACTTTAAGGGTATACATCGCTACCCTGTAGAAGTTGTCGCCCAGTGAAAAGTTTATGTAATATTTTGCATAATTTTAATGTGCTGTGGTTTATTGTCTCCCTGTGGATGTCTTTTTAGTAATTGTTTTCATATTCGGGGTATCAGCTTATGGGGCTTAATTGGGAGCTGAACTTTAAAGCAGAGTTTTTTTAAAGCAACATTTGTAAAGGCATTTAAGTGGTACATTTATTAAGAAAACTTTTTTCAAAAAGTACTTTTTTAAATTCCATTGTGAAAATGCAAGTTTTTAAATTATTTTACAAAAAGTATTTTTTATTTTAAAAAAATGTTTTGTATTTTTAAGGTACTTTTGAAAAAGGTACTTTGTAAAAAAAACCTTTTTATAAAGGTATTACTATCAAAAGAGCTTTTCGATTAGGCACCAAATGATTGTTTTTCATTGAGGCACCTTAAGAAAACGTTTTTTTTAACTTACTTCCTTTAACATACCCTTTTAAAAAAAATCCTATTTAGGGTTCCGTACCCAAAGGGGAAAAATGTAGCCTTATTGTTTCCGCTACAATGTCTGTCCGTCTGCCAGCGCCTTCGATCTGTCGAACAGGCAAAGGTAGCTTCTTTAAATTTTCACAGAAGTTGTATTACTATGGCCGTTATAATAATATGTAAATACTAAAATTTAAAGGCTGTTCCCATAGGGACTAGATGTTTACAGATTTGGCATTATTTGTTTCACCAGAAGAGGCAGACACTTCAAATTAAAAACAGTAGTTCAAGCTGTGTGTGCAAGTTTAAAAGGGTGTTCCGATAGTGACGTGATTCTCTCGTATATTTCCTTATTTTTGAGCTGATGTAGGTAGACTCTATGGCCGCTACAATAATAAAAATGACTAAAAGTTAAAGGGTGTTCGATAGTGAGTATTTAAAATTATTTAATATATTAACAAGTATAAAAATGAAAACTAAGAACTAAAGATTAATTTAATAGAGACGCTAAATTCGTTGTATAAGGCCTTAATTTGAAACCTTAAAAAAAGATTCCTAAAATTTTCATGGAGGCTATGGCCGCTATAATAATACAGTGAAACAGTGAAAAATACACGGCCTTGACAGTATAGGTTCGATTCTACTACCAAAGGGTAGTAAAACCCTATACTCAGTTTAAAGAATTTGGTGAACAATTTTGTAAATATGATCCTCGAAAGGTTCTGAAAGTCTGTAGGCCCTTCAAAAAAGGTATCATCTGTTGTTGTCTAATATCATATTTAAACTAGGTGAAGGTGATAGTAGATTCGAACCTATATTATCAAGTTAGTGAATTATTCAAAAAGTTTACATTTGTAGCACTGTGTAATTCAATGCAGAATACAAAGTGCATGATTTTATCATCCCATTTTATCGTAATTACACAATTTTAAAACTGTGAATATAAACTTTAAAAATACCCAAATTGTGCCTGTCGATTCCTTCAAACATTTAATCATCTTTATGTAAATACGAGTATTATATTGTTGTTTTCCAGTTGCATAACTTCAATTTGAGTATGTCGAAAAGCATATAAATCTTAGACAGCTCCAGTTCATTTTACTTCTTTTGCTTGTTTACGACAATAGCAAATTCACTTCATTACTGTTTTACGAGCTTTCTATTAACACACTTTGTTGTAGTTTTATTTTATTACATTTGATTTTAATTTCTGCACTTAACATGGTGTAAACACACGTTGCTAATGGTAAAACAATTTTATGTTTCCTTCTTTTTATGTTTCTTTCAGTAATAAATGACTACATTTTGTGGTCATGTAAGTTTTTTTTCTTTAAATAAAGTAATGAGAATATTTTTATAACTCAAGTAAAAGCTTTAAAAAGTATATAAATTTTGCATATTTTTTAAAGTTGTTTTATTTATTTTATAATAAAGTTTAGGTTTTTAGAAGAATATACTTCTTGAAGTACAAAAAATGTCATTAAAAAATGGTCTCAAGTACACTTTAAGTAGACTTTATTTCTTTTGCATAATGGCATTAGCCTATTAAAGTGTTCTAGTGTTCCAGCAAAAAAAAAAAAAACCTTATTTCTGGTAAGCATTACGCTCCTTTCCTGCCATTCAACAGCTTATAAGCCCATAAGCAAATAAATGTTGCATAAATAAATTCAATTTCGTATGACATGAATTGTTAAGTTTACAAAAATCAATCAAAGTTTACAAAATCAATTTTTTTTAGTCTCCCTTACAGCAGTGCCTACTAAAAACCACAACTGTAGGCGATTTATTTGAATCTACAAGGAGTTATGGCGAATTACGAACATAATGCGGCATGAATTTAGGACATCTATACTGCGCGGAAATAATCGCTTAAAAAGGATATCGCGAACAAATATCATGTCCTAGGGAAGCATATTCGTAAGCGATAACCTTTCAAACTTGCATACTCTTTCAAACCTGCTGGGGCTTTAACGATTTTTACACAAAGAAAGAGAGGTATAGAGGTTGAATCCTTAATGATTGTTGGATCGGTTAAAAAGCCGTCCAGCAAAGTAAAATATTTAAATATTATTCTGAATAAGAAACTAATCTGAAATTAATACATAAAAACGAATTAAGAAGAGGATCTTACAGTAATGTGAAAGAGTGTGTAGCAGTTTATACAGGAATCTCGCCAAAATTCAGCCTTTGGATTTACACAATTATGGTAAGACCCATAACAATTTATGCATTTGTGGATGGGATTCAGAAGGATTGGTATTTAGGGTGCAGGCAATCGTGTCAATGTTGGAATAACGACCATTTGGCTTTTTCTAGTACGTCGACGGTTATAATATCAGCTTTACATATATAAAAAGATGCCTTATAAAAGCTTTGGGTCCAACAGGATACCTAAGAGACCACTGAACCTAGTTAATATATGGACTAGGGTGGCTCAAAGTCCGATGGGAAGTATAATAGAACAATAGTAATGTATGACTGCATTGGAAGTTCATTGTGTGTAGCGTTATACACAATAAGTGTATGGAGACTGGCATAAGGATAATTCTCTTATGGGTGGTAGATCAGAACCAACTGTCTCCTTATTTGAGCTAAACCTGTCCTGCAGTCAGCGTCTAACGCTGTAAGTGTGCGTAAAGAATTGTTGGATGCGTAGAATCATAAGCTAGAAAGTCTGCGGGGAAACAGATACTTCCGCATTTGGCAAACGGAAGTATCTTCCAAACAAGTGCTAGAATGCACTCCAATCTATAGATATAATAAAACAGTAACAGTACCATTGCTATACATGAACTATTTTTTAAAATTTTGTTGCTGGTGTAGTTATTAATCGAAATGTCTGTCCGTCTGTTCATCTGTCCGCCTGTGTTTGCAGTACGTAAAAACTACTGGATGAATTTAAAATAAATTTTGTGAGGAGGAGTTTTCATAAAATAAATGCAAGTAAGCAGTTTTTTTTGATTTAGAGATAGTACAAACTTGACAGCACCTTTTATTTTTGAAAGAACTCTACAATAATTTTAGAAAATCATGTACATGTTAGAAAGGTATCTAGATATGGGTACCTCTATATAAAGCAAATAAAGAAACTATAATCCAAGTACTATAAAACTAAGTGTCTTACAATTTGGTGTGCATTACTTTCAATGCAAAATTAAACGAAATATTGTTAGGACGCTCACGACGTTTCGGGGATTTACCAGCTAGTGGGAAATCAAATGCTCCGCATTTTGCAAAGACTGATAATTGATGAGATTGTTGTAAAAAAATTGTTGTTAAAGCCGGTAAGAAAATAATAATATTGAACGATTTCATATCGTTATAAAAAGATTTTTCAAAAATCATCATCATTTGGATTTGAAATCACAACCGTAAAATTTTTTAAATATAAATTTGTAAAAAACAAGTATAGAAAATCATCTTAAAAATTAAAGTTAAGACTAAAAATATTTTTAAAATACGATATCGATTCTAATTAAAAATTCTTCATTTTATTATAATTAAAATAATTTTTACTTTTTTCATTATTTGATCTTTACAAATAATAAAACAGTAACTCATTTTCTGTCTGTCTTTTTCTTTGTGTTCGCATCACGTAAAAACTATTGGATGGATTTTAACAAAATATTGTGAGGAGGTTCCTCAGTATCCCCATCCCAATATAGGGCACATTTTTTCAAGAGAGAGTTGAGAAAAAGCCGTGAAAGTACGCCGATTTTTTTAACCGATTTAAAGGTACTGCATATTTTAAGGCATCTTTTATTTTTTAAAGCAGTATATTTAAAGGAATGTTGCGCAACGGATGGCGAATGAGTAATTCATTTCCTGTCTGTCGTTTACAGAGTTTTAAAATAATTTTTAGAATATTAGAATTTTATATAAAGTAAATACGTAGGAGTCTTAAAATTTTGTGTGAATTAGTTTCAAAGCAAAATCGAACAAAATATTATCAGGACGCACATAGCGTGTATGGACACAGCTGGTTAGGGTTATAGAACGCATAAGGCAAGTCAACGTGTAATCCACACGTGCTAGAATGCGTTCTATTTCCTATTAGAACCTACGCTTTTTGTAAAGATTTAATAGGGGTTTTGTATACTGCTCAATGGAATTCTGAAAAAAATTTTAAAATCCGTAATAAAAAAAAAATAATAATATTGAACGCTTTGATATCATTATAAAAGGGTTTTCCAAAAATTATCATCATTAACTATATATTTGGATTTGAAGTCACAACCATCAAATTTTTTTAAATATAAAATAATAATTAAAATTTTTAAAAAATTATAAAAAATAATATAGAAATTCCTCTTATATATTTAAGTTTAGATTAAAAATAATTTTTAAGTTTTTAATTATTTTAATTATAATAAAATGAAGAATTTGTAAATATAATCTAAAAATAATTTTTTAATATTTTTTTAAATAAAAATAATGTTAAGCCTATTTGATTTGACGCTTAATGGTTTTTCCATAGAGTAGATTTTTTCATGCATTTTTATTATTGTTTTATTTAATTTTTTATCTTTAATGCTTCTTTCATACAAATAATTGTTATCGTTACAATATTCATTTGCATGAATAACTGGGCAGCGATGTATTCAAAACTGCTGAATAAACAACCAGGCAAATTTCAAATATAATGAAAACAAATTTACATTTGCAATTAAATTTTAAATAATAACCAAAACCAAATGTTAAAGATTTAAGATTTAAAATTTAAAATTTTTATAAAAAAAAAAAAAAAATAATTATTTTTGTGTTATGGAAAATTTTTTTTTAATACAGTGATAAGACTGAATAAATATTTGAACACTTTTCATAGATTTAAATTAGATTTTGTTGATTAATTTTGCTATTTTATGCAAATTTCTTTTAAAATAAACATTAATTTCCTTTTAATAACTTTTGTTTGTCTGTGTTTTAAAATGATAATTTCTGTCATTTGGTCTTGTCTACATGCGACTGTGTTAAGCTGATAATCTCACTTTTTATTTGCAGCTGTGAAGCAGCATTCACAGACACACACACACTAACTCACTATCCATTACAAAGAATTCATTGACCTTGATACTTCATGGTTTTTACATTGTTAAACTGCTGAGGTCAAGTATAAAATAAAAAGTATAAAGTATAACAGTATAACAGTATAAACAGTATAAAGACAAAATTAAATTTTAAAAAAGCTTTTAAAAAGTTTAAATTAAATTTCAAAAGATTTTTTTTTTTAAATAAAGCGATAAAAGGGATTAATGATATAAAATGTCAGAGTTAGTGAAGTACAAAAGTTAGTGAATGATATTTAGAAATATGCTTTTAACAGGCCTTTTTATATCTTAAGCACGGTAGCTCTGTATAATGTCTTATTATTTTTTACCATCATAGCCTCCAAGAATGATAGATGGAAGATTACGCCATACGTATGATTTCCCGTTAGACGGTATGTTTCGACCAATTTAAATTACACAGGTTTTTGACTTCCTTCGCCTCTTGTGTCTATTATTCTTGGTAGTCTCACTATAATACAATAAAACTCGATAAATAACGCTATCGCAGCCTTGGAAAAATAATTTTATTACAGATCACAAACAAGGGTTGGTGACTTTAATATTTCACACGAAACAGCGGAAAAAAATATAAAATACGTTAAGCTTAAGTTAAATAAAAAGGCTTTAGCGAGATAAGTTTTGCTCTACTTAATTGTGTACGTATGATTAATATTAACTCAATTGAGACATTAATCATACGCACCATGATATCAATTTAGCAGCCATTTTTTTATGTTTTATTTTTTGATTGGCTTCTTTTAATTGCAGAGTAAAAAAAAAAAACAACTACGATATTAATTTTACTGTAATGTCACTTTATTTATTCAGTTATATTTGTATGACTTATTGACGATGCTGTTTAATACACACCCACACACACTATAAAAAACTATTTTATTACACACGACAACTGATCACGTATACGTTTAAAATAATACTGCCATATCGAATGAATTCTTCTTTAACGAAGACTGACCTGGCAGGCCTGTTTTAGATGATTATTTTATACTTGAATTTATGTTTTTTATACTTGTTTTTTTTTTTTTCTATAAACGTTTGTATATGAGGTATTGTACAACATGTATGTAACAACTAATATGGACTTAGCAACATTCTATGCTTTTTATTTTGTGAATGTAACAACATAGATCTTTAGGCAGATATAATGTGTTTAAAACCGACTCACTGCGGTCCTTGTGGTATTTTTTTAACGCCTGAAAGAGGCATGAGCAGAAAAATCCTTAGGTCTAGTACAAAACCATCTTGAGGCCCGAATAAATTAGTTTATTCTAGTTATATCGCAGCCCGATATGTCTGCACGTTCTTGCAGCTATGCATTGTCAAGAAATGCAGCCGTGGCAGTATAGATAATGGATAATGTTAGAGGAAGTGCTTTCTCCTTCTTCTCCTTAACACTTTTACAGAAGTCATTTTATGGAGGATTTAAACTCTTTGCATGGACACCAATAACGCAGTGCGCTATCAGCAAACCCACTATCTGCCCTCGAGAGGATCTCGGCAGGCTTTTAGTCTTCTTGAAATCACACTGAGGCCATAGAAATCTCGAAATCATGCAGGTGACCTCGTTAGACCATCAAGTCTACGCGGCCCTTAATAGCTTCTACTGTAAGTTATCTATATAGTAGTTTAGCGAAACACCGACTAGTTGATCTACCTCCTGATCCCTATTATATTACCGGTCACACCTGCTCCGAGTGCTGCGATGTCTAAAAGATTTCCAGGTTGAAATAACTTGTCATTTCTTTTAGAGATGTCCGGCATTCGCGAACCAATCTGGATTTCATGTAGACGCACGATAGTGGGTTTATCTTAACCTTGCTGTTGGTACAAATCCCGATATCTTCGCCATATATTCTGTGGTACCTTAGGCAGCTTGCAGCCTAAACTTCATCCTAGTCTGAAAATGAGGAATGAAGATGCCTTCCCTGCTCCAGTGACCATTCTTGAGCCGTATGTATAAGCTTCAAGTACGTCTTTATGAAGTCGTTCATGCTCCACTTAGAGTATCTTGTTCCTTCTAGTGGAGGGAACATGATCCGTTTTCTGAGCATTAATGCTAAGACATTTTTCAGTTCTTCACCGTATAATTTTTCTAAGGGATGATGTTGTGAAAAAGTATTCAGGTGTTTTTTTGATACTGCCTCCTCAACATCATCGGCATATGCCACAGTTGTGAGCATCATGATATTCAGTTCCAAGCACTGTAATTATGGAAAGGTTCCAAATAAGAGGTGACAGCACATCTCCCTGTGGTGTTCCTCAATTAGCTACTCTATATATGCCAGCTCGCCTCATTTTTTAAATAATGACTCCGCAGGTTAAAAGATTCCACGCGTAGCTAATAATCAACTGCTTCACATTCAGTCTCTTCAGAGCCATGGTGATGGTTTCTGGTTACACATTATTGAAGGCTCATTCTATGTCTAGAAAAACCACCCGACGAGCATACTCGTATGCAACCTATATGTGGAGAGCAATAATGTAGAGCCGGTTCGGACAGATCGTTGACCTTTTTACTTTACTATACGCAGTATAGGTAAAGTAATAATAGTAATAATAGTAATCGTGAAAAAATAGATGTCGAAATTTCAACATATTTATATGTTTTGAGGTCTTCTGAATCCATTGAAATTATTTTCGAGATGATATCTGTGGGTGGGTATGTAAGCCACTATTTTTGTAGAGGCTCTGCAGGTCATACCGTTTGTTATATCAAAATGAAACTCAGCATGTGTCTTTGATATATGGAGATGAAGAGCTGTATAGTTTTTAGGAATAAGCGGGAGGGGGCAAAGGGTAGTTTACTTGACACCCCAAACCGAAAATAATTATCTTTTTGATTCGAAAATGCTTTAAACTTTTATTCTTTATAAAATAATCCATAAAAATATCTGTTTTCATGAGTTAGGGTGAAATTGAGTGTAGGCCAGTCCAGATTTTTTATTCTAATTCCATGAAGTGAGCAGCATAACTTAAGACAACTTCTTCAATATTTTGACATGAAATATTAGGATTTACAAAATTTTAAATATTGCTATTTATTTTACACTTTATAGGCAAATTATCGTAACTAAGTATTTTGCAAACAAAACAAAATAAACAATATATTCAAAATTAATTAAGCAAACATTGAAGGTTTTTTTTTATTTGTGCTTTATAATTAAAATAAACAAAAATAAAATAAATTTAAAAATATCTTCTTTGCATTTATATGGGTAAATATATATTTGTGTTATATTATTGCACTGTAATTTAAATATATAATCAATTATAGAATTACCAAAACGATATTGTCAAATAAAATTAAATTTAATTAGTTATATGAATTTTGGTAGTCGCTCATGTCGCACTCATCAAGAAACCCTAATATATTGAGTATTATAACAATGTTGTTGTTGGGATACTGAAACAGACCGCTACTGTTTCAGGATTTTTATTATTTTTTTAAATTCTGGTCGCCTGGTAAGAGTATTTTTTTTATGGGAAAGTATTAGCCATACTGACAGACCTAATCTAAACTGAGCTGGGTACCCCTGATTCTTTATAATCTTAAAACTTATTCTTTTATCTATACGCAAAGAAAAATCATGGTTGAGACAACCATAATCTAAGAGCAAAATGTTATGGTTGAATTGTATGGTTATATTCAAACCATATTATTTTAAACCATAATAATAATATTGTTGTAATTGTAACATGTTAGTGTCTTACATAAAAATAACATTTTAAAATACAACCATAATTATGTTTATAATATAAACATACTATAATATAATGTGATGATGGTATGATAAAAAATTATTATATATTGTGATGAAATGTAAACATTATATGGTAAAATTCAATCATAATGATATGGTTACATGATATAATTTAAGGTATAAACTTATTTTTATATAAAACTTATTTTCATATAATAAAAAACACAATTATTTAATGTTTTATTTATATACAGATGAAATTTATTATCGATTTGTTATAAACAATATGTAAATACGTACATAAAGTAACAAAAATAATAAATTCATATTATAAAATTTTCTATAAAATTTTTATTTATTTATTTATTTAGTTTTTAGGACTTTAAGAATAAAATTCTTTTATAGTCCAAAAAAGATAACAATAAGAGTAATGGGAAAAACAAATAAAAAAATTTTAAATATTAACATAAATCTACAAATAAATTGTGTATTTTATATATAATATTAGTTTCAAATATTAAAAAATAAATTTGGTTGTGGTGTGAATTCTAATATGGTTCAAATCAACCATGTTGCTTTTTTGCTGTATATAAAAATTGAATGATGAAATGTTAACAAAAACCTGTTTATGGTGACCAAAGTATTGTTTAAAATAACTATAATTTAATCACAGCAAACATGTATTGTTACAGAGAACATAGTGTGGTTGCCGTAACCATACAATAACCATGTACTTATAAAAACGATTACTTATAAATAACGCAACATAAGCAAGATCGAGTTTTAGTTACAATCGCTCTCAAAATCACGTTGAAGTTAATTGTTTTAAGGAAACACATCTTTAGAGTTTTGAGTCGTGTATTTTTGATATTCCCAAATAAATCTGGAAGTCATACAAGAATACAAGACGACATTATGAAACTTTTTCACTTTGCAAATAATATCCGGTTTAACGTCATTTACGTTGCATAAAAATATTAATTTCTTTTGTAAATATATCTGCGTGAATGTAAATGTATTTTATTTCAATAAATTTTTTTGGTAAATTGTTGTTTGGAAGCTCCTCTTAAATAAAAGCAGCGCCAACAGCTATATAAAAATATTCGAACATGATAACATTGTCTATTGTTCGAGTAGAACAATAGTGTTAAAACCATGTTAACGAGTGTGCATTGTTTCGATTTGCCTGTGTGCGGTTATTTAAACATTTTATTGCTTAAAAAAGATTTTTTAAATTATTTAGCAGACTTTAGGGTAAATTATTTTGTGTTAAAAATTTAATTTTTATTGAAGGTAAAAGCATTATTGGCGTATCAGATATGAAATATATTATGCAAATATTAAATATATAATATACTTGCGTTAGTTCATTTAATAAATTCAACAATATGAGCCATAAATAATACAAAATTATAGTATTTTTTATTTCTAAGCCAGTCAAACTAACCAATCTAATCAACATAATTAATAGTTTTTTTATATATGTTTTATTAATGGCCTTGTAAGGACTCACGCCAAATTTTTAATTATTAAAATAAATTTTCCTATTTGAAAACAAAATCATAAGTAGCTTTATAATTTTGTTGTACACTTCGACACGTTATCTAGCAACCAAATCCGCACATAGACAATTTTTTGACGACACTGATTTTTTACCCATTTATGAAAGCCTTCAGTTGCATCCCCATGTTGACAGGATCTCTAATTAAATATAGAGTTGTGTTAAAAAATATGGAGAGTAAAATTTAATGCGCTAAACTATAGTCACATAAAAGTCATACTATATAGAGACTCATGACCTCATTGTTGAATAAATATCCAAATGATACATTAACACTCAAAGGTCACTACATCTTGAACGATGCTTAACCTGGAAAAGGCAAATAGAAAAAAAAAACTGACACAAATGAAATATAAAAGCAGAGTAAACTAAATCGCTTATTGGCAGAATAGTCAACCCTAAACCTAGACTGCAAGCTAATACTTTATAATTCCATCCTTAGTCCCGTTCCACACTTGCAATTCTTGTTTCTGAAACATTTTGTTAATACTTTAAAAATTGTGTTTCTGACGACTGTATACTTTTATACAGCCATTTTCATGTTGAAGAGAACAAACAACAACAACAACAATAGATAGTCACAGCAGATTTTAATGTACATTTTAGTTAATCTCCCAACAACAAATACATGTGTTGCAGAAACAAAAGTTGCAAGTGTGGAACGGGACTTTAAACAATATGGTGCTATGGCATTCAGTAATGGGATACTGCCTCAGCTTCAAACTTAGAAAAAATTCAAATGCCTTAAAATAAGATTATACGATTGATCACAGTTGCTACATGATATACATATTTAAAAATTTTAAACTTATTGTTTTCTCATAAAAAGGAATTAAAATTAATATTTTTACACAATAAACTATAAAGAAATAATAATACGTCACTTAAACGCAAAACGATTTTAAAGTTTGTAAAAAATTGAAAAGTTTTCTTGTCTACAGTCTTCATTTTTATGAAAAATATTAAAATTGTTCAGGCAACTATGTTTCGCATTTTCGTTCATTTGTAATCGTTCCAATATAATCTCAACCAAGCATCAAGTTTAATACAAAGCTTGAGCCTTTATCGACGCAACTAAAACCCACATACCCAACTTTATTGTTGTTGCATTTTATTTACATTCCAAATATGGGTTCATTATATCTCAAGCCGTTCTCGCAATCACTCGAACAAGTAACTGTGTGGTTTAACACTAAAATAACAGTAAGATTATATTTACGTATACATATGCAAACATACAGCCATATATACGTTGATATGTGTTCATTATTTGGTTAATAGTATGTGTGCATGTGCCTTTGAGACAATGTTTGAATGAACTATTAAACAAACCACTAATGACTGTATCAAAGGATGCTTAATTGAAAAAGTAGACAGATTTAAAATTTATTACAATAATAAAAGAGAGAAGGATAAAACCTTAAAGACATGAACTTAAATTCCAGATGTGTTTTAGAGAAGTTGTAGCAATTCTGCAATTATTGCAATATTTTTTTGATTAAAGGCCATGTTTTTGACTGAATGAGGGTGTGGTTTTTTTACGATTTCCCTACTTAAAGCTACAAAAGTTTCGCCATCTACATCTTTTTACATCAATTATTGAGACACCCTTTATTTTCTAATTTTAAATATTTTACTTGTTATTACAACCGACATAGTAATGGATGTTCTGTCCAATTTTCAAGTGTGTGTCTATTAATCCGGCTGTGCAGGATGACCTTAAATGATGCGCCATCTTCAGTTAAAATAGGAAAAAACCTCTCCAAGCCATTTAGTATCAAACAAGGTTTCAGACAAGGCGATAGTATATCATGTGACCTTTTTAATATTCTGCTAGAAAAGGTTATACGGGATGCGAATGTGAATAGAACTGGCACGCTATACAATAAACAACACATGTTACTCGCTTACGTTGACGATATAGACATCATGGGTCGAACATTGCGAGCGATAACTGCCACCTTAGAAAAAATCGAAAAAGAATCTGCCAAAGTGGGTCTGGCAGTAAACGGTGATAAAACCAAGTTGATGGTATCAACGCACAAGACGTCCAGTAGAGTCGGGCAGACAGTGGAAGTTGAAAACTACAACTTTGAGGTAGTCAGCGATTTTATCTACCTCGGTACCGCCATTCACAGTTTTGGGAAAAAGAGAAGAATAATACTGGCCAATAGATGCTACTTTGGACTAGGCCACCTCTCCACAGCTAAAAATCACTCTCTACAAGACACTGATACTACCCGTGGTATTATATGGTTCCGAAACATGGGTACTTGCGAAAACAGATGATGCAGTGCTTGGAGTGTTTGAGAGAAAAATTCTTCGTAAAATCTATGGACCAATCTGCGTTGGTGGAGAATATCGGTGTCGTATGAACCATGAGATGTATGCCAACATTGACATAGTCAAACGTATCAAATTACAACGATTGCATTGGCTACGGCATGTTGTGAGAATGGATGAAGATGCTCCAGCTAGAAAGTCATTTGAATACGAACCTGTTGACGGTTCACGCAGAAGGGGAAGACCGGATCTTCGATGGAATTAATTAATATTTTATTAACAAATTAAAAACAATTAATGTTTTATTAAATATTTTATTTAAAATCAATTAAAACCTTTAATTGGTGAAAATAATTTTTTTCTCTGTATTCTTATGGCAAAGATTAGGTAATAAAAACATCTTTCTTATTTGCCCTCGTAAACTATGGCATCCAAAATAGTGTCATACCACAATACCATACAGCAATGATCTGAAGACTCAAACACATCCATTGCATCCGAAATGTTGCACAAATAATAATTATAAACTAAAAGCACAATATTTCACACAGACGTACATATGCACTTTCAAGCATGAAAAACTATTCCACACCATGGGATTTTAAAAGCAAATTGTGTTTAAATTCAATCTCAGTAAAAGAGCATGTGAGGCGTAAAGATACAACTAATAAAGTTTGGTCTTATGCTGGTGTTTATTTCATGTTTATGAAATAAATAAAAAAATGTAATCAAATTTATGAGCTTCAATTTGTTGAGACAAATTCTCATTAACTTTCGAAGCAATAGCTTTAATCTGTGTGAGTTTTCGGGTCAAAAGTGTTTAGGATTTTTGAGAAGAAGAATAAATAAACGAGTTTAAATTGTTTATTATTTGGTAGTCAAATACAAGTTTTCTTTTCTAATTTTCTAAGTATTATTATAACCTGATAATAAAGTAAAATGATTAACGATTTGTGTTTAAATTTTGTTCGTTTGTTATGGTTGATATTTTAGAGCTTTTAATTATAATTTTCTCTTAAATAAATAGATTAAAAGAAAACATTATTAGATGAAAATAAAAATAATTTATTCACTTATTACTAAGTAGCAAAACTATGAAGATATTTTTTTCTTAATTTCACTTAAAGTTTTCCCATTAATACTGGCCTTTTATTCCCTTTACCACTGATGAAAGAGGTAAAAGAAGATTTGTAATTTCTGCAAAAGAAAAACTTTAAACTTAAGTGAATCACCTGGAATTTGAATATTAAATACTATAAGTTCTATAGTAAATAACATACAGGAATATTTAAGAAATATTAAATATTTTAGGAAAAAAAAATTGCTAACCAAAGCACATCCGGATATTTTGCCAATCTACCCGGACATTACGTTTCGTTTAGCTTATATTGGCTTTAAAAATTTACCGAGTGCTCCGAGATTAATGAAACTCGACAGGAAAATCTCTTATGGTCGTAGGCTATTACGGCTATAAAATAAGAAAAATCGAGCCAAGGAGAAAAAAGTTCCCCTTAGAGGAACTGATCCTACCTCTGAAAAATTAAATATTTTTTTCAAGTTTTCCCATACTTTTGTTTAGCAAATGCTACTTTTATAGTAAGCAAATGTTCAAAAATTCAAACTTGGATCCTGGAGATTCTAAAATGCCATTTTTCGTCCCGCCCCCTTTTGTGAGCGGTGACATAAAATATTATTTTCAAAAAAAAAAAAAAAAAATGTAATTATTAAAAGAAATGGTTTACATACGCCTTAATATCATAAAAATAAAATTTTAAGTTTTTATGGTTAAGGGGAGGTATCCCTTCAATTACATCCCCCTAAAACAACCATGTGAATTTTTTTCTAATTTATTTACTATTTTTGCTATTTATGTCGGAGAAAAAAATATTAATAAAAATAATTTTTATAATATATTTCTTTATAGTATTTAATTTAGCTGAGAATAGTTAATTTATATATAACTAGCTGTGCCCGCCTCTTCGTCAGCGTCCTTTTTTTTTACTTTAAAAGTAATCCACTTTAAGATTCTTAATTTTGTAGTGCTTCAGATATGGTTTATGTAATTAATTTATATAAAGTTACCCATCCCTGGTTATTTACTCAGAAACATAGGCTTTATATAAAAATCTAAAATTTGTATAAAATTCCAAAATTATTGTAGAGTATTTTCAATTACCCGCTGGCAAAAATAAAAGTTGCTGTCAAGTTTGCAGTACCATTGAATCGTTAAGATTGCGTACTTGCTCTCTGTATTTCTTGGTAATGATATATTTATATGAAAAAAAAAATATCCTGAATTTGAGCCACGATACTAAGGAACCTCTCCAAAGATATTCATTAAAATTCATCCAGTAGTTCTTACGTGATGCGAACATAAACAGACAGACAGGCAGAAAATCACAGTTTTATTATATGTATAGACAATAAATAATTTACACTAGTAACAATAAATTTTATAATAATAATAATTAATTTATATAAAACAACTTAGAAACCAAAAACACTTTATGACCGACAAAAAGGCTTCTTCTTCGTATTCACCCATGAAAGATGAGCAAAAACAGACGAAATTTAGAAAAAATTGCCAAAAAAGGAGCAAAAACATGCAACGTTTTTTTACAGTATAAAAGTAGAGATCGTAGATTTTATACGGATATAAAACATTTTTAAGATTTCGAGGCTCTCACTCTCAAAACCTAAAAAATTTTTATCATAAAAATATAAAATAATTTTTATAAAAATTTATATAAACAGCTGTTAATATAGACTTTCACGAAAAAAAAAAAAAAAAATCCAAAATCAATTTAAAATCTTTATTCGTTTAGCCACAAAAAATATATGTATATTGCAAACCTCTAAAAATCGTAAAAAGGCAATAAAAACGAATGCGATTTACTCAACTTTCCTGATTTTAACAGCCTTTAAAATTTACTACACGATGAAGAATTTTGTTGCTCAAAATTAATTTTTAGCCTAGATTGACAAAATGTTAATTTTGTCTGTCTAGATTGGCAAAATACCCCCTGTGCAAAGGTTAGCTGATGCAACAACAAATACAACGTGGTAAACATTAAAGAAAAATATCGAACAAGAGCAAAGCTGTAGGTGATGGCAGACTTCCATCTCACCAACCAATCTGGCGATGATAATTGAATGCAGTTTTTCTCGTATTCTTTTATCTGAGTTTGCTTGGTTAAATATATGATGTCTTCAACTAGACTCCACCCAAAGTATATAGATGCGAAGAATGCAAGACAGCTTGGAATCTTGTATGAAAGTAAACCAAGATATTTATGCAACATTTTTTATGTGGCAAACAGACAAACTACAAGTCTCTAAGAAATGCGATGCATTGATTAATCAGGATCCCTTTAAAACTTGGAATTACACAAGTGATGATTTCTTCGGTATGAACATAAATGCAAGAATGAATGTGACGCAAGTTGACGAAAGGGATCTTATCTTGCCAGTGTAAAATTTACACTGCAGGACAAAACAAAATTTTATATTTTCTGTTGCACCAAACGATGTCTTGAAATCAATTACAAAATGGTTTATTTTATTTCATATCTAAAATATTTAATTATGTAGTCTTAACAATGGAAATTTCGCAAAAATTAGTTGTGCTTAAAGTTGCTCGATTATAACAAAACTATACTTTTGAAATAAAAATTTTGAAACGACATAACTTCATCAATTTCTTAGATTTTTGAATGGGATTTTTACGAAACATTGAAAACGCAAGATAAGGTCAGCTTGCGTCATATATACATAGTAGTTATTACTGCTGAAATACCCGATGAGCTAATAGAGTGTTCACTCTATCCCTATTCTATTCTACTCTGCATCTAATTCAAATATTTTTCTTGTTTCATTTATCCTCTGAAATATAAAAATCTTAATCTGTATTTATGTCGTTGCAGCTTTCGCTCGTTATTGTGTTTAATTTCCTGCTGCAAGAGATTTTCTTTCTTTCTATGACAACAATGGAAAATAATTTTATTTTTCAACATTTTTTTCTTCTCTTTTAAACAGTTTCATTGCGAAAGTAAATGGCTGCTGAATTTATCTAAATGCGTGTGTTCAAAAAATAAAGAACAATGACAAACAAACAAGACATCCCAATTATAAGAATAAATAATGTTGCAAATAAACATTAACAATCAAGTATAAATTTTACTTAAACATGAATCCTTCTTTCTAAGCGAAGCTTCTGGTCCACAGTAGAAAAAATGAGAAAATAATAACAATATTTCAAGTGCCTCCTGGGTTGATATTAGTATAGGCTTGTATGTGTGGGTACATATTTTTTTATTAATTTTTTTTTAATTTCGTTTAGTAACTAAAAGTTTTTATACACAAATTGAAATAAAAAGATATTAAATTGCAGCAACACTATTTTATCTTTATTTTCCATTGAAAATAAGTTAAATCTAGGAAAAAAATATCCTATTTTTGAACCGTAAATGTTATTGGTAATGTTCTTGTGCATCAGTCTAAGGGTGTTTTCTGCACACAAACCAGAAACAGTGAAGCTAGTTTTATCTAGCAAAAAATATCTATTTTATATGTTTTCAGGTTTTGTACCCAAATTTTCGCTAAAATATTCAGAGGGGAGTAGATGAGAGTACATGTTTTTAGTTTCTGCATTTGTAGGCGCATAATAATGGTAATAATGTAGCGAATTCATTTTTTGCTGTTTTATTTTATTTATTATTCAGTTGTTAATAATAATGTTTTTGAAACAAATCAAAGAACTACATTTCAAAAAAAAAAAAAATCTAAACAAAATCAAAAAAAAAAAAAAAAATTTCTTCTGTACTTAATTGTGCACTTTCTGGTAACATTTAAAATTTTTTTGAATTTTTAATACTTGCTCCGTAGCCATTTATTTACACTATTTATGCGTTTAGGAATACTTTAAAAAAATTTTTGTATAATTTCAACTGGATTTTTTTGCCACTTCAGCTGCACACGTTTCCACAACTCTATTAAGTTAGATGGAGCTCTTCGATATTTTGCCAATCATTTTTTACAATTGATCACAAATTCTCAACAGAATTGAGGTCGGGATTTTGCGGAGGTCACAGCATTAATTGAATATTTTTCTAAGTCCGAAATTCCTTAATAATTTTTCAGGTGTGCTACGGGTCTCCTTCCTGTTGAAACACAAGTTCTTTTCTAGGATATGCGCTCATATCTAAAAAATCGGTAAGATGGGTAGGCAATGTGTTTAAATAAAAAAATCAAAATCAATATTTTGCAATGGTCCAACATGCCACCTCATAAAACAACTCCACTCTATGATGTTGTTTAATCTGGTGTCGTCTCCTGCTTTCAGTGCCAATTATACTGTCTACATCAGACTAATATGGGTTTACTTTGGACTCATCTGACAATATTACGCTCTTGCTGTCATCAAGAGCCCAATCTTTCTGATGCATGGCGAATTGTATGTATCAATGCAGGTTTGGATGTCTTCACAGTTGCGAGGTATTCAACGTTGTGTAGCTGTCCGTCGTCTTAAACATTTATTTATAGCTAGGGAAGCCTCCTTTGGCGTTAAAGACTTGTCAGTTCTCATCTTTCTAGTCATAAGACGTGCGTCTCATTTAGTTAATAGTGTCTCTAGCTTGTCCTTTCGGAGCTACATTTCGCCATTTTCGCACTCTTATAACCACAGTTTGGCTTGAATTAGCTTTTATTCGTGATGTCATTGTCATATCTACAATAGATTTTTTCACGGTTCGCCATAGTTTCTTCATGGTTTAAAAAATATTAATTTTTTGTTTTAAATTAAAAAATAAAACTTTTTGATATTTGTTCATTTACAATTTGAAAAAAAAAAAAAAAATAAAAAAATTGTATATTAACAAAACTCAAGACTAAACCAAATCAAAAACTGAATTTAAAACGTTAAATTGGAAATTGTTGTCCAAATTTACTTGAGAGCAATTATGAGCCAAATTGACTACATACGAGTTATTTTGTTGTTATTTAATTTTCCAATTAAAATACAAATCAATACAAGCAGTTTTGTTAAGAACTAAATAAGAAAAAATACACAAAAGAAAAAATAAATTTAAATACAAACATGTATTCACTTCTGCTCTCCACTGTAAGTATATCTGTGTGTCAGCGTAACAGGTAGACTCTTGAAATTTTCATAGAAGTTGTATTATTATGGCCGTTTTTAAATTAAAAACTAAAAATTAAAGGGTTTTCCGATAGTGAAGTGATTTTTTTTAGGTATATGGCCTTATTTTGATATCCGAATAGGCGAATACTTTAACTTTATACAACAAGTATAAAAAAAATAAATAATAAAAAAAAAAGAAGTCGCAATTCGGACACTTGGACGCAGTTGACCTTATGTGCAAACGTTATAGGCAGACACTTCAAGTTTAGACGGTGTATAAAAAATAGAAACAAGTTGAACAGTGTGTATTTTGTAGGTTTATAACTTTTACCATCAAATTGGAATTCAGACAAGCCTTTCTATAGGTTATTAAAAAAAAAAATAACGATAAATTCCGGTTTTGGGAATTTAAAATTTATTTTGGGAATTTTTATTTTGCAATATTTTTAAATTTCATTAGAAAACAAAGTTTTAGTTTTCAAGATAAGCTCCGAAATTGCTTTTCAAATATTTAAATTATTACAAAATTTTATACTTCTTTTATATGCTGAAATGTAAATTAAAATAATGAAATTAATATTATTATTATTAGTTTTTTTAATCTAAAAGAAATAAATTCTTAGATTAAATTTAATTTAAGAGCACAAATGTAGCTTGGCCATCAGCTCCGAAATTAATAAATTTGCGATATTTATTTATAAAAATATTATGTTACAAAATTTAGTTTTACATCGTTTGTATTTGGTGTCAAATATACGTTTGCTGAAAGTCTACTTCCCTACTTATGTTGCCGTTACTGTAAATGTTAACATTTTTGATTATGAAATCCTATGAATTTCAATTAAATTCATAAATATTTTACATTAACTGCAATTTTAGAAATTCTGCAAAAATATTATAAAGAAAAATCTTTCACTATTTCTATCTTTTTTTGTTGCACCGAACAACGTTGCAAGATACAAATTCCTTTTATATGATAAAATAGAAATTCTTTAAAAAATAATTGCTTTTTACTTTCTAAGTTTTTGTTTTAGTCTTCGTTAGTCTATGTCCTTCTATTAATGTGTGAGTGTCTGTGTGTGTGTGTAATACAGTTAGTAAAATCTTTTCAAACCTGAGTTCATTTATTCACGTGCTTTCAATCTATGCCATGCATTTAAAGATAATCCTTAATATATGTATTTTTAAAATTCATATGTGCCACACTTTTACGGTTGAGTGGTCACCAGGTAAATTTGCTCACCACAAAATGTCAAAGTAAGGTATAGTATATAAATCATTGATGAAATATTTGATAATCTAAAACAAAATGGAAATAAAATAAAAGAAAATAATATAATATAAAACGGAAAAGTAAATGAATATTTTAGGAATAAAACAAATACATCTTAAAAAATTCAATATTTGTGGTACAGAAATTTATAATTTTGAATTTGAAATAAAAAAACCTATAATTTTATTTAAAATATAAATTATTGTAAAAATCAGATTATAAAATTATTATGATTTTTAGTGGAAGATTAATCTTGATATTCGAATATATTTTTTTTTTTGGAGTTGAGAAAATAAAAAATTTGTCGATTGGTAATAGTCGAACAAACAAGTATTTATTGGATTAATTTTTTTTTTTTGCTAAAAACCAAGTTTTTAATATAAATGTATCTTAACCCAATATCTGAAGTGTTTATATTTGGTACGTAACTCTTTTTTTACTATGAGTTGTAGAAGCAAATATGAACTTTAATTGGGTTGAAATAGTGATTATAATATGATTATAAAAACTCTGCAAAGCTACACTAACAAGGGTCCTTAAACTGTTGCTGCTATTTAAGAGATTTGGTGAAGAAATTGTATATAAAAAAATAAATTAAAAGCCAACAAATATTTCGTGCTAAGTAAAGTCAACAAATGTTGCAAACATAAACGCGACTTCAGTCTAAAATAAAAACTAAATGGAATTTAGGTTGCCGATTTTATAAGATTGTTCGAATTCTTACTGCATTATGTTCAATTAAGAACTGGATTTGAAAAAACAAATTAAAATACGCTTCCCTATAACAATATCGTGTATGTACCAAAAGATAACTGTGGCCAATATCGATGATGGCAACACCAGCAGAATATTATTTTCTTACGTTGATACTTTGGCGTGCACAACCGGAATTTGCAGATGTTTCATGTGCTTAATATATTATATATAATCTAGAGGGGATATCGAAGCAGATTACATCCTTAATGGATCCCTTTTCGACCCCCTTTCGTTCACAATGCTTTTAGGCAACCGACTATCATTAAGTTTGGGGATTCTCTAGCTTAAGTGGTTAGCATGTTGACTACTAAGCAATGGTCACGAGTTCAATACTCAGCCGTGGCAACATCAATTTTTCTGATATGTATTATTTCTCTTTATAATAATGCATATCACAGCGCCCTCCTTCGCCGGTATAACCACATAGCGCAAAATCGCCGGCGAAGTAAAATAATTATAAATTGGCTATGCTAGCTTCAAACTAGTTCGCCTAAATAACACCAGAGGTTTTTACAATACTGTTCTAAAGTAATCACAACAATTGCAGTTTGACATAAGCGAAGCTTTACTATCACACTAACCATCTACTACCCAGTAACCCAGTTAATACAGGCATTAATTGCCTTAGTGTTTCTTCTCTTAAAAAAAAGTCAAGTGCTACGAGCAGTCTTTACTCTTGACTTTAGTGATATCAGACTGTTTAAGACTGTTCACATTTAACAAGTTTCTGCCCGTGGTCCTAAGCCTTATGCTAGCCAGTGCTATGCATTTAGTCTCAGCCAAATTACAAATAGGTTGCATATAATCCTAAATCATCGTTCTCTTAAATTCCTCCATTACTTTGTCAAAATAGTTGACTTTGCTGCGGCATTCCAGATTAGATATTTGATATTTCATTTGTTATTTATCTTAGGGTAGGTTTGGTTAAGTTGAGTTGATAATATAAATAAAAAATCAATTCTCTGCTGCCGCAAGACATACTCACTCTTTATATTTTGAAAAATATCAGTGGTTGCACCACTCTATGCCTCATCAAAGAGCTAACCCGAACTACACCAGTTTATGAGCAAAGTCTTGCCCTTCGGTCATCTAACTGTAGCGGGACCGGATACCCTGCATAACCCTAAGTTATAGTTTTTCTTCATTACATTAAGGGTGGCCTACCAGCTTTAAAAGCTGCCTTACTTTTGACTCAATTATTCTCCTCATCGACTCAAGTTACATGCTCTTATACCAATTTCTTGCTACAATCACATGACTGGATAACACTGCAGTCCAGTCATATGTTAAGTTGAATTCAAAAAAATAATATTAGTATCCCAGCAAAAAATTACGTTTACTTGGAAGTAGGTTTGTAAGGGAGAGATAAATAGCCTGTCCCTTCCAACCTGCTTCAGTAAGGCTTGATTTTTGTTTGCAATGTCCCACTTGGTAGGTCTGCTTGCTTCACCAAATTCTTTATAAAAACTTATTCGCTTATATACCTGCATCCGCGTAAGCGAGAGAGATCTCTTTCTTTCACTAAATTTTATAAAGACTCTTATTCGCTTACATACCTGCATCCTCGTAAGCGGGATAGGATGTAGTTTGCTATTATTGTCTGATAATTAAAGCATTTTCGAATGCGCTTATTAGATGCGCTAATGAGAACCATTTTTGAAAGACATAAGTTTTATTTTACGCTTACCAAAACCCAATAGTTTATTTGCTGGGATTTCATTATCTAAAGAAATTCTGATGAAAATTAATGTGAATAAATTTATGCGCTTCGGTTATTTTACGATCCTCAGAGTCGACTTGAAATCTACAAACCAAAATTTCCAAAGCATTGTTAGCTATTTGGCTACTGTATCCGGTATTGTTGATATCCACCGTTAATTGCCTAATCATCAATTTAAATAGAAATACTCTAGCCAAAAAAAAGCAGTGTAGAAAGTTTTTTTTTTAACAAAAAAATTGTTATTTGTGACGAAAGTGCACGGTGTGACTTTTTGCTCTTTAAAATTGCAAACATCGAAAAAATTTCTCCAATCGTAAATCGTTAGAAATATATTTGTTAAACAAATAATTATGTGTCGAGGTGTTATAGTCATCAAATTAATTTCACTAGTTTTGACATTCTAAAGGTCCAAAATTTTACATTGTGCATTGATCATTTGAGTAAGTAGACACGATTAAGAACTTGCCATTGCATCCAGATTTTTGGTCTATATCTGGCGACATCGCATTCGGTGCTTATTTTAAAAGGATATAAGTGACATTACTTACAAAATAATCGAATAAAAAATAAACCTATTTAATTATTACATATGTAGCATTAGTCTTCTTTTTAAAATAAACTATTAATAAATAATTACTCTGAGTGCATGACTGATAAAAAAATTTTTGGCCCTGTTATAAGTAAATCTCAGAAAAGCAATTAATATTAAAAAAATTAACGACATCTAAAATGCAAAAAGGAAACAAATTTCAAATGCATGATAGAATTAAAAACTAATTTATAAATGAAACTTGCAGAGAAATATAAACACGAATGCAATAATGTATAAGTGATGAAATCAAAGACAAAAACATTAAAAATTAAAAAGGCCAACCCTTTAATCCTAAAAGTTTTAATTCTTTTCCGCAACTTTGCCAGTTATTCCTTTTTGAATATTATTTTACAAATTGAGGGCTAAATTTATGAAAAATATTTTTGTTTAATAAAAGGTTCAAAGTTATTAGTCAGCTCTTTTTTTTACTTTGTTTAAAGGAAATACATAAATTGACAGGAGTTTCCTTTTTTAAACAATTATTGATCATCGGGCAACAGAAAATGTTTTACTTTTTTTTTTTTGGTATTATAGTGTAAATGTTTGTGTAATCTAATCAATACCATATGGACGATAAAACATAAAAGGTAAGTTATAGAAGGAAGTGAAAAAAACGAAACTTACACGTGCTTGGCATCCTTTTGTTTTAACACATTCAAATGTTGGTTTTATCTTTTTTCAACAAATAACAAAAAAACATGGTATGGGATTCATTCTTAATTATCTATTCTTTTTTTATTTAAAAAGAATCCCCAGACAATTAATTTCCTTGTCTATCGTCTTGTTGGCTAAGTTATAGGCCACTCAAAGAACTTATTTTTTTTATATAAATAAAAAAATTTTAGACCGGAAACTTTCACTGGTTTTAAATAACATTTTTAGTTTATTTTGCAAACAAACAGAATTTGAATTTCATGTGTTGAATTTTATCTTATAAATACATGTTGGTTATTAGTTTTTAATTGTTATTTATTTTGTGTGTTGCCATTTGAACTTAAAAAAAACAACAAATAATTTAATTTATTGATAATATGCAATATAAGAATCTTCATTATATACATAGTATATGTAAAAAAAAACAGTTAAAACAGTTATATGTAAAAAAACGACATACGGAGCCTATAAATGATATTAATTATTCACATAATATATTAATCATACGCATGATTGCATTTTATTTTCCAAACAACCATTTTTTTTAAATCTGTAAAAAAAAATAATTATTTATAGTCAATTAAATTAATTTATTCAAAGTTTAAGATAAAAACTGCAAAGTGCAATAATAAATTTTAATTTATTTTTTAAATTTTCAAATTGCTTTATTTAAATAAATGATTAAATAAATATTAAATTTTTATTAAAAAAATTTTTTAATTAATTTAGTATTAAATGTTCTTTGTCATCTACAATATAATTAACGAGAAAATAAATCACAAACATGATGTAGAAAAAAGAAAATTAATGATTGTTAATTGATTTGGTCAGCTTCAAAAATCTAAGCGAAAATATTAAGTCATTCTGCAATTTTTTGAACACAAAGCAATTATAACGAAATTTTGTTATTTAGGTCGAAAAATCTTTATAAATTTAATCTTAAGTGTCAGAGTATCCAGCCAGTTTTAGTATTTCAGCCTCATCATTAAAATTTTGTTAAGGTTAACCATAACATCATAAACATATCAATTTTCAGTATTTCGGCTCTCAAACTCAATATTTTTAGTGAAAGTAAAAATGTTAGGAAAATTATTTTATAGATTAAAAATTTTTATTATCATTAAACTTTAAATTCATTAATCGAACTATTGTAATTGAGTAATTTCTACAATTTGCGACCACATAAAGTATATATATTCTGGATCCTTATACATAAAGAAGTTGATTATGTGATGTGCGTCTATTCGTATGTCGGACCGTGTTCGGGTCGAAATATACTTTGCCAAGGCACCAGAGGAGATACAGAAAATGTTAGCTCACAAATCTGCCAGACACAGTTTCGAAAATTTCGGTAATGGAATTCAATAACATCAGACCATTTCGTTCGAGGCTGCCGGCAAAAATCGATGCCTATATTTTTCCACGTTGTTTTTATTTTTATTAGACCGCGACCAGTAGATAGCATGGAGTGCATAAATATCTCAGGGGAGTGCGGGTTTCCTTTTTGATTTTTAATGCCTTTATAAAAAGCAATACACATAGAGGTAGACGATGAAGTGCGGCCACTGGGAACGAGAAGCAGTCACATTGGGAGGTTAATATGACCCACCAAAGTGTTTTTGTCTGACTGTTTTAACGCGTTATAGATTGCCGGTAGGTCCTAACTTTTTCAACAAATTTTCTATAAATTTTTTACAAAAAACTTTCGAAAAAAATGTCGATACATTAAAAAAAAAAAATCAATAAAATTTTTATAATAATTTTACAAAAAAATTTCAATAATATTTTTACAAAAAAATTTCAATAAAAGTTTAATAAAAAATATCGATAAAATTATATCGACTTTGTCCAAAAACTTTCGATAAAATTTTTACCAAAATATTTTCGATAAAATATTTACAAAAAAAATCAATAAAATGTTTACAAAAAAATTTCAATAAAATTTTTACAACAAAATTTCAATAAAAGTTTAAAAAAAAATATTTCGATAAAATTTTTACAACAAATTTTTAGATAAAATATTAGTCAATAGGCACATTGGGGGGTTAATATGACCCACCAAAATGCTTTAGTGTGACTATTTCAACGCATAATAGATTGCCGGAAGGTCCTAACTTTTACAACAAATTTTCTGTACATTTTTTACAAAAAAATTTCGATAAAATTTTTACAAAAACTTTCAATAAAATTTTTACAAACAAATTTTTATAAAAAAATTTCGATATATTTTTATAAAAAATTTCAATAAAAGTTTAAAAAAAATATTTCGATAAAATTTTTACAAATAATTTCTATAAAAATTTTACAAAAAAATTTCGATAAAAGTTTAATAAAATTCAATTTCAATAAAAGCTTAAATTTTTTTTTTAATTTTTAGAATAAAATATTGATTAAATTTTTACAAAAAATTTTTAGAAAAAAATATCGATTAAATTTTTACAAAAAAACGTCGATAAAATTTTTACAAAAAAATTTCAATAAAATTTTTCAAAAAAATTTCCATACAATTTTTACAAACAAATTTCAATAAAAGTTAAAAAAAAAATTTAAAAAACTGTTTAGAAAAAATATGAATTAAATTTTAATAAAAAATTTTAGATAAAATTAAAAAAAACAAAAATAAATGCATTTAGCTTTCGATAATTATTCCTTACTAAACAGAATAAAATTTTGTTTTTCAAACGAAAAGACAAGCTTCTGGTATAAAAAGCATTTTACATAGCCCTAAAATTATACTGTCACTATTTGTATTCTTTTATTTACTGCAATATAAAACGGTATTACAACTACGGAAATAAACAAAAATATATAATTATAATATAAATATAAGTACAACAAAAATGTAGAGGAAAAATTAAATGCACTTGCAAGTTTAAAAATGAAAAGATTTCAATCAACGCAACATAAGGTTGTTAGTTATAATGCCTTCATGAATAGTATCAAAGCAAAGGATCTAAGTAAATCCAGCTCTGATTTCTACTTTTAAGAAAGCTTCACAGCAGCTTTATTTATGGCAGTGATGCAAAATGTTGTTTATATTTTTAATTACATTAATTTGAGTTTACATTTCACAGCGTTAATATTTTCATCACAAAAATTACAAGAAAAAATAGAAACGGTTTTTCTTAATAAGGCAACGCGGGAGAAATGTTTGTCATTTATGCTTTTATAAAATTCTTGTGCTTTTAATGAGTATAAAGTTGACTGCTAATTAAAATATTTATACTCGTATATTCCACCATAATTTGTTTCTTTTTTCTATAAATTGACTAAATGCAAAACACTACAGAAGAAAATTTGTTGTTGGTTGTTTCCTGTTTTATTGTTGTTGTTGCCAAGTTAAAGTCTCAACACTGTTACAGCCATAGTTAGTTCTCATGACTATGTTTGTTATTTAATACAGCATCATATGCTTCTAGTAACCCTTTAAGCACCTCAATCTCTGAAGCCAAATTCCAAGAGCGGTGCTTCTAATGATTTTTTGTTTAAAATTTCCACTAGAATTGCAGGATGTACAATATAATTTTGTTTCTTATATTTATAACACAAATCTGCGAAGCCCCTGGCTTTTTTTAACTATGGCATTCACTTTATACCCAGAGAGATTTTTTGTAAAACAACTTTTATCAGGGGCCTTCCCCCTACGAAGTTCTGTTAATAATATTGATACAACTATAGCATGATGATGACCATTTATTCGTATGTGATCAAGATATTAAAGATTTCGTTCTCTTTTCTGAATAGCATAATTGACAACTGGTGGCTCTGCAGCAGATTTATCCAGTCGCATACATAATGCGCGGGATACATTTGTCCAGTTAATCCTAATTTGGAAATTAACCAATATTTCGATATAAATCAAAATCAAATTATTTAACTCCAATTAAAATCTACTCTGTTATATGGATGCGAGACCTGGAAAATGGCACCACTTGACATACAATGCCTTCAGGTATTTCTCAACAAATGCCTCTACAAAATTTTATGGATTTTCTGACCTGTAACAATATCCAGTAACCAACTCTGGATGCAGGCAAACCAACAGCCTATTAGAACGGAAATAAGTAAGCGGAAATGGAGTTCGATAGGTTACACCCTTGCCAAGAAATGCCTAGATTGAAACCCGCAGGAAAGCAGACGAGTCGGGAGACCAACTCATACCTGAAAGCGGGTGACAACAGAACTTTCGAGATTGCGTATGAAGTGGAACGAAGTTAAGCATCCAGCTGGAAATTGAGTTTATTGCAACCACCTTATTATAGTTCTATACTCCCTCGAGAACTGAATGGAACATATATGATGATGACCTGGTCAAAACACTAAGATCGTCAATAGACTAATGCCATAACAACGCTTGGAAATTGTCTAAACTTATTTCGAAAATTGTAATTCACTAAGTATTTTGTAACAGTATACTTTGCGGTTATTGGATATTTTTCTTTGCTTTGCGGATATTTCGTATTGAAAACCTCAAACCTGGCGGGAAATTTGAGCATATTTCGGCTCTTTTTAAAAGAACCTTGTCTTAGGATATCTGGCAGTATAAAACCGACTTTTGTACTGCACAGGAATTTTTATGTCCATACTCATGATAGGATCTGTTGGGAGCACCAGAATTAGTGGAACGATATAGCAGACCAGGTTTACTGATGGGTCCAAAAAAGGAGATGGTGACTCGGGAGCCGGTGTTCTGGGCTCAAGCTTTAAACTGGCCATTCCCGTGGGCAAATGCTCAACGATCTTTTAGGCAGTGAATGTATAAGAAGAAAGATAAGGGTAAAAAGATAAATGTGATGTCGAACAACCAAACTGTTCTAAAGGCCTTAACCTCATTTAATCTAAGGTCTGGGGTAGTCATGAATTGTTCTTCATCTCTAAATGAACTCGGTTGCCACAAAAGTTTAACACGGGAAACTTTGACATGACTTAAGCTGTATCCAAGCTATAGTCATTATCATTAAGTCATAATCATTAAGTTATATAAGTTTCTACTATTTTGATTAATATCTTATAAATCATCTTTTATTAATATACGTGTCATGTAAGATTGAATAAATACGGCAAAAAAAGTGGTTCCATTTTTTTGCGTGAAATATTTGAACACAGCATTAGCCACTCAAATCGTTTTATCACATTATTTCGGTGAACATCTGAAAGGCTACTAATACTCAATTACCACCAATTCAGTTTAGAAAACAGTGAGATAAAAACTTGTAGGTACTATGAGCAGCACAATGATACTTTGGAACACATAGTATGTGCATGTCCTTCCTTGGGGTCTTGTAGAACCAAATTTCTAGGAGGCTCTCTATTGTCCCCAGAGGATAAGAATGATCTCTCACCATATACAACTATTATTTTGTTATTAAACATAAAGGCTGTATAAAAGACCCTTTGGGCCTATAACTCGTACTTAATAATACATGAAGAAAATAATCCCTATTTGGTGACGTTTATGACTCTATGAAGAATCTACATTCTTTACTTCTTTAAAAATAATTTTTATCTTAAACGATAAGCGATATAGGACCAAGTCTATGATTTAGTTGGATCCCCAGTTGGATGGATTGGTATGTTCCCTGTAAATTTGTTTTCGCATTAACCAGTCGCAAATCTTTTGGAACTTCTCGAAATAGTGCTGTACTCTAAATCATGTGGTTTAATGTTGGTAAACTGAGAGACAATATTGTGCAAAGTCCTACCGAGATATGACTCCAAGTGCTTGAAAAAGCAACACTTCCATAATGAACTATCAGATTAAAACTAAAACCCTTTAAACTTTAACCCTTTAAATATTTGGTAAATTTCATAACACAAATTTGACGTTAGCAAAATAATATAAAAAAAGCGACCTCCTACAACCATTAAACCATTAAAGTTGAACAGGAAAATTTAAGGATAAAACGCATTAAAAGGAAACTAGTCCACATTACACATTCAAGTAATTTTTCCCGCTACTTAAGCACATAATACTGCCACGTCATGCTTTATTCCTTTTTTTTGTTTCAGCCGTTGCAAAAAGAAACTGTCACAACAAAAAAAAAAAAACTGTCCTTCTATTAACTTTATTATTGCGCAGTAACAAAAATCTACAGTGTTTTTACTGCTTCTGTGGCCATTCTGCAGGTTTTTATATATTTTTTTTTTTTCTTAAAATTTTTATGCAAAAAGTTGTTTTCACGGTTTACAGTTGTGTTTACAGGCAGTTGATGCAACATTATGTAGTGGATGTTGCTGTTTTTTTTTTTTGGCTAATGTTACGAGGGTGGTTTATTGTATATTTGAAAATCATTTAAGAATACAGAAAGAAACAATTTCCACTAATTAAAGGTTTTTATTCGTTTCAAAGTAAAAATTTAATAAAAATTAATTGATTTAATAAATTATTTAATTGGAAAATTTTTTTGTTCTATTTTAAATAAATATATAATTAAATCAATTAAAAATTAATCGAATTGAATTGAATCAATTATAAAATTAATCGAACTTAAATTTGAAATTAATTAAATCCTTTAATTGGTAGAAATATTTTTTCTGTGAACCACTTCTTATAATTTAAAACAAAATTAGTCTTTAGCAATCGATTAAATGGGACAATTTTTACTCTGTTTTTAGTTTTTCTTTGGATTGTTATTTTTAAATTTAGTTATAAAGTATCCAGGAAAATGATATGCGTGGAATAACCCCATAGAGTAGTTGCCTGCATGACTTAGATAGCGTTTATTTTCATAGAATTTAGATGGGAAAGACTCTGTTTTCAAGTCGCGGCAACGCGCTTTTGTAGCGGTGGTCTTTAAAAAGATACATAATCGCTGCATGAATTAAAATAATTTAAATAGTGACACTTTAGGCGGCTTGTGCTCCAGTAGGAGTTAAAGGAATAAATAAAAAAATTTAGACAAAAAAACCTAAGAAAAGTGCTTTTTATTTGTGCTTTTGGCTATCCCTCGGTTTATGGTTGTTGTTATGGTAGCTGTTATTTGTCGGCGGTTGATTGTTAATTTTCTTTTTTTTTTAGGTCATATTAATTTTTCAGTCACAGTGCTTGACTTTATTATTATTTGTTGAGTGCAAAATTGTGTTAGACAAGAGACAGAAAAAAACTTTTCGACAAAAGCTTTTTTTGCATTTAATGGGCAATGACTTTTACTTAGTTCAACATCAAATAAAATTTTGAAGTACACAAAAAAGAAAAAGATGTCGTTGTTCAACTAAAAGCATACTTTAAGTCTTACACATGTTTGATATTCCAAGAATTTTCAGTATTTCTAGCGCATCTGACACAGGAGAATAAAAAGGAAATTAATTACAATATTTTCTGCCATTTAAACTTTTCATAACTAACGCTTTCGTCAATAAACATATAACTTTCAAGACTTTGTGTTAGTTTTCTTGGTCTGTGAGTTTAATAAAAATTAATCATGCTTCTAGCAAAGTGTAAGAAAGGCTTTTTAATTGTTAGAGATTATGGGTATCACTATAGTGATTAAAGTTGGCTTAACCATATTTTTTTTATTGGGCAACATCTTGTGATATTTTGCATCAAGTTCAGAATTAAATGTATTAAATTTTAAACCTAAATCCATACCACCTATTTTTTTGCGGACATAATTTTTGTCCGTGCATTTTTTTTTAATATGAAGTTTTATTTATCTCTCAGAGAGAAGTTATTTCGTCCGGAAAACTTTCAACTTGAAACTCATCTAAATCCGTTGGCCCGTAATTTACTAAATGAACCTGGTAACATTCTACCAAGAAGGAGGAATATTGCTTCTTTCGTAGCACTGGCTGGACTTAAGTATATTTATTTTCTCTTTTAGATTTAAGATATGAGGTGCTAGTTCAAATATATTGAAGATACAATATATAAAAATATGAAAAAAAAATTAATTTTTGTCACATAAAATTGAACTGAGTTGCCACATCATATAGGTAGTTTTTGCAAAGTAAAATTGTGAATTTTATTTTGGAAAATATTCAATTAATTAAAAAATATAATTATTGAATTATGGAATTTAGGGAAGAGGTTGACCTTAAGCTTATTGTAGAAATGTGAAAAATTGAATAAGTGAAACTACTAGTCAAAAAAAATTTGTCTGGACAAAAATTTGTTCGAAACAAATGGGTGAATCCAGCTTAGAGTTTTTTTATAAATAAAGATAACCAATATGTGAATAGAACAAAGCAAAAAAAAAAAAAATTAAAAATAATAATAATAAATAGAAAAAGTAACCAAAGAGAATACAAGGCGGTCGCCTCTTTTTAACCATATCCCCATCATTTATGAACCAAGGATACTGAGTTGCAATAGTAAAATTTTCGAAACTATGCTTGACAGATTGGAGGGCTTAACTTTTTGTACCTGCCCTGATTCCTTGGCACAATTGATTTCAACACGAATACGATGAACATGGCTAAATCAACTTACCTATGGGGTGGGAAGTAAATAGATAGGAATTATATATAACCTTTCCACCTATGCTAAAGCGTTTAAAATAATACTGCTGATCCCCTTATCCGGAAAAAAAGTTAAACTGAAAAACCATCTCCAAAAAAGCAATTTCACAAAGAGTTTTCAATAAAAATATAGCAAATATTTACATGAATTAAGAAATTAGTTTTAAATTAAAGTGCAATTAATTTATTAATTGATTCAAATATATATTTGTTTAAAACAGAACAAAAAAAATCCTAATTAAACAACTAATTGAATCAATTAATTGTTTAATTAAATTTTAATCTGAAACCAATTAAAATCATTAATTGGTGAGAATATTTTTCTCTGTAATGGATTTTATGTTTATTTATGAATTTTGCTGTTGAGAATTAACAAAACTGGTTTGTATATCATCAAGATTTTGGAGTCTCTCTGATATTCGCACTCCATTTAAACTACGATTTTCGAAAAATGTCTTATTATGACGTTAGACAGTGATTTAATAACATTTTATTATGGAAATAATTCGATAGCTGATGAACAACTGAATATATCCTAATTAAATTACAAATTTTTGCTAGATATATTCAAGGACGTTATAAATTTAAAAAATCTTAACATACAAACTTTTGATGACATTTACAAAAAAAAAAAAAATATGTTTGCCCAACTTTAGCGACATATCCACAAAGCCGCCTTTTCCCTAATTGGACGACCGCAGCTGCACTCGAAAACACCCTCTGCTATGGCTCTCATGAAATTTAGTGCTTCATGAGCTATACCGAATTATTTCCAAATTAAAATTTTGTTAAACCACTGTGCGTTATTCTGTTCATGGTAACAAGACAAACCACACTGAGCACAAATGATGATACAGTTGCCAGATGTGAGATCTGACAACCGTATGACAGTATTGTTGGTGTCGAAACAATACAAAAGCCTTAATTAAAGGCTCCGACAAAATGTTTCAGCATTGTATTAAACGTTTGAACTCTTGAAGAAGGTAACAGGTTAAAAATATATAAAAAGAGACACAACTATAAAATAATAAAAATAAAATAAAAACAAGTAAAAGTGCTATATTCGGCCGTGTCGAATCTTCTATACCCTTCACCACGGTGATTATATTTATACAGACATGTACTGCATTATCCATATTGTTGACTCTTCACTTAAATTAAGTCGTATGAGAAAAATTCATTATTCATGCTTTAAAGAAATAGAAGATAAATGAAAACAAATTCCGTTGACTACAATTGTCGCCGTGTTGTTAGCTACTTAATGATATTGAAGCCGACAGCTACATCGTAAACTCTGGCATTGTTGTAGAAATACTTATTTTGCTTTTATAAAATTAAATAACTTTTTCAAAAAATTATAAATATTTCCTCCAAAACTTTTTGTTTGTATATGAATTTGTAATTCACAATTTTGTGACATTTTCTTTTGTTGAATAAAATAGAAATTAGCCTAAGTTGACGACAACCACAACGGTGGTCGTGTAGCCATGTAACTATACTGGCTTCAAAATAATCGTTTACCTATAAAAGTGTGTATTTTATTTTTGACAGTTTTATTCGGTATCTTGAATGCACCTAGGTTTTAAAACAGAGATCTCATCTATTTAAAAATCAAACGCATTAAAAAAAAAAAAAAAAATCAAACGCATTTAAAAAAATATGTTATTCTATATACACACATACATACATACATATGTATATTCTTAATATTAAATATATGTATGTTACAGTCATGATTTTCATTTTCAAAGAAATATTTAAATTTTTGATTTAGTTTTTCGAAAATTGTTTGTAAAATTTTTTTGTAAAAAATTTTTTTAAAAATTTTTTGTAAAATTTTTTGTAAAATTTTATTGGAAAAGTTTTTGGAAAAAATTATTCATTTATGGAAAATTTTTAAAAAATTTTTTTTTAGAATATTTTTCTGTAAAATATCTTTTTGAAAATGTTTTGTAAATTTTTTTGTAAATATTTTTGCAAAAATTTTTTTTTTATAAATTTTATTGAAATTTTTTGTGTTAATTTAGGAGTTAGAATGGAAACAAAGCGAAAAGAAATCCTTACAAAAAAAATTTCCTCATATTGACCCCTACGTGCCTTTTAACTGCTCCTATTTACCAGTGGGTACCTTGTGGGTCCCTTGGCTACCTCTATGTGTATTGCTTTCTATTAAGGTCCCTAATACAAATCAAAGCAGAAAAACCCTACCAATCTAAAAACAAACAAAAATTGCCCCTCGCAGGGGGTTGTTGATTCCCCGAGATCTGTATGCACTCCTTGCGATCTACCTGTCGCAGTCTGATAATTATTTGTCAAAAAAAGGCAAAACAGAATCATTAAAGCCGAATCATTAAAGAGGAAACCTGAAAAAATATAGGTGGGCGTGGTTTTTGGCCCGCAGCCTCCAAAGGAATGATCCGATGTTGCCGATCCGATGTTCGAAACTATGCCTGACAGATTGGTGTGCTTAAATTTTTTGTATCTCTTCTGGTGCCTTGGCAAATGACATTACAACACTAACACGGACAGACGGACATCGCTTAATCGACTTCTCTATGTACAAGGATCGAGAATATATATATACTTTATGGGGTCGGAAATGCAAATTGTAGAAATTACACACGGAATGACAATATACCCTTTCACCGCAGGGGGAAAGGGTATATCTAAGACCCTTTCCACCTGTGGTGAAGGGTATAAAAACTAATAATTGCTTTGTATCTGTTATTTTAACACAAACACAAAAGCAATTAAAAATTACGTAAAGAGAAGCAAACGCAAATTTGGTTAGTAAAAATATAAATAAATTTCCTAATTCCTTTTAGAATATTTTATTTGGGAAAAGTGTTTCGTACTTCCAACAAAATACCAAAACATGTGAATATAAGAACTTTTTATATCTTTAATGTGAATAAATAAATTTTCTACATCGTTTCCTCTTGAATTAAACATTTCCACAACTTGCTGTTTATTTACTTTTATAAATGGTTTAGTTTCTTTATTTGTATTTAAAAACGTGCTTCAATAAAATTCTTAATTAAAAACATTGCTGGTAGATTAAATGTAAAAAAGAATTTTATTAAATTTTTAGGTAATTTAGGAATTAAGGAATTCATGAAAGAGAAGAAACAAAATTGAGGATACAAGTGAAGGAACATTTAAAATATTTTTGACTTTTTAAAGTGTTTTGCCTTTCAGGCAAAAGCATGAAAATAATTGTTTACTATTCAAATAGCTTCTGCTTGAACCAAACGATGGTTAAATAAATTAAATGACCGATTTTCCAAAAAAAAAAAGAAAAATTTGCTTGTAGTGAGCTTGTAATAAGGAATCTCCTTAGTTTAAAATTCCCTATGTTTCTTATATGGTTTTGAAAATACATATTTACTTACCCTCGTCGTTGATGGCTTAGACAATAATTCTAAATTCATCTAATTCTACCCCTTCAAAATATTTTATTTAATTAAAAGAAAAATTTTAATGGAAAAAAATTATTTAAATAACTTTGTCAAAATGCAAAATAGGCAATTAACTAAATTAATCACCTGTAGATCCCAAAATTTTGAATAAAAAAAATCACCCTCCCATGAGCGCAGATTTTTTTGTTCCCTATGTCAACGTAAATATTTATTTTTTCATGTAACCTGAAATGATACGTAACTGAAATTATGTCTATTCAGGAAATCTTTCTCTCTCTACGGGTGAATTCGGTTTCATTGGTTGGTTTTTTTGTGCTTGAAAATATTTTGTAAAGTTGGCATTGCTTTATGCTAGAAACTCACTTCATTAGATTCATTACGCAAATTTTTTTTGCAGGTAGAAAAATTACATTTCTTTCGACCTTTCATTTTGCTAGTTTTTGATGTTTGAGTATGTTGCCAATTTTGGAAAATTTACGAACGTATAAATTTTTTTCTATCAACTTTTTTTTACTGACATTTTTGTCAGTGTCAGCTGTCAGTGCTGAAAAGTCAATTTTACCTAATATAAAGAGTAACAAACAAACGAGACATTATAGCCATTTGTAAACCAAATTTATGCAAACAGAAAACTCTTATTAATTAAAGGGAAGTAAAGTGATAAAAAAATCTACGTGACTTGCTCCTTAGTGAATAGGCCCCATTATAACACTTAAATGGGGAGCAGTAATCATAATGAAAACATGTGTGTGATAACATATCAGTCCATGTGAGTTCGATTCCCACCAAAGACTTTGGAATTTTTCACGACAAGTTGGCAGGAAGACGAATAAGGAGCTTGGATATAATATAGGTGCCTACAAATGGTTAACTGCGTTAGTGACAGGTCATGGACACTCAAGTATTATCTGGCCAACCTAATACGATACTTGCAGACTGCTGGAAATAGGCTAACATAAAAAAGGCTTTGGACCATGGGCAGACACCTAATAAAAACAGATAAGCTGTGGAGACCTTAGCCTTAGGCAAACGTTAGCAATTACTATAGACTCTGTGATGAGGAAGAATGTCGACATGTATCAGTCGCCAGTCTGAAATCAATAAAGTCGAGAATAAAAAGCTAGTGACGAATAAATGAAAGTAAGGCATTCGTAAATTTCCAATCGGATACCAGAAACCATTGAACAACGAAGGGGTTCGCTCTATGGTCTGCTTCGCAGGCCTCCCTACAAAATACAAAAAAAAAAAAAAAAAAAAAAATTTAACTTCAGAAAGCAGATAACCAGAATACAGATATTTTATGGAGTTTAAGAAAATCTTTGTTTAACATTATACTTAATAAAATTTCTATCTTCCGGCGGAATGAGTAAATAATTGGAGATGTTTGTTGCAACAAACATCTGCATTGAAGAATATCATCAAAACTTCATTATTTCTTCGATTTATTCACCTCATAGATTTTAAATATCAGAGAGTCAATATAGCGACTTCTACGAATTACTAATTCACTGTTTCATAGCATCAGGCGACTACAACGCTAAACATACGTTTTGGAGATCAAGACTAATTACTCCAAAAGGTCGCGTTTGATTAGGTACAATTTCAAAAATGTGTCTAAATGTGATATCGAGTGGTCAAACCAGCTATTGGCCTACTGATCGACAAAAAATACCTGATGTTATTGATTTTGCCATGATGAATGGTATTCCAAGAGAAATGATTGTAGTTGAAGCATCACTTGAATTATCCTCATACCATTCACTTACTTTTGTCTATGTATGGACAAACTAGCATAAGTTGTTGGTAACACGATATTTTGTTGGTAACACGATATTGGTTGAAATATAGAAAATATCTCAGTACTCATTGTTTGGAAAACATCCCGCTAAGAACGCCAGAAAACGTGGGACAGAGTTTAATTAATTTTGATCACAACCTTAAATCAGTTGTCCAACATGCACCAGTAACCTGACAACTAGCTAGATACAATGAAATTTATTATCTAGATGTCGATCGGCTCTTGGCTGAAAGAAGAAAAATTGGAAGAGAGTAGCAATCACGCAGATCTCCTCAACTCAAATATAGACTTAAAGAATGCACGAAACGGCTTATGAGTAGTTGCGAGCAATAACAAACTTCCATGTAAACAGAAAATCTTATTTTTGCTGGAGTTTATGTATGTACAGATTCATTCATATGCATTTCTTAATTATAAGATAAACATGTCTCTCGCTTTCATCTGATTACTTTCATCTGATAACTTTCAGTTTATTTTTTTGCCAAACTAGTCAGTTTACAATGGAGTTTACAATGGAGTTTACAATGAAGTTTACAATGAAGTTAATGTGAAACTCAAAAAACTTGTTGGGTTAAAAGAGCTTGAATGACATTAAAGATTCGATAAAAAATATAAGAAATTAATAAATCGATAATGTTCTATAACGTCCAGTTAAAAAAAGTTATTTAATCATTTTTAACTCAAATATTGGACAAATGAGAAATAGCAATAATTTCATGTACCTCAGGTGTGTATCACTCCATTGTTTGTTGTCAAATAATTCATGACATGTCCACATTATGGATGTCAAAGTACAACTACATTTGAATTAGAGGTCTACATGAGTGTGTTTGAAAGACATTCATTTGTTGTTTAAAACACACATGCAGAACTCTAAGTCGAAGCCATTTGCAAAACCTAAAGTTAATTCATAACACAGTGCAACACGGAAAAAATAACCATATACGGACACCACTACGTAATAAAAGACAAAAAAAAGACCCTTGTCTCCCAGTTTTGCCCAAAGTCCTCCAGGTTTTTTTTATGGGCCCTCAAAGATGTGGGGCCTCGATGTCATTTTTGCAAAAAAATGATCATTTACTCAAGCTCATATTTTGCAAACCGTTTGGAATTTTGATATACTCTCTGTAGCTCTTGTCATAAAGAACAAAAACTGTGAACATTTAAATCAAAAAAACTTCATCTTCAAGGTCAAAATCGCAAAAAACTTTAAAAAATTCAATTTTGTTTACCCTTTTTCCCCTGTTCAGGTCCATAGGTAGCAAACCGTTCTAAATTCAAGGAAACAATCAACTACAAAAATGAACCTAAGATCTCAATAAACAACTTTCTAGAACATATGAACTTCCTAGGAATGATTCTTAACACTGTTTAGGTAGCCGCAAAAGGGAAAAATTTCCCGAAATTTTTTTAGCTACCTAAGCCACCTACTGGGAGACAGGGGTCTTTTTTTTTTGGTCTTTTATGACGTAGTGGTGTCCGTATATGGTTATTTTGCCATGACTTAAAAAATTACACAGTGTGTTAGTTTTGCGACACATTTTAATTGCATATACATACGTATGTACTTGCGTACTAAAAATATTTTTTAAAGACATTGTTGATGTATATGTTTCAGCTTCAAGATCACAACCGATCTATAGTTCCAGAAATTGATTAACTTTATTGATTAAAATCGTCATCTGGCAAAAGGAAGTTCCTAGTTTGGTAACAGCAAACCTACCATGTAATTATTCTCAATTAATCATTCAAAGGAAACGAAAAACAAACTAATAAAAAGATGTTTTGCTTAATTAAAAAAAAACTACATTGTCATTTATAAAATTTCTGGAAATCACTATTCAAGCTAAAGTCAATATCAAATGTTGTTGCACGAACATAGGAAAGTTTCATACTCTGCACAGAAAAACAAACAATATATTTCTTGGTAAAACACTCTCTGTGCATGTATGTGTGTCGAATAGATATCTATTTAGTGAAAATTACAACTTTATTATGTGAAAAAATTTATTTTCTTGTTTTTTCGTCACTGGAAAAGAGAAATGTGAGCAGCTGTAATTCATGATGTATCTTCTAAGAAACTTTTTTTCCTAACTGGAAATTGAAAATTGACTTAAGTAGTTATTGCACATAATTTCAATTGAAATTGTAAGCCTGATATTCAAACTACAATCAATTCTCTGAAATCGATTGTTACAGAGTAAGCTAAGCTATTTTATATTGCTGTTTCAATGATTGCCTAAGTCAGCTATCAGGAAATCTTCATGCAAGTCTGGGGTATATAAAAAATATCTTTATGTTAAAACGCGTGAACTTTCAGTTGCGGCAATAGTAAACTTTAAATTAATTATAATCATATTACTAATGAAATTTTTAATATTTTGTCTACTTTATTAAAGGTTTTTACTATTTTAGCATCTCTCAGACCCATATGACGGCAATAATTTGTTTCCAAATGCCATTATGACTGTTTTGATGCCCAAAACATATTTGTGCTAGTAAAAACTTCAGTTAAATATATCCGTAAAGAATATGAATTTTTAAAATTATGTTAGAAACTATTTAAAATTAATAAAAAAAGAAGTAAAAGTGCTATATTTCGCCATGCCGAATCTTATATACCCTTCACCATAGTAATTTAAAATATTCCCTTACTCTACATACAATTGGTTTCTATTTATATGATTTTCAACTTTATTATTACAAATATAATATAAAGATATATGCCCTTATGCAAAAGAAATAAAGTCTACTTGAAGACTACTTTAAAGCAAATTTTATATGAAAATTTTGTCTTAAAGTACACTTCAAGTAGACTTTATTTTTTTTTTGCATAAGGGCAATAGAATTTTTTGTTGTCGAAAATTTTGGTTAAAAAATTTTATCGAAATATTTGTCATATTTTTTTTTAACTTTTATCGAAAATTTTTTTTTAATTTTTTGGTAAAAATTTTTTAGAAATTTTTTTGTAAAAATTTTATAGAAATTTTTTTGTAAAAATTTTATAGAAATTTTTTTGTAAAAATTTTATAGAAATTTTTTTGTAAAAATTTTATAATTTTTTTTTAAGTTTTATCAAAAATTTGGAAGTTTTATCAAAAATGTTTGAAAGTTTTGTCAAGAATTTTTTGGAAAAATTTTATCGAAATATTTTTTTTAAACTTTTATCAAAAATTCTTTGCAAAAATTTTGACTAAATTTTTTGTAGAAATTTTTTCGGTATTTTATGTAAAAGTTTTATTAATTTTTTTTTAAGATTTACCGAAAAATTTTTGTAAAATTGTTATTCAAATTTTCTAAGTTTTATCGGAATTTTTTTGTAAAACTTTTTCGAAAATTTTTTGTAAAAAATTTATGTTTTTTTTTAAGTGTTATCGAAAATTTTTTGTAAAAATTTTATCCATATTTTTTATAAAACTTTTATCGAAAAAATTTTGGAAAATTTTATAGAATATTTTTATCGGAAATCTTTTTAAAAATTTGTTCGAAAGTATATTGCAAACATTTTAACGCAATTTTTTTGTGCCTACTGACCACATCTGATTCCCAGTGGGCAGCATGTGGGTTTATTGGCCACCTCTAAGCATATTGCTTTCTATATAGCTCTTTCTACAAATTAAAGTAGAAGAACCCTACCAACCTAAAAATATACAAAAATGAAGGAGTTTATTGATCCCCCTATATCTGTATGCACTTGAAAAAAATAGGTGGACGTGGTTTTTTACCCGCAGCCTCGAGTGGAATGGTCTAGTGTTGCTGAATTGTATTAGCGAAATTTTCGAAATTACACTTAGTAGATTGGCGGGCTTCTTTATCTCTGCTGGTTCCTTAGCAAAGTTAATTTCAATCCTAACATAGACGGATAGAAGGACATGCCTTTATCAACTTCTCTATGTTTAAGGATCCAGAATATTTATATTTCATTGGATCGGGAATGAACATTGTGGAAATTTCACACTGAATAACAAACTTATATATGAGTATATACCCTTTCCACCTGTTAGGAAGGGTATAATAACTAAGAATCAAAACGAAAACTTATGTTTAAATTCAAAAATTAAAATCTAGTTTATATTTTTAAGAAAATTAATTTTATTTTAAAAATGTTATTATGAAATTTTTATTAATTAAAAATTTCCATTCAACATTGCTAAAAATTTTTAAATCGAAATGTGTGTTACATATAAAATAGATATAAATGTAAAGCAATTTTAATAGTACACTTTATTATAAATTTTTTTTCCTAATAAAATGACGCATTTTATTTTATTTTATTTTATTTTTACAACAATTTTATAATTCTGATTAGTAAAACTTTAGGTGCCATATATACCATAAGACGTTTTTGATTTATAAAAGATTTATAACACAAATGTCCATATACACACTTTTGAAGAAACCTTTTATAAATCAAAACTATTTTTATGAATCTGGCCACATATCCCTTGTGTAAAGAAAAGAGTTTTCTCCTACTTACTCTGCAAAGTTTACTTTCCCGAAGGTTTGTATTATAGTTATATAAAGCTGTCAAGTACTTTTCTAGTGTAAAACTATTTCCGTTTTTTTCCTTTTACTTACCTGTAAAGAAAAGAAAAAAATAAAATCAAAAACATTTAATTAGAAATAGGAATATATATCGTGATATACAAGGTAAGAGAAATATAAACCTGCATTGCAAGGTGTAATAATAGGGCAACAAGAAAACACTCAAGTAAAATTTAAACAAAGAAAATAAAATACTGTTGTCATACCTTTCGGTGAAGACCGTCGTCACTGGCTGTTGTTTTGGTGTTTCAAATGATGTCTTCACACCGAAAGCGCTCGCCAAACGTACCAAAACAAAGGCCAGTGACGACGGTCTTCACCGAAAGGTATGACAACAGTATTTTATTTACTGGCGGAAGAAATCCAATCAATTTAATACCAAATCAAAAATTCATCAAAACATTAGTTTGTGTATACCAAGTTGATTTAGAAAATAGTTTTCTTTGTAGTTTGAGGTGCTGTTTTTATATTGCCAACAAATAATTCCCGGTTATATAGAAATAACTCAAAAAACTGTGTGTTTTTCATAAAGCACTCAGTTGTAAAAAAAATTATAAATTAAACTGAATTTTAAAACATATTGCGAGGAGGGATGTTGGTTGGAATCTTGTAAAGTGTACGAAGGTTCGCCCTTCCAAATTTAACAGAAGCCACTCAAAGTTAAGTTAAAAGTTTGTATGAACAAAATATTTGATATTTTATAGCAAAGAAAGAAAGAAAGATAGATAGAAGAAAACTAAATCTCGAAAACCTCTTGTGCACATCATGATCAGAAGAGATAGACGCTCCAGATGATCTACTTCAGCGTTTAAAATGGTGCATGCTTTTGTTTAAGCAATATATGGTCAGCGAGTGCTGAACGAGTGAAGTACTCATATGTAAAGTACTCATTCAGTAAGACGTAATGTGATAATGATGTTTTCAACAGTATTCCAGTTAAATATTTATACACAGAACCAAACTACCAATCTGGTAGAATAAGGGTTAATGAGGTCAAGAAGTAAAGGACAAACAATAATCCCCAACAATGTCGCTTTAAAAGATTCCAAAAACCATTGGGCTAACGACTTTTATGGTCACAGCGTGATTGAGGCAGGGTACCCTTTAAAGTAATTTCGAGAAGGGTTGAAATCTTGTAAAGTATACGAGGGGGTGGCGGCTTTTACCAAGGGGCGGACATTGCACAAACTTAACTGCTACTTAGCTTAGACTATAAAGTTTTAAGAATCGTTGGGGCTAGAACCAGTAGATGGGTTAAGGGTACATCGAACATTCTCTAGGATGTGCAAGGACGAAGAGGAGTTAGAAACTATCGAGGACGAACTAAGCGAATTAGCCTGGCTTCATCAAGGATAGCAAGTAGCTAAGTAATAGACAGGAGGACGGAAATGTTTAAATTTTTTGGTTTTAATTTAGTTTAGCTATATGGAAGGAATAAAAATGGATTCTCTGGTTCTCCTAATAGAAGTATCATTTAATGGGCCTTTCTCTAGCTAACCTATATATTTATTGTTGTCATACCTTTCGGTGAAGACCGTCGTTACTGGCTGTTGTTTTGGTACGTTTGGCCAAACGTGGCCAAAATAGTACTATTTTAAACTATACTATTTTGAAAATGTTGTCTTTACATTAAAAGCGCTCACCAGACGTACCAAAAGAACAACCAGTGACAACGGTCTTCAGCGAAAGGTATGACAACAGTATTTTATTTACTGGAACAAATTCAATCTATATATATATATATATATATATATATATATATATATATATATATATATATATTATATATTTTTTTAAAATTTTTTTATAACAATGAAAATAATTTTTTTTTCATTTCATTTACAAAATATAAATACAAAAAAAAAAAAAAAATTGTTAAATTAAAATTTAGGTAAAAAAGAACAATTTCTCTTTAGTAAATTATAGGAATATATTCAGTAAAAAAAACTAAAAAAAGAAAGCAGGAAGCCATTTAAAATGTTGTTAAATTTTTTGTCGTGTTTTTTTCTGCATGAAGTTTTTTTTGTATCAGTGATTTACTGCTGACATGTAAACAATTTAAAACAACATATTTTTTATGCAAATTGGTATGGTGGTGGTGTATTTAATGGCTCATTGTTTTATAAATTTTATCAATATTTTCATACTGACGCCAGCTATAAAACTGTTTTGAGTAAATTTTGTTGTATTATAACTAAATTTAATTAATTATTTGTAAATTATAATCTCAGTATTTCCTAAAGTAAGTTGATGGTAATGATGACCGCAATGTGCGGCAAGCCGTTGATCTTATGGAGTGTTGGTGGCCTGATAAAACGTGTTAAAACATTTAGAGATATCACATAATCCATTAGTAAGCAAGTCTAACACTATTAGCTTAACTTGGCTGTACGAAATATTTTTTTAGAGTCCTTGCCTTTCTCGTCAAACATTCTCTTGCACAGATTAGAATGCACAGATTAGAATACTTCTGCTTAAAAGATCATTGACATGGTCGTTGAAAATTTTGGCTTAAAGAACCAAGTTCATGTTTGGTTCAATATAATAAAATTAATAGTGATAGATATTTGATCAAGCAAGAACGTGATTCGCATTTTGATCATAGTAATTTTAGCGCCCGAAAGTTTTGAATAAGAATTTGGCCTTATTTTCACATTTTTCTTTTTGTCCTTATCTGACTCCATTTTCTAAGAATATTTTTCAAACACATATTTTAGGTTATGTGTACGATCGAGCACCAGCTTTAAAGCTATAATAAAAGTTTCTCATTTTTAGATATTTCTGGTTTCATTTCAGCTCCCGTATATATTATATTTGTTACATAATTATGTGGTGAAGGAAAAGAAGTTATGAGGAAGGTAAAACGGATCAAATGGATCAAATGGGATCGTGAATAATATACACTATGTGCAAGCGCCTGAGCTTGGCCATGCAATACCATGCTGCTAGTTATTTAGTAGAGTAACCACTCGATCAATCATCGCTCAATTAAACGTAGAATTTTAAGTCGAGTTAATCGACTAAAATAAATTTTTATTAAGATCTCCAATTTTTTTTTACTAATTTTTAATTTCCTACTTAACGTGTGTTTTTAAATTTTTTATTTATTTTATTATATTATTGAAATCTCCTAAAACCCATTATTATAACTTATCAATAGCTACAATTAGAATTTTATCGGAGTGCTAAGTAGTTGTTTGTTAAACTTAAAATACCCTTTAACTATAACGTACTTAAAAGGCAAGTTATAGTAACAACCCTTACTCTCGTTATTACAGCAAAAAACTCCTTATCTCTCCGATAAAATTCTAACTTTTGCTGTTGGAAAGGCATAATAATGGTCCTTAAGAGTGTATAATAGATAATGAAGTGCAAAAGTAAATAATTAATATTTGCACTTCATGAAAGATCTTATGTTCAAAACGCGTTGCTTACCTTTTCCGCTTAACGACAAAATCATACTATTTATAAAATAAAATATATTTTTAGGAATCGAACCCACAACCCTTTTACTCATAGGCTAGCCTACTGGGGCACCTAATTCATATTTTATGTTACCGAAAACCTATGAAATCAGTTCATATTATTTATGCACAAAATTTTTTTCTGAATGGTGGAGGAAGAAATATAAATATTAAGTGAAAATGTTATTCTAAGTTTAATAAGCAATTCAATAAAATACTTTTAAAAATCATCTATAAGTTGTCATTAATAAAATATATTATTAATCAATTTTGTTTGGTTGTCTTTTCTAACTGAATAAACATTTTTTAAATATGCGCAAATTATTCGAGTTATTCGAGTAATTTAAAACCCTTAAGCGCTTAATCGACGAAAATTTAAATTGCAAAACCGATTAATTGTTTGTTCGGATAAAATCAAAACCCGATTAAATAAATGGATATTCAAATATTTAGAAATCGACTTGATTGTGCAGTACTACAGCACACCATTTTGCATAAGTAATTTTTAATTAAAAAACACTCATACGCAATGTTGTTTTCTTGTGAATAAAAATATTCAAATATTTTTAAATTAATGTTCGATCCAACAAATGTACATTTTTAGAACTTTAGTTATGAAATTTATGCAATATTTTATTTTGCATTTTACCAACTGGAGCAAAAAAAATTTTTTAAAATTTAAGCAAACATATTTTGCATAAATTTACTATGCATTTACACCGGGAATTAACATACAAATTGTATACATTCATCGACAGGAAATCATTGAAAGGGTAACAGAGATGCAACCGTAGTGGTATGCTTTAGTATACCACCTTGTCCGATTATTATTACACCTGCTGTGGTGATTATTGCTTGTGCAGCTATTAAATTCAATCAATTGTAAAATTATGGTTAGAAGTAAATTTGTTAAACAAAATGATTACGTTCTAAAAGCTGTTATTATAACAGTTTTGTAGGAGTGATAATAGATCCTTTAATTTCTTGTTGCTTTAACTTCACATCTCATTAAGACAGTGCAATCGCTGAAGTCTTTAGTTACAGTTGATTGCACATCATATCGCTACTTTCAGCAACATAGTCATATTTCAAGAAATTAAAATTTTGATGATATTGAACAAAAATTTTTTATATATATTTTGTTTTCCGCAAAACAAAATTTAATATTAAATCTTAAGCTAAACCGCAGTCTTAATTTTTATGTTGAAATTATAAATATGTAAAGATCTACTTAGACCATAAACCTAACATTTTAAATTAATTGTCATTTTGCCAAGTTTGATTAATTTTGGATCATAACACCATATGGTGGTGCGTTCAAGGAATTTTGCGACTATTGAAAGTAATAAATTGTGTTTAATTTTCTTAAACCGCTGACTTCATTTACAATCGCGCACAGCTATTATTTAAAATTAAGACATTTGTTCAAACATAAAATGAAGGAACACATTGCGATTTAATATTTTTTTCTAGCAGCAGTGAAAAGTAACTTTGAAAAGAGAGGATGTGACATCAGCTGCATATTGTTTCAAAAATAATTAAATAAAAGGCTTAAGTAAGAAATAATTCACAGATTTCTAGGAAATGCTATTTTAAAATATTTTTTTTTAATTCAAAAAAAGTTTAACGAAAGGTGTCATATAATATAATTAACGCAATATAATTCACGCCAAATTGGAATTAATTATCAGGACTGGATTGTGTATGGAACAGCAGATTGTATTTAATGTCAATGGCAGCAACTTTTGAGTGTATTACTTCCTTTGGAAATGGATAGGATGAGGCTATGTATTCTATCTATCATAGAGACTATTGCAATGACTCTGGTTTTATTTACGTACTTGATTTTTTGAAGCTAGTATAGCCGTTTTCTATATTACTAATAAAACAGTAACTCATTTCCTGCCTGTCTGCATTCGCATCACGTAACTACTGAATGGATTTTAAGAAAATTTTGTGAGGAGGTATGTTAGTATCCTGATGCAAATATAAGATACTTTTTTCCGCAAAAATATCTAAGGTCCAAGAAAAAGTGGCGAAAAAGCAGTGAAAGTATGCAATATTACCGATTTAAAGGTATTGCATAAAAAAATTCAGGAATATCTGAGAATTAATAAAAATCTATTTTTTGACGTGATACTGACATTTCCACGAGTCTGCATACAAAAATTCAGCTCAATTGGATCACGGAAAAAGGGTTAAAAATCGATCCAAAGTCTTTCACACAGGCGGACAGACGGACACTACGAGCTTTTTTAAACTTAAAAAAAATTCTGACGTGTACATGAAAATCGCCGATACACTTGTATTTTTATTTTTTCTCCCATTTCCAAAAAGGTGTATTTGGTTCATAGGACAAAACAAAAGCTCAAAACAGCGCGTCGCAAGCTGTTTTTATTTTTAAAGCAAAATCCAACAAAATATTGACAGGACGAACCCCACGTGTGTCTTCAAAGCTAACATTAAATATTTTAATTCAGTGGTTACAAAAAAAAAATCATGGGTGGGCTAGATAAACCAAAATAAAGGGTGGTTAAATTTCAAGGGCCGATGTTGTTTATCACATAAATTATTTAGGAAATTATTGTCATTTCTTCTTATTTTAATAATATTGTTATGATGCAATTATGTATGGCACAAAACATGGGCCAAATGGCCGCTCCAACGCCGGCGGCACACTCCATCCGAAGCTCCAAATTTTCGATGACGCTGAACTATAATTGAGGTTCTATGCCGTTAATGTGACGAACTATACATCCTTTAGATCTTGAATTGTTGCTCGCTTATCGACGTACACCTTTTCTTTCAAATAAAGAAAGAAGTCTAAGGGTGTCAAATCGCATGATCTTGACGGCCAATTGCCATCGCCACCATGTGAGATAACACGGACATTGAATTTGTCGCACAATAGATACACAATATAGCGTTGCTTTCCATGGTTCAAATTGAGTTAGCCTGAAATCTGAAAATAGTCAAATTAATCTGAAAATAGTCTGAAAAAAGTCAAATTAAATGCTGAAAAAACTTGATGTTTAAGTGTATTAATGATTCCCGTAGCAAGTTTATCTATCCCTCACCACAAAAAAATAACACCCTGGCTGATGTTTTTGTCTCTCTGATGTTTTTCTCCCCCTCATGATAGACTAGCGTACTACCTACTAGCCCACCACGGCACCCTACCAGCTATTTTTACTATATTTATAAAACCCATAGCAAATACTGCTCGAAAACCATAATGCAAAAGATGCCAGAAGAGATAAGATTTGTATTGATGAAAATTATAAACTAGTTGTTCGGATGACAATTAAATCGCTGAAAATTTACTGCAATAATCATCAAAAAACAAAAAAAAAAAAAAAAAACAAATTTAATTGTTAAAGTTCAAGGTTTTTAAATAACACAGATCGTCAACAATAATTTTATAAATTTAAATTTTTAAAAAATTTTTGTTCATTAGTAACACACAACAATTGTGGCGTTGATAAAATAACTATTAATTTTTTATTTATTTTTTCTAGCAAATGAACTTCAAGGTGCAGGAAATAAATAGAAATTTACTTTTTATGTAACAAAACGTAAACAAAAACAAAATGTTAATTAACAAAAGGCTTTGAGTTTTTTACAAAATAAATTTACCAAAACACCACATTCGTTAAAAATAGGAAAACAGAAAAATATTAAATTACAAAATTGTTACTTTTATCAAATAAACTAAATATCTTGTGGAATTCCTTGGCTCAACGGAGAAAGGAGAAAGGAGAAAAGACAACGAAAACTTTTTCTTGTTATTTTAAGTTTTTACATTTCTGCTTCCCTTGTTGTTGCTCTTTTTTTCTCCTTTTTTAGTTTTCCAGTTTGCTTTTGTTGAAAAACAAAAAAAAAAAAAAAAATTGTAAAGTTTGTTTTGAATTAAAGTTGCAAGGAAGTTTAACATCAGACTTTTTCCATTCAATTTCTTTTTCTTTTACTGGCAGTTGTCTACTGCCAACTGGGAAAGCCGGTAAAAGGTTTTAATGAAATGGAAACGTCATGTTTATTTCCAGATAAAAATAATGCTTTCTGTCACTTTGTATGTAATAAAAAATGTTTAGAGTTTTATTGTGTGTAAGAATTTTTTTCCTTTTTTGATTTTCCTCGTCTTGAGTAAAAAGAAATTCAGATATAATTGTCGTTCAAGTGTCTTATAACGCGTGATCCATTTCGAGGTTCCCAACTTTTTTAAAGAAAAAAAAAAAAAAACACAGAAAATTCAAATTTAATGTTTTTTATTATCATTTGGAAGAACATTCTTTGGCATTTATTTTTTGAAGATTATGTCTATCAAATGTTGGCCGTTGCTACGTCGCAGGTGCTCCATCCGTTGAGTCCAATTTTCGATGAGTCGTTCGAGCATTTCGATTGGTAACTGGCGAATGACACGCGTGATGTTTTTCTCCAAGGTCTGAATCGAAGCGGGTTTGCCCGCTTAAACTTTAGACTTTGCATATACCCACAGGAAAAAGTCTAATGGTGTGATATCACATGATCTCGGTGGCCAATCGAAAGGCCCAAAACGTGAAATTATGTGCTCACCGAAATGTTCTCTCAGTAAATCCATTGATTGATGCGATGTGTGGGCAGTAGCGCCGTCTTACTGCAACCAAATCTCGCCGAGATCACGAGCTTCAATATCAGGCATCAAATAGTCGGTTATCATGGCTCGATAGCGATCGCCATTGCCGGTTACGTTCGCACCGGCGTCATTTTTAAAGAAATATGGACCGATGATTCCACCGGCCCACAAAGAACACCAAACCGTTGTTTTTTATTTTGAATGAAGTGGTAGGTCTTGAATAGCTTCAGGTTGCTCTTCGTCTCAAATGCGGCAATTTTGTTTGTTTACATACCCATTGAGCCAGAAATGGGCGTCATCGCTAAACAAAATTTGCCTGGAAAACGTCGGACTTTTTTGGAACTTTTCAAGCGCCCATAGAGCGAAGCGATTCTGGCGTAAGTCTTTCCATTATGAAATGCCAAACAATACTAAACAATAATAACATGACAGCATGACACGACTCACACTTGATCTGTCAAAAAAGGCTATTGAGATAAGTACCTCGAAATGGATCACACTTTACATGAACAAGGTTTTAACGAGTTATAAATTAAAGTTCAATTAATGTTTTAATTGATTCAAGTATATATTTGTTTAAAATAGAACTAAAAAATCCTTATTAAACCAATAATTTAATCAGTTAATTATTTAATTAAATTTTCATCTCAAATCAATTAAAATCTTTAAATAATTTTATTAAACAGAAGTGTTTAAATTAAACCGATGAGAAGGAAGGGGCAAAACTTAGTCAATGATAAAAATTTCTTTAAAAATGAACGTGACAACAACATAGCTACTATGCTAAGTCAATGGTGGAATCTGTGAAGTCTGTTAAAAAAATTTTTAAAATCTTTAGCCGTTAAGCATATCTTCATTTTAAACATCCGTCGTATCTGATTTCTTTAAGAAGTGTTCTAGTGGCAAAGATAATTTATTTAACCAACCAAATTAAAATTTAGTAATAGGCGTGTTGTTGTTCAGTTAACATAAACTCTCATCCATCGTCAGTTGGTTTGAGCACAACTACCTAAAGTTTGCCTCTTTTTATGTTTGTTTTTCTTCTATTCTTCTTTTATAATTTATATTATTAACAAAATATGCTCGACAAAAATATGGTTCCGATAATAACAATATTATAATGTATAATAATATAATTTGACTACAACTATACAAATATTCTATGTAAAATTTTTTGTAACAATTTTCTTGAAAATTTATGGAACAATTTTGTTGAAAATTTTTTGAAAAATTTTTGTGTAAATTTTTGTAAAACTTTTGTAATTTTTTTTTAAATTATTTTTGTGAATTATTTTTAAAAATTTATTAGTGAAAATTTATTTTAAAAATTTAAAAATTTTTTTTTATTTTTTAGAAATTTTTTTTGGAAATTTTTTGTGAAATTTTTTGTGAAATTTTTTGTGATTTTTTTTTTAATTTTGTTTAAAATTTTTTGTAAAATTTTTTTGACTTTTTACAATCTATATTGCGTTAGAATGGTTGCGCTTAGATTATGGTTACCTCATGCATGTTTTCTCCTTTGTGTGAAGAAGGTTAACCTTTTCCCTCAATTTATTTTTAATAAACTGTTTTTCATTTTAAATGCAATAAATTAAATTCATTATTCTCAGTTTACTGTTTTGATTCTAAAGTTTTGCAGATGCAAAGATTTTTTTATTTTCTCTTTTGTTATACACTTTTCTTAATTTGATAACAATTTACCCAAATGGGAATTAAAAGTTTTTTTTTTGTTTTTGAAAAACATATAAATTTAGTTATACGTGCATAGAAAAGTTATATGTTTTTGCTTAAAGTTGAGTGGATCACATAGATTTTTTTGTTTTATCCTTTTAAAAAATTAAGCTTTGAAAACCTAATTTATTTATTTATTTTTTTGTTCAACCAACAGTTTCTAATTTTGTTCCTACATTTTCGTAACATGCATTTAATGGAATCTGTTTTAAAGTGATAATGTTTAATTTTTTGTTTGTATTACCTTTTAGATAAAAATAATATTAAAGTCAATTATAAGTTTAAATCCTAAAAATACGAAAACAAAAATGGAAGCTTAATACATAGAAACAAAAATTATTTCAGGTATATTACTGATTAGCTGTGTCCATACACGTTGTGTGCGTCCTAACAATATTTTATTTGATTTTGCTTTGAAAGGAATACACACCAAATTTTAAGACTCTTACTCTTATAGTGCATCACGTATATAATTCTAAAATTAATTTAAAATTTTAAAAATTAGATAGACAGGAAATGTGTTACTCATTATTTTAAAACAGTGCCATCTGTTGCGCCACTTTGCTTAAAATAGAAGATGCCTAAAAGTATGCAGTACCTTTTAATCGGTAAAAAAAATCTACGTACTTTCACTGATTATTCTCCACTTTCTCTTGTAAATAAGATATTTTTGCGGAAAAAAGTATCCAATATGGGAATCAGGATACTAAGGTACCTCCTCTGAAAAGTTCGATAAAGAAAATAAGGGCAGACAGACAGACAGGAAATGAGTTACTATTTTATTATATGTATAGATAGTTATGAAAGAGGTTAGTAAGGCTCATATGATGTTGAAACGCATGATGAGAAGTAAAGGCTGCCTTGAACATTCATTGCGGAAGGCTTTTAACACAATTGTGGAACAAGATTAACGTGAGTACCTGCCTAGTTGGCCTAATCGCACGGTGGTCTTACATTTCACTGAGTGAAATGTAAGCGTAGACTAGCGCCCCCATTGTGTAGTATAACAATACTTTACGACTGCCACCAATCGCAATTTGTGTGTGATACAACAGTCACAATGAGTAGCAATTTATATAATATGGCAAGCCTTTCCAAGGCAAGCCTAGATCCATATTATAGCCTCTTGCTTAGGGGTTTGGAGATTATCCAAACTCCGTTTGGTGAGAGTGCAACAGCACACTTGATCGACCGTGCACCATATCTAAATAAATCGATCTTAAACCACAACCACCACGTGTAACCCCGAAGGGGACCTCACCAATAACCGATCACAGAGAGGATATTTTCTCTATGGGGCTACCGATTCCCGTGGTACCAGTCCTTTGGGCACTGGTCGGGCCTCGAAGAGGACCCGTGTATTAAAACAACAGACGTTTTCTTCCAGATTTAGGTTCTAGAAACCCTAGCGTCTGGTGCCCCTATTTTCCCCGAGTGAGCCGCATCAAGGCATTTGAGAATGTACTGCAATGACAATTGGAACCCCCGAGGGGTAGGCTTTTAACACAATAAGTATTTTAACTGATGGTTAGAGGAGGTGGTCCAACGCATCAATTTAGCTTGGTACATGTACTTCACCTCTGCCTCTGCCCTGCGTCTGATGTAGTACAGGTCGGGTACATCACATAAAGGTTCTCATTGCGCTTGGTAATTAAACTGTTATAAAAAGCATGAGGCAAGTGAACGTATAATTCAGACTATTGCTGTATTGAGTTTCAAATTTTAACAGATGTGCGTTTTAAAAGACATACAGGCACTGCTGGGAATGAATGAGCAGATGAGCTGCAAAAAAGGGGATTTGCTGTGAAGTTATACCGAAAGTAAGTTAACCGTAAATTAAAAATCGGAAGCCCGAAATCAATTCGAAAAAAGTAGGGAGTCGAAAAGGGTCCCTTTAAGTATGTGATCTGCTTCTATTCCCTCTACATTAAAAATAATAATAGGTTGGGGAAAAAGAATTCCATTATTTTTTCGGTAGATGGCTGAAGTGATCGATATCTCCTAAAGTATCGATCGAAAAATTTCAAATTTATGTTCGTTGTCAAGGTGACATTTTACACTGAAAAAATAATTTTACTATTGAAGATTTGAGTTGAAGTCAAGCTCAAGATTGCTGATGACGGTCGTAAATTTTTCCAATTTTTCTTTAATATCGATCACCTAATTTGTAATTCAAATTATTCTTTCTAAGTAGTGCTGGCAAAGTATTGAGTAGTGGGTACCAAGTACTCGATACACGATCATTTTTTTGGATATTCAATACACAAAAGTAGTTAATCGATTCTTTTAGTTAATCGATATTTTTAGAAAAAAATTTATAAAAATATTTGACAACTACGATGATAAATTTCCTCTGCTAGTATGTAAACGGAAGTATTGAGTACTATTGAGTACCCAAATGAAAAGTATTGAGTTGTATCGAGTAATTGAACGTAGTAGAAATTTCCAGCACTATTTCTTAGACAGAATAAAACGAACTTAAGCTTGACTTCAAATTTCATCTGCATTGAAAATAATTTTACTGTTTTTTGTTTGGTCCATTCAGTTCGAGAGTTACAGGTTGTTAAAAATAGAAGTCAAAAAAGAGAAAATTCAGTTCATTTTATGGTTTTTATTTGAAAAAGGCGAATATGCAAGCCATAATATTGTCGTATTTAACCCATTTCTCATCCCCACTCACCATCCCCTTAAGCAATTGGTCGATTTCATTACGTTTGTGCAAAGCTTCGCAGACGAAAAATCAATGTCATCATGTTTTTTGATATTATTTGGTGTGGCATTTGGGTGAATCCAACTTTGCGCAAATGGTTTAAAGCTGTATTACGATCGATCTTTAGCTCGTGGGCGAGGTTATGGCTACTAACATGCCGCTAAACTTCGATTAATTCTGCGATTATATCGACATTTTCGAAGACGGACCTGTCTGTGCGTGGTGCATCTTTAACATCAAAATTGCCTGAATGGAATCGAAGAAACCGAAATTGCATATAAGTAATTGTTACAGTATTTGCACCATAAACACCATTCACAGTTTCAGCTGCCTGGCTTGCTTCTCCGTCTTTATCAAGGACAAACTTAAAACAAAATATACCGACTTTTCTGTTTGTTGATTTCCATTTTTGACACCCTGTAACTCAAAACTGAATGGAGAAAAAAAAAAAATAAATTTTTTTAAGTTTGAAATGTCTCCTTGGCAACGAACATAAATATAAAATTAAACACTACCCAAAGTACAGTAGATGGATGCGAAGAATGTTAATCAGGGACTTAGCTGTCTAGAACATGCATTCCATTCTGCTGGTGTCTAATAAAAATTTTCCCATTTTTCTTTATAATAGTGAATCACTCAATGTGTATAAAAGTATTCTTCAACTACTATTACACAGTGCAACACAGAAAAAAATAACCATATACGGACACCACTACGTGATAAAAGACCAAAAAAAAGGCCCCTGTCTCCCAGTTTTGCCCAAATTCCTCCAGGTTTTTTTTTATGGGCCCTCAAAGATGTGGGGCCTCGATGTCATTTTTGCAAAAAAATTATCATTTACTCAAGCTCATATTTTGCAAACCGTTTGAAATTTTGATATACTCTCTGTAGCTCTTGTCATAAAGAACAAAAATTGTGAACATATAAAATCAATAAAACTTCATCTTCAAGGTCAAAATCGCAAAAAACTTTAAAAAATTTAATTTTGTTTACCTTTTTTTCCCTGTTCAGGTCCATAGGTAGCAAACCGTTCAAAATTCAATGAAACAATCAACTACAAAAATGAACCTAAGATCTCAATAAACAACTTTCTAGAACATATGAACTTCCTAGGAATGATTCTTAATACCGTTTAGGTAGCGCTTAGGTAATATCAATTTTATTGATGCATTGATGCGCTACCCAAACGGTGTTCCTTGTATTTTTTTTTTCACTGTTGCACTGTGTAATCAATCTTCTTATGTATGTATAGTTATATAAAAGTATCACTTTATGTGTGTAAACGCTTTAAGCTGAAACCTCTTAGGGACAATTTTGAAACAAATTAACATAAATAAACTAAATACGGGTAGGAAGTGCCAAAAACATTACCAATCTACAAACCTTCTGTAGGTTAGAGGTGGTGGAAAAATATAAAATATTTTGACAAGAATTTTCTTTTTAGTTCTTTTATTGAAGTAAGTTTAAATGAAAAAAAAAATAAAAAAATAAATAATAATAACCCAGCAGTCACATTAATGTTTTCTTTAATTTTTAATGTTTTATAGAGATTAAGGAACATTAAATCTTTTTGTAGAAAAATAAAAGCTCTTTAATTTTCTAATTATTGAAGGATATCTTTTCAGCTAAATTTTATATTTAATGAAATATTTGTGTTTGTTGGGAAACTTAACTTAACTTTTGCAAACGATTAATTGTGCCATTTGTGTTGTCAGTAACACATGTTAAGGGTCTTTATTGATTGGGCTGGTAAAATATGAAACAAGTTAATCCATTAATAATTCATGTCATCGAGAAAAATCTAATGGTAGCAAATGCCATTAAGTATAAAACCAAATGGAAAAGGCTGTCATTACAACTTGTTGATTAGGCACAAACTGTTGGAAGAAACAATTAATTAAAAGCAAAAAGGATAAAACAACAAATATTTAATGTCACTTGGCTTAGGAACAACTAAAAAACAAGCAATAATGCATGAAAGAGTGCAAAAAAAAAAAGAAATCATAATAAATTTCATGTAAACCAAAACCTAAAAGTAGGAATCTAAGGAGCAGAAAAATTTCAAAAGCCAAAGTTTTTTAAAAATTATTATGTTCAGATTATGTTCACTGCTGGTATTAAAATAATAGGTTGGCGAAAAAGAAATCCATTATATTTTCGGTAGATGGCTGTAGTGATCGATATCTCGTAAAGTATCGATCAAGCAATTTCGAATTTATGTTCGTTGTCAAAAAATTTCGAGCAGTTTTTACTTGATGCAAACACAGAAAAACAGACAGCCAAAAAATCCAAAAATTCGAAAAATTTCTGTTTTGCATCCCACTTCGATTACTAACTGGACCAGCAAGAAAATTTTAATTTTTAGTTGAAGTTTTATTTTATGTATAGATTATTTTACAGAAAGTTTGTTTGAAGCCAAGATATAGAAGATGTCGTCTTAAAACCAACAAAAGTAAAACACACAAAAGTACGAGTAGGGCAAAATTATAAAAAAATTTTACACTAAACCAAAATTGTTTGAGGTGATTACAGCCTCAGACGCAACAATAGTCCAATAGCATTCCCTGTATGGCCAGAGTGAGCGTTTGGCGTCTTTTATGTTGGTAAAGGGGGTTTTTTATAGAGTTATAGAAATTTAGGTTGCAATAAAACTGATAAACGGATAAATGGATTATTCGATTGACATGAATTTTATTTATCCGAAAGATAATCTTGTGGCATTATATTTTAAATATGATTTCTGGCATATGACCGCCACGACTGGCGCGGATGTTGTCCAATCTGGACGTCCAATTTTCGATAACTTGTTCCAACATTTGTGGCCGTATATCGGCAATAACACGGCGAATGTTGTCTTCCAAATGGTCAAGTGTTTGTGGCTTATCCGCATAGAGCAATGACTTTACATAGCCCCACAGAAAGTAGTCTAGCGGTGTTAAATCACAAGATCTTGAAGGCCAATTCACAGGTCCAAAACGTGAAATTAGGCAGCCACCAAACGTGTCTTTCAATAAATCTATTGTGGCTCGAGCTGTGTGACATGTTGCGCCGTCTTGTTGAAACCACATCTCCTGGACATCATGGTTATTCAATTCAGAAATGAAAAAGTTAGTAATCATGGCTCTATATCGAACACCATTGACTGTAACGCTCTGGCCACCATCGTTTTTGAAAAAGTACGGACCAATGATTCCACCAGCCCATAAAGCGCGCCAAATAGTCAGTTTTTCTAGATGTAACGATGTTTCGACATACACTTGAGGATTACCTTCACTCCAAATGCGGCAGTTTTGTTTGTTGACGTAGCTATTCAACCAGAAGTGCGCTTCATCGCTAAACAAAATTCGCTTACGAATATCCGGAACAACGGTAATCTCATTTTGGGCACTTTTTGCAAGCGTTGTTCAGGCATGAGTCTATTCATGATGAATTGCCAATCCAAACTGAGAATAAATCCCTTGACAGCTGTTAAATCGGTCGCCATCTTGAAAAGTAATGCCAACTTAAATTTCTATACCTCTATAAAAAATACCCCAGTATATCACTTTTTTAGTCATTCGAATTGATTGCACACAGAGGATTGAGCCTTTCGTTCGTTTCGGTGATTATTTTTTTGTAAATAATAGTATTTTATAAGGACGTGAAAATCACTTTTTCTATTTAAATATTTGACAAAATTAACGATATAAAAAAATGCGGAGCAGTCTTTGGGACTTTCGATAGAAGAATCAAAAGAAAATACGTTTTATTGTACAGACCTTCGCTTTTCTTGTGGCGTTTACACTCTCCTGTACAAGTATATGGTATAAAGTACGGTAACGGTTCCAAAGATAGCGTCATATCAGTCAAATAACATGAGATATTGGTATACCCTTTAAATTTAAGTTTTAAATTAAACCCTAGCTGTAGAGGATTTAGCCTTATAGATTCTGTGTAAGTTTCAACTGTCTGTCTATAACGGTTCAAAACTTTGGCCATATACATAAAATTATGTTAAACCTTGGCTTACCCTTAAGTTTCTAATTTTAAATATTTATACTTGTTATTATATCGAAGTTAGACAGAATATCTACTACTATAGTAGACATTATGTCTAACTTTCAAGTATTTTTGTATAACAGTTTAAAAAATATGGCCATATACGTCAAATTACATCAATTGTGGGGACACCCTTTAATTTCCAGACTCAAATTTTATACTTGCTATAGAGAACTTAGCAATACAGGTTCTTTGTAAATTGTATATGTCTATCTATAACTGTTTAAAAGGTTGGCCGTATACATATACATTAACTATGGGGACACCCTTTATTTTCGAAATTAAAATTTTATACTTGTCGTAGTGAACTTAGCAACCTGTATTGCAAAGTTTATATGTCTATCTAAAATATAACTGTTTAAAAGGTTGGCCATATACTATGGGGACACCCTTTATATTCCAAATTTAAACTTTATACTTGTTGTAGCGAATTTAGCAATGCAGGTTCTTTGCAAATTTCAACCATCTGACTATAAGGGTTCAAAAGGTTTGCCTTATACAACAAATTATATGGGACACCCTTTAATTTAAAAGTTTAAATATTTTTTTTTTCTTATTATGATGGACAGAATGTCCATTACTAGTCTAATCTTCAAGTGTTTGTCTACAACGGTTCTAAAAATAAGGCAAAATACGTCAAATGACGTAACCTATGGGGACACCCTTTAATTTTACCTGTTTACTTTTACATTAGTTTTTCTTATTGGGAACTATAGTGATACGCGCTTTTTTAAAATTGTATTATTGGTGCCCTTTACGGTTAATAATACACGATAAAAACATGTAGCTTGTATATGGGCCACCCTTTACTTTTTTAAATTATTAACATATTTTTTTGAAATGGGACCAATCTATAGGCATGACCTTTCTAATAAAGAAGAAATATTCATAATCGATTCAGGAATGAATAAGTTCTAAGGACACAAGCCACCTGTCTATAGAAACCAGCGTTCGGTGACGATGACGGAAGGGCAATGATTTTTGTTCACCCAATAAGTGTTCAAGGCGCCTAAAGAAGTTTTCAATTCCAAAATTGTTCGCGCAGTTTGCTAAAAAGTCGACCGTAGTTTTGTGTTAGATAAGAGTTAATGCACACAGTGTTACTTTGAAAGTTACTGCACTGTAAATGCAAAAAGTCATAGAATTTAAAATAATATTTTTAAAACTTTAAATCTCTTAGAAAAATAATGTCCAAAAAATCACACTTGAAACTTATGAACTCACATCTATTAAGACAAAAAGAAAAAAAAGAACTTTCTCTACGTGACTTAGTTTCATTGTAGAGCTACTAACTCATTTGTTTGGGTACTAGTGTTAACACGTTTCATTTCGCTGAGTATGTAAACGTGTTTTTTACTCTTCAGCATGCTAAGCTGTTTGTACGTAGTACTCGTATATGTCACTGATGCAGCTTAACTTAAAAATTTCGAAGAAAAAAAGTTTACTTTGTTTGAGGATAAGAAAAGACGAGATGATAGGACGACAAGCTTTTAAGATAAGACAGGACAAATAAGCTGTCAACTAAGGAACTCACGTGGGATGTTAAAAAATCACTTGAAAATCAACTGAATAACAAAACAATAGAGCGGTGTGTATGTAGATGTGCTGCTATCGGTAGCTGGTTACAGGTAACAAATGATTGATTAATCTTCTGTATGATTTAAGTTTTAAGACATTAAATGATGCTTTTAACAAATTGAATAAACGTATCGGAGACAACATAAGTGAAGCATTTGTGCAGCAAACCATAATAATTGGTTCATAATGGCATCTATTGATGCTGTTAGAAATTGAGGTATTGATTATTGTAGAGGTAAAATAAATTGATCAAACACGATGTTGATGACAAAAATTTTATAATTGATGTTTAGTGGTTAAAAAGAAACACTTTAGTAATTTATTTTCATTTAAATTTAAGCTAAAGTTGCTTTGAAAAAATTTACGTTCTTTTTTGTAGACTTCAACAATTTTTCTTTCTTCAAAAACTTCAATAAATTCATGCGGAAATAGTTTCTTTTCTGAATCACTGTTGTTGTTATTGTTAACATTTTTGACAAACTCTAAACAAGAATGACAACATGATTGATGTGTTTGAGCGAAAGCAATTGTTTATTTTGAATTTTGTTTTCAGCCGTTGGGCCTTTAAAAATATTTTTTTTTTTGTTTTTTGCAAAGAAATATGAAAATGTTGAAACTTTCAAGGGGTAAGGAAGTCCGTATTTCTTTACACAATTAATAAGATGTAGTTAGAATTTAAAACAAATACAGTTTATAGAAAAATGTCCATGCGTTTAGTTTTTCAATAATCGATTTTCCTAAATAAAAAATTATTAACTAAATCAGTGAAGTGCGGATCAGACTTACACACGTAAGGTTCAGTACAACTTTAAAAATACGTCTTATTGGGCACACTTTCATTTTTAATTATTTTGCATGCTAGAGCATAGTACTAAATCCGTACTAAATAAGTTTAGAAGAGATCAAATCAAAGATCACATTCCTCAAATTCGCGACATTTAGGCAATACCCTTTTTATTAAATTTATTTTCGTTACTTTTTGTTACAGTAGATATTGTGTCAGGAGCCTACTTATTGCGGTTCGAAAAAGAAGGCAATATAAGTGAAAAAAATAATTAAACTTAAAAATAATTTGACTGTTATAGCGGCGATGGCAAGACATCTAATTAAAAATTTCAAGATTCTACCTGCTACGACTAAAAGAATAAGACCATATACGTCCAAATCATGTCAATGTCGGAACACCCTTTAATTTAATTATTTGTTATAGCGGCCATAGAAATTCCCTTTAATTTTTACTATTTGTTATAGGGGCTATAGTTATACACCTCCTGTAAAAACTTTAAGAGTCTACCTATTATGGTTCCAAACTTAGGCCATATATGTACATACAAATCACGTCACCATCAGAACACGCTTTAACTTTTAGGTTTAATGTTGTATACTTTCTTATAAAGCGAACATAGTTTTAATTACTGTCAAGAAAGCTCAAGAAATAAAGACATAAAAGTAAATTTTACTTTATTTCACTTTCGGAACACCCTATAAGTTTTAGTTTTTGTTGCTACAGTTATACACCTTCTGTGAAAATTTCAAGAGTCTACCTATTACGGTTCAAGAGATAAAATACGCTGGCAGATGAACGGACATTGTAGCGAAAACAATAGCGTTACGTTTTTATACAATGAAATTTTATAATCAAGCTTAAGTTCATTTTTATTCTCTCTAAGAAAGAATTAATTAAATTACAAATTAAAGAAAAATTGGGAAAATTTAATTTTTAGACACCAGCACGAGCGGAATGCACATTTTCTAGACAGCCACGTCCTCATCAGCACTCTCGTATCGTTTGTAGCGTATTTACGCTACGAATAGGAATATTTTATTTTAAACTCTAGCAGAATGTAATAAATTTTCCGATTCGCTATATCCGACTTCAGCATTCTTATCATCTATCTAAACATCACATATTTAACCAACAAAACTCTGATATCCTTTATCGTTAATATTACTACCCGAGAATATTGTTTAAGTGTGGAAAGACGTAACTAAAGAACAGAATAAAGAAGCATCTTTAAGGGAAATATGTGTACTTTTTTATATTCAAGGATGTCAAGGAGCCACAACTTCAGTCGACAGGCTAATTAGATCTTCCAAAGAAGGGACAGCCTTAGCAGGTACAAAATTGTTTTATTCTCCTCTCGTTACGATGTTGTTTAATTTCTTTTGTTAAATTCTTAGAGATCGAGAAGTCTAATTTACAGATTTTTTTATTTGGTGTTATAGCTTTTAATTTTTGAGGACAATTTTTGCAAAACAAAATTTTATTTTCGTTTTATTAAATGTCAACTTTTTGGTTTGAAACAAAAAGAAATTTGACTCAATAAAAAAAAAATAATACAAAGGGGAACTGCAATGTCCTTGAATGTTTTTTTTATTTTTTTTTATTTTGTAACATAATCGTAAAAGCTTATAGAAAATGTCTCCAGTGTTCTTAAGTTTTTTTGTTTTTGTTTGTTTGTAATTTAAATATTTTTATTTATTTTCCTGTCATTGTGACAGCTCTTTAAGAGGACTCCCCAAGCAGTTTTATAATAATGTTGCTGTTGAGATATTTGAATCGTTTTATTTGTTTTGTGTGTTTTTGAGGGTCTGATGATGATGGCAAAATAGACAAAGTAACAACTTCCAGCAACATACATAGTTAAAAGTTGCAAATGTGATTTGCTTAATATAATTTCTTTGTTTCATTATAGAAACCATCACATGTTTTCACTGTAATTTATACTCGTGAACGCAGTCTATTGTATTGGTGGGTGAAAAATTCGTCATGGATTAAAAAGCCTAGAGATTATTCTTTACCTATTAAAAGGGCTTAATAGTGTTGCGGCATCTGGATTATTGATAAGGTGGTGTTTAGATCTGCTTCTAATGGAAATTTAATTTGAATGGTGAACAAAATTTTAACAAAAGAAAGTACCTTTGCATAGGATTTTTAGGCAGAATTGCTCACTAACACAATATAATTTTTTGGGACGCTAAGAGAACAGGAAACGGAAATTATGGTTTCAATAAAATTTTTTGTTTTGTTTTATTTTATTAAAAAGGCCGATTAAATTATGATTACATATTTAATTATTAAGAGAATTATTTTGTAGGTAATCCTTAAATAAGCAATTTTCTTTTAAAGTTATAATAGTTGTGGTGGAGAATAATATCGGCTCACTAGCCGGCCCATAACATGCGACATGTCATAATAGGTTTGTCGTAATTTTTGGAGATTTGTTTGAAAACGAAAGTTGATTGCAGTTATATACATTGCATAAATTACCGGGGTTGCCCCTTATTTAATTTATTTACAACGAGTTGCGTATAAATGCAATGCTAATCATACATAGAGACGTAAACTTTTGCTCAGCTGGCATAAGTGCGTGGATTTAGGAGTTTACTCCCGAAAACTACGACATGCCTCTTCATATCGAAAGACCTATCAGACCTATATTCTTTTTAAAAGAAAAATATTTGACTCTAAAGGAGGTGATAACTGACTTTAAATTATTATCTGACAATAGAACCGCCATTGTAGTCTTTTTTAGGACGACAACAGCCCTCCACTGCCGCAAATCTCTAACTAAGATGAATCAGCAGTTTAACACCAGAATATTTTAAGTCCTGATACACAAGATAAACATCAAATGGCAGGTAATAAGATAGAGGAAGGTATTCGTAAGCTGTGAATAGGTAATTGCTCGGTGCCCGGGTGGGCTAATAGGTGGGCTGGTAGGTAGTATATTAGTCAATGGACGCGATTCCCATCAAAGACTCTGATATCGAACAAGACCGCTTGTGCCTTTTGGGCCCCATCCATCCTCAATGTTTTGTAGTTTACGGCAACCGATTTGGAATTTACGGCAACCTTACTCGCATTGGGTCACGTGCTACCACCAGCCTTTACTCTTGTCTTTAGTGATTTCATAGTATTCACATTTAACAAGTTTCTGTTCGTGGTCTTTAGTCTTATAAAGGGTGTTTTTTATAGAGGTATAGAACTTTAAGTTGTTAATTTTATTCATCCGAAAGATAATCTTGTGACATTACATTTTAAATACGATTTCTGGCATATGACCGCCACGGCTGGCGCGAATGTACTCTAATCTGGACGTCCAATTTTCGATGACTTTTTCCAACATTTGTGGCCGTATATCAGCAATAACACGGCGAATTTTGTCTTCCAAATGGTCAAGCGTTTGTGGCTTATCCGCATAGACCAATGACTTTACATAGGCCCACAGAAAGTAGTCTAGCGGTGTTAAATCACAAGATCTTGGAGGCCAATTCACAGGTCGAAAACGTGAAATTAGGCGGTCACCAAACGTAGCTTTCAATAAATCTATTGTGGCACGAACTGTGTGACATGTTGCGCCGTCTTGTTGAAACCACATCCCCTGGACATCATGGTTATTCAATTCAGGAATGAAAAAGTTAGTAATCATGGCCCTATACCGATCACCATTGACTGTAACGTTCTGGCCACCATCGTTTTTGAAAAAGTACGCACCAATGATTCCACCAGCCCATAAAGCGCACCAAACAGTCAGTTTTTTCTGTAACGGTGTTTCGACATACACTTGAGGATTACCTTCACTCCAAATGCGGTAGTTTTGTTTCTTGACGTAGCAATTCAACCAGAAGTGCGCTTCATCGCTAAACAAAATACGCTTATGAAAATCGGTAACAACGGTAATCTCGTTTTGGGCACCATTTGCAAGCGTTGTTCAGGCATGAGTCTAGTCATGATGAATTGCCAAGCCAAAGTGGGAATAAATCACTTGACAGCTGTTAAATCGGTCGCCATCTTGAAAAGTAATGCCAACTTAAAGTTCTACCTCTATAAAAAACACCCTTTACTAGCCAGTGCTGGATATTCACAGCCTCTCAGCTTCCTCCAAGTATCTTTCGATTGTCTATTATTTGATTTTCATCTTGTCTAAATGATACTTGATACTTTCCATGACTTGTCACTAATGCGGTTATCCAGCCTGCGTTAGTGACAGGTCACATTACGTGTGAATGTAGAGCACTCTGGCTAACATTTTAAATATATTAAACGTTATTGCTATGAGGACTGTAGCTTTAGATAAATGTTATCGACTACAAGAGAATCTATGATGAGGTAGATGGTCGACAGTTTTCAGTCGCCGGTTCTAAATCATTAAGGTTGTCATCATTAATAACAAATCGGGTATCATTATTCATTTCGGGACGAAGGGGTTGAAAAGCGATCATTAAGGGTAATTTCCCCCTAAAAAATAAAACAATAAGCCATTGCTTACTTGCAGCTACATACTTTGGTTTAAGACAAGCAAATAAAAGTCCATATCCGATTTAAGCTAACACATGTTTGACTTCTTGCTTTCATTTTTAACTTAATAAATGCAATACATATTTTGGTGCAGTTGTATATTAAACTTAGTTTATCAAAACTCTCAAAGCGACGTCCACAGTTCCGACTTCCTATAAAAAAATTCACAAAATAGTTTTAAAAATTTAAAACAGAATGAAATTTAAATTAGTTTAAACAAATAGAAATGTTTAAATTGTTTTTCATGTGCGACTTAAATTTTCCTTTTTTCTTATTGCTAACAAGTCCTTTTTGACTTCCGAGTTGTTTTGTTGATGTCATAAATTTAATTATTATTGCTTCTCAGCACCAGTCAAAGAAGTTTTTTAATAACAAAAGAATATTTTATACGAGCATTTTTCATACATTCATATTTTGCTTCTTTTACTGTTGTTGACTTATAATGACCTCAGGGAATTGTTGTAGGACACAGTGTTGGCAGTGAACAATGTCAAGCGGTGATTGTACAAAAATCAAAAAATCTAAATAAAAACTCGAAAGAAACTCGTCTCAACTCAGGAAGCCTGAGTGATATATTTGTTGTGTTCATTTGGGTTTTTATGCGCATATGAAAATGGACAGGAAAAAGGAAGAAATTATTCATTTATAAATATCTTTTGTTTTGTGGAAAAGCCAAGAATTGTGAATAAATATTAAACATGAAAAGAAGGTTGATACAGTCAAAAATATATGAATTTATTACTAATACGAACGATAAATTAATTCTATTCTATTGCTTATTAAGTAGTTGGAATAATTTTTGAATATTTTTCGTTTCGAGGATAAGGCAGTTGAACTTTGCCGAATCGTATAGGGGGAATGAACAGTTGAAAAAGGAATTAAGTTTTAGAAATCAAGTCAAGTTATAAACGGCGTGTGACAAATTTTAAGTTAAATTTATCATTTATTTATTATTATTATTTTAAACTAGCTGAGCCACACACGTTGCATGCGTCCGGCCAATATTTTTTGTTCGATTTTGATTTGAAAGTATACTTACACGTATTTTGTTTATATAAGGTATCCATCCCTGGATAAAATTCTAAAATGTCAAAGCTCTGTAAGAGACATACAGGAAATGAGTTACTTACATTGCTTAAAATTTTCTGTTTTTAAAAATAAAAGATGCCTTAAAGTATGCTTTAAATCTTAAATCGGTAAAAAATCGTCGTACATTCACAGCTTTTTCTTCACTTTCTCTTGAAAACAAGATATTTTGCGGAAAAATCTATCTGAATCAGGATACTAGGGTAACTTTTTTACAAAATTTTGTTAAAATACATAGACAGGAAAAATTTAAAATTTTACTATACGTATAGATAAGCGAAAGCGTAAAATCTTGAAATAAAAAAGAAAATTATCCTTAAGGACAGGGTACTGAAAGATGACTTGTTACGTGAGTGAGACCAGTTCTTTTCTATAAAATCGACCTGTCACTTTAACATGGCGATGATGTAGAAGGGCGCCAATTCCTGCTGTTATGATAATCAGCAACATGTCTTAGTTCTAGTCTTAATGTGCCTAATACAATAATATTAGCCAAGCCGTTGATATATTGTCTATTTTTAACACGCTTAAGTGATGTGTTTTCTGCTTACATGTCAAGATTCATTGCTTCTTTACCCACTTTTTTTTCAAAATTTATGGAGATGAACATTATGAAATTAAGTGTCATAATTTTTTTTAATTAATTTATTTATTTATTAAGATAGCGATCACAGGAAAGTTAGTTAGACTAGGTTGGTGGCACAACTCCAACACAGTTTAAGAGTATAGATAAATAAGTAAATAAATTTAAAAGGGACTTAATGTCTATATCAGAAATCTGTCTCATGATTTCAAGGATTGAGGTTGTGAAATCAGCGATAAAATCCAAGAAAGGGAATGAACAAATGACTTGTGACGTTAAGGGATCGACGATCAGTAATATGGCTAGATTTGAGTTCTAACACTTTCTATGAAATTGACCTGCACCTTTAATATGGCGATGGTGTGGGAGGAAGTGAATTAATAATGGTTTGATACTCTATAAAAATTATTAAACCTGACCTTAACGTGCTTGTTTAGAACTAATTAGTCTACCTCTAATCTGATCGCTGGTACTGCCTCGTGTGTTAAAAACTTGAAGATTCGCAAAGATCTAAAAGTACGATTAGTTGAAATAGGAATAGCGACACATGCTGTAACATTTTTAAGGCAGCTTGAAAAGTAGGTATATTGCTTCTATAGGCCATACACTCGAGAGACAAGATTCACGGACAGCAGCAACCAAAAAATATAATTTTTTTCTAACACCCACTGAATTTTCTATATTCGCGAGTATAGGGAAAACAATTCCTCTTGGAGCAACATTGACACATACACTTTACGTGATGCGATTTTTACATATAAACAAAAAAAATTAAATGAGTTGCTTGGGCTGCTTCTAATGCAAGCATACATTGCAATAGTATGTGTTTCGCACCAGTGTTTTATACACATAATAGCAAAAGCAACCATCGTTGCTAAGTCTGTTAGTAAATGGGCATTAACCCTTAATGGGCAATCTTGAATTTGATTGATTTTTTATATTTGTCTTAAGTTTTGGTGTGTTCTAATATATTTAATAAAATTTTATGGACAACATTTTAGAAGATCTTTTTATTCCCTCAATTCACCATTTTCGGGATGTTAGAAAAAAGCCACAAAATGCCAGTTTGTGGGGTTGTTAGAGGGTTAATATGTTCTACAAAAATATTTACCATTAGATATTCTACAAAGTTGCTGAACATACGCTACACCTCAGATATAACGAAAACATAGTTTTATATACCGTTATGCTGCAAGAACAGACCAGAGCTGGGAAACTTTAACCCCGCCTCTAATATAAAATTCCGATGTATTCTGTTAAAACGCCGTCATACGTATACTTTTTGTGGTCTCTTTTACTAGAATCAATTGTCGTCGAACCCCCTATGTTTTTTTCTCTCGAAATATGTAATTACTGGCTTTTTGATCCCTTTAGGGCTATTCTCAATGAAAAATTTCCATTTTTCTTATTATTAAGTTATCACTTCTCTTTGCAAGTAATACCTTATGCAATAAATTATATATGAAGTATAACAACTAGTCAGAAGCTATAACAGCTTTAAATAAAGGTTGATTTTCTTTCGCTCTTATTTACAACCTGCCTCTCTCTATTTCCAACCTTTAGAAAATATATATTTTGTTTATTTGTTTGTTTGTTTTACTTGGAGTTTTAAGTGATTATCAAACCAAGGGCCAATAACCTGTATTTTGCTTTTATTCTTAAGATTCTTAAGATTTATTATCATTTTAATTGTAGTTGGAATATTTGAATAAATAAATAAATACAATGTATTAACATCCCTCACATATAATTGCATCATTTTTTATTACAAATGGAAACCTGCTTATTATAAAATTTCTAGAAGATCGTATCCGTATTTGTTACACTTTAATTTATGCATACGGAATATTATTGTGTGGAAAAGCGATATATTTCTTTTCTTTTTTTTATCCACATCTTTTTATCTTCTAAAACCTCCAATTTTTTTTTATATTATTACACACGTGCTGGTACAATGTTCTTCTGGGGCTAATTTAATGGTTTTTTTATTATTTTTTTTACTTTCCATTTTGTATTTTTATGTGGTATTTAAAATATGTTTGATTTCTTCATACATTTGCTCTTTAAATTTATTTTGTACTTAAGAATATCACTTGAAAGCACGAACTGTGCATTAATATTTGTGACCGCGCATGGAGGAAGGAACCTAAGCGTGGGTTGACCAATTTTTTTTTTAAATTATGCTAAAATTTACTGTAGAATCGAATAAAAGAGACGTCACTGAAGTCCAACTCATTGCGAAAATTCGACTTTACTACATGTAAGTGGATGAAAGAAAAAATTCTTAAAATGTTTTATTTAAAGTTTAAAGTCTTTCAGTGAACCGTTTTAAATGGTTACCCAAATTTTCCTTATTAGGGTTGAAATTTAGTGACAAGTGGAATGGTAGTAGGTACTCAGACTTTCGGAAAGTGTTTTTAAGGTCGTAAAATTTGTTTTTATGTGTTTGAAAAAAAAAAAAAAATGGTTACAGTGTCATAATGGTATATTCGGAGTCATACAGGTATCTTAATGGTAAATCATTGTAAAAAATTTAAAAAAAGGAGTAAACTTTTAACGGTTCTCCTGTAAAATATACTTTTTTACCCTTAGGTCCCTTTCTAATTGCACGATCACATTTAAATAATTGATATTTATTTATATTTTAAAATTTATTTTATTTAATCTTTGTTATGTTTTTACATCTTCTATACATATAATAAAACAGTAAAAAGACCATTTCTGTACACGAAATATTTTTGGAAAATTTTATTGCTGTTGCAGATAGTAATCGAAATGATATATGTACAAAACAGAAATTTTTTTACGATTTTTGTCTCTCTGTCTGTCTGTGTGTGTTCGCATCACGTAAAAATTACTGGATGGATTTTAATAAAATTTTGTGTTTTATGTATAGATTATTTGCTGCAAAATGAACGATCGTTTCCGGAATTTCACTTAAAATTACGATCAATATATGCTTTAAAGAAGCACTAAATTTATTGAAAATGGCATTTTTTGTCTTTGCTATGTTCGGAAGTACTTAAGTACTTAAGAACTTACGTCTGACTACTGTTGTAAATAATACTTTTTAAATAGTTTTAAAAAATCTTTAAAATTTTACAAGCACTAAATAGAGCCATAAATATTCATATTAGTTCCCTCAAGTGGATGACAGTGGATTTAAAAGACATCTGTTATGACAATCATGACGAGCTGTATTATTCGAAGAAGTAAGAATTTTGCGCAGTGCATGATACCGTAAACCGGCAGATATGTATTTGGATGGAAAGTTCATAGATATTGCATCAACTATTATCGATTTTCTTTTCAAGATCTATAAAGCAATGAAAATAAAAAAATTCTAAAAAACTTCCGGCACCAATTTTCTGCCTTTGGTAAATCCAAAAATATTCTTTTGCCATCTCTATGTATAAAATTAGGACTTTTAAAAAATTTTGTGAAAGTCATGGACGAATAATTATAATTATTTGAAACAAAATGAATTTTTATTGGGTTTCTGATAAGAAACCAAGGTACAATGGCAAGCTCAGCAACATGGTAGCAGATTTCTGCTCGACACTGAAGAGGGGATTGCCAGATATCAAAGATGCGAATAAATCCTATGTTATTAGCCATTTTTAATTTTTTAATTTATGATTTATTTGCTGAAATCCCATGAACCCCAATTTAATCCGTTTTTTTCTGAGGAAACTAAAAAAAAAACTGAGCGCAGATTTGGAAGCGACACGAAAAATACCCAACAACATGTTTAGGAGAGATATTTTTTTTTTGCTGATCATTGTTATCTGAGTTTAGTTGGTTAAATACATGATGTTCACAACTAACAATTGTCTAAAGTAGAGTGATGCGCAGAATGCGGAAGAAGGTTGTGGGGATCCATAAAATGCATTACTTTCTGCCAGAGTTTGATATAAATATAATTATAAATATAAATATAATTTCGCATTTTGTCTTTAAAAATTAATCACCTAATTTATTATCAAAATATTCTTTCGTTTTTGTGGAATTATTATAGAGAATATACGAACTTAAGCCTGTCTTTAGTGTTATTTTAATAAATAGTTCGGGTACACAGAAAACATATTTTGCACCAATTAAAGGTTTTGATTAGAATTAAATTTCAATTATTTTTTTAATTGATTCAAATATATAGTTGTTTAAAGCAGAACAAAAAATTTTCATAATTAAACAAATAATTAAGTCAATTAATTATTTAATTAAGTTTTAATATGAAACCAATTAAAATCTTTAATTGGTGAACATTTTTTTTCTGTGTAATAAAATTTAAATCATGTTTGATAAACAATTTCTAGCTACTTCCTAAACAAAATGCGTGTATCACTTTAAGAAAAGAAAAGTAAATTTAAACCTTAATTTATTATCAACTGAAAATAACAAGGTTTTGCATTTTCTTATGCACCAATCAAACACAAAATTTATTTCTTAAATAATTTTTATTTCTGGTTAAGTTGTGTTGATTATTAAAAAGTTCATGCTCTTGCTTAATGCTTAACTTCATAAACACATCTTCTAATAGCTTTTAATAAAATTTAAATTGTGGTTTAAGAAATTCAACACAAATAATACTCATTCATGTCTTGTAAAATATTTTTCCTGCTGCTTTTATTCTTAAAATATATATTTTTGCAACAAAAATACATAAGAATTTGCGGTTACAAGCTTAAATCAGAACTTTATTGTGCTGAAACTCATCGTAAAGGGGAATTGCTGAGTAACAAAACTTTTAAAAAGTTGCAAAACTTGTGAAACTTCCAAAACTTGGAATTGATTGTGGTTGTAGAATAACAAGGTGCAATAAATAAAATGTTGGAAAGGTTTTTTTGTGGCATTTCCCCCTTCTATTTAATAACAACAATACAACAGCAAGATACAGCTATTAGAAAACTAGCGAATAAATTTGTTGTTGTAATGTTGTTTTAAACATAAAAGTGGAAACATAGCGCGTGAAAATATTTAATCCTTAAATCATCAGTAAGACTGTAATTCTTTGAGATTGATGCCATTCAGATCGTTCTGGAAATTTTAAAAATTGTAAAATAATGGCCAATGACTTGACTTCTTGATTTTTAAACTGAATCACCACAATATTTTTATAATAACTTTGATACAGACAATTATCACATTACGCAACCCCCAAACCTCTCACTGACTAAAACGTGTTAAATACATTTCGTACATTTTTGATCGCTAGATTAATTTCGCTTAAAATATATAAAACCGTTGGCCTCAGCTGACTTAAAAATTAGAAAGCAAATGTTCACTATATAGCCAATTCTATGGCATTAGTGCTTCCAAAGACCGAGCGGTGTAGCGCACTAAATCTGTTAGAAAAGCGATAATAATGCTGATGTAATTCGGCTTCAATACTATGACAAGTTTGTTCTTGTTTTTTGACCCATGCCAATTGTCATCTTTGTGATGTGGCGGTTCCACATCAATTGTTGATTTTATTATCAATAGCAACGATCACAATTCTGTCAACAATCGAAACACAGAGAAATAAAATAAAAGACTAAAAAATTACATCATTTTAATGACAAGTTGTCATCAATATAATAAATATTTTATTTATATATTTTTGATTTTGAAATGAACTAATAATTTTTCAGTTCAAATTAAATTTATATAATTTTATTTATATAAATGAATTTAAAATTTAAAAAAGTTAATAATTTATAATTATTTTATATTAAAAAAAAATGTTTTAATTTTTAAGAGAAATATTAGGGAAGCATTTATTGCCTAACTACTACTTAATTGTGTTACCCACTTTAGAGTTGCATATGTTTATTTTTAGAATGGTCATAGTGGAAAAACTAAACAGGCGTTATATAAGGCATACTTAGACCTTCTCTCGCTATGGCCCTTATTTTTCTGTGTCTTCCAAAGAAGGCTTTGCCTTTCTCCCTTCTAAAAAATCTATTACACATTCCTCTTTCCCTTCTTCTAAAAGGAGAGCAAGATGTTCCAACTCAATCATAGATCGCAGGAAGTGCCTTTAATTTAAATAAAAAAAATTTTAAATAAAACAAAAAATTATAAAAAATTTACAAAAATATTATTACAAAAAAAAATTTTCGAAAAAAAAATTTGGAAAAAAAATTTTAAAAAATTTTCCGGAAAGTTTTCGAATAAAATTTTTCGGAAAATAAAAGGCCTCTGAACCTCCAAGCCTTTTAAATTGTCATATTACTCTTTATTGTTATCACTGTGGTATTGCAGGACCCCTTATGATATTCGGATCGACGAAGGAGAGCGCTGTAATACAAGTTTGTATATGTATCAGAAAAATAAATTATATTCCTGTTTGGCAAACTAATTATGTAGTCCGTCAAAGCAGGCTGTCAAAGCAATTATGTAGTAGTCTTAGTGCGACACATCTAAGCTTCAACACCCTCATTTATTTGGCACTTTTGTCATATTATCAGCATTGACGCGCCATATGATGGCTAAGTGTCATCATCGACAAGAAGACAAGGTGTCCTGTTCTCATTTGCTGATATGCTTTGTACGCGCATGTTCACTGTTCTGAGACTTTGTTACAAAAAGTCATGATTTAAGTTTTAATTACTTATGATTTGTTTCATATTAATGAGGATGAATTTATATATAACGTACATAGTTTAGCTAAAGACAGACTGGATTGGAATAGTGGTACCTCCTATACAAAGTTAAAAATTATTATCCTGTATCTAGGGAACTGCACTAGCTAGAGCCTTGGAATTTTGCACCAATAACCGCCATATTAACGTACATAGTTTAGTTCAACACAGACTAAATTAGGACAGTGGGCGTGGTACCTCCCATACAAAGTAAAAAATTATTATTGTGTAAATAGAGAACTATAATAGGTATGGTCTTTAAAGTGCGTACAAGTAAACCCTATACCCACGCGTATACTATAGAAAAACATAGGCTGAATTGGGACAGTGAGCGTGGAACCCCCCATACCAAGTAAAAAATTATTTTCCTGTTCTAGAGAACTGCAATAGGTAGCGCCTAGAAATTATGCATCAGTAACCCCCTTAATAAGATACATTGTGTAGAAAAAACACAGTCTGAATTTGAATGTAGGGCGTGATACCTCCTATGGAAAGTGAAAAATTGTTATCGTGTTAATACGTATAGTCTATCAAAACAGGACATTTTTGACGTGAGAGTAGCGTGCGTTTTCGCGTTAAAGGTTAGTCATACTTTTCTTCCAAGTATTTTTATTGTATTTTTTGTGGATGGGTGTAGCGAAACGCATCGGGGATAGCTAGCATATCTATATAAGAATCTCTGTATAATATCTGAAGAATATCTGTATAATATTCACAAACAAGATAATCGAAAGCAGCGCTTTCGTAAACTGAATTTGTTTCGCTATGGCCCTTCGAGCGGCTTCATTACATTGACGCCAGATTTCACATTTCAAATTCTTTATGATTTATTTATCCTAACAGTGTAGATAAAGCGTCATTAAATCGGCAAACGAACGTTTCTTTCAGTGTAGACTAGCAGGTAGGTTCGATGTAGGTTCGATTCTTGCTAAAGACTATGCATGTTTGGCCTTCAAAAGCTTCGCAAGTAGTTTGGTCTTGAAGAAACTTTATGTTGAAACACTATTGAATACAAATTTTACAATGGTAACACTTCAGCAAATAGCTTCAATCAAAAAATAATAATTTCTTCTTGATTTTATAACTACGGGCACAGTTAAGTGCAGACATGGGGGTTTCAATTACATTTCAATAACAGATAAAATTACAGGTAAAGTGTAATTACATATTCTCAGTTACACATTACAATTAATTGTGAAAAAAAATCAGGGATAAAGGTCAATTACAACTGCTTGTAATTTATAATTGAACATTTTTAATTACACATTACAAGTAATTGTAATTAGGCAATACTCATTAACATTAAATTGAACTAAGTTCAATTATATTCCTAACAGTTTTCAAATACATGAAATTATAATTGAAATTTTTTAATTAAAATTATATCTAATGTGTAACTGAAATTTCAATTAATTACAAATTACAAGTAATTGTAATTGAACATATAATTGCGTAATTGTAAGTGTAATTAATTACAAACTGTATTTACATAACCCAACTCTGGTTAAATCAATATAAAGGAATTAAAAAAAGGTTTTTTTTTAGATGACCCATAACATTAAATGCCCATATTTTTAAAAGCGAATAATGTTTTTGTTACAAAATAATAATGGCTTGTTATAAAGCATATAACATCGTAAAATCTGTTTACATTTTTATTAAATACCATTGACTTTAACAGTTCTTAAACGAACGTTACAAATAATATTTTTTATATTTTATCTGAATAAACTTTTTGTTGTCCTAATGATTCTTGTATGCGTCAGTAGAGCCAGCGGCAGTTTTAAATTGCGTTCTTTTTATACTTCACGCAACGTGACTTAAACAGTTTTGTTATAAATAGCAGATGTCTGTAGTGCCTGCAAAATGCGTAAATTTTCAAATAAAAAAAATTTTTTTTTTCACAAACATTCGTATATTTTTACCTTACGGTTGTAACTGACAAGTATGAAATGTTATGCTTATCAGCGAATTGTTTGTTTTTTTGTTTGTTTTAAACTCTGCCTAGAAAAAGTTGGCAAATTGACTGGTAATTTAGCTCTCATAGACTGTTTATTATTAAGAATTTTTTATTTTTTTTTTTATAAAAAAAATTTATTCAGCAGAAATTTTTCTCAAAACGTAGCACCGACTCATAAAATTTTATATTTTTAAGCAGAAATAATTTCAATATTTAACAACAACTGTGACAATATTTATTCCTGCAGCAAATATTATTTTTTTTAAGTTTTTCTTTAACTAAATAAACGTGTATACTTTCGTTGTTTTTTGTTTTTTGTTTTAGTTGTGTGTGCTGTTAGGCCTGGTAGGTATAGTATACTAGTTTTTCAGTTTGGGGGTTGTGGGTTTAATTCCTAACATAGACTCTGTGTGTTTCACTACAACGGTTGAAAGTGTTCGTTACTTATAATTTGTAATTGTAGTTTAACATTAAATAATAAATACATATATACGTTTTAACATCTATGATACTTTTTATTTTTATTAGGTTCAAGATATTTTTGATCAATTAGAAATTTAAACAACGTTCAACCTTTAAAATTTTACAACTTCGACTATATGAATAATAATTTTAATTTTTTAATAAAGGCTTTTACTTCAATAGATTTAAGTTTAATTTCAATTTAATACAAACCCAATTTCACGATTTAAAGACACATACGATCGAAAGATAGCTTCACAAGTGCTAATTGATGTGCGTACTTTATTCCAGCTTTAATAGAAAGATCTAGATTGTGTAGGTGATGTCCTAACGATCTCTACTGGTTTTGTAGCGCGCCAAATGAGTATTTTTAATGCCACATATTAAGAAAGTGATGATGTTCAAAATACTTTAAGTTCCAGATTGGTAATTTTTAATTAATAACAGTAATAAGCAAAATTTCCCTATTGTTTAGAGATAAACTCTGTTCGGTTTTGGGCTTTTAAGGTCTTTTTGCAGAAAATGTAAAATAAAAAACTATTATTTCATTTTACTATCCAACGTTTCGCTGGTATTTTCCAGCTTCATCAGGGATAAGTTTTATTAAATCTGGCAACGATATAAAACATAAACACAATAATTTAGTAAGGACAACCAACAACATGATAACTTAGTTTAACTTATTTTACTTACATATAGTTTTCTCGTCAATTTTTCTCTTTATTTTGAACAATATAAGTTTTACATAACATAACATAAAACATAAAATATTCAAAAAAAGGAACACAAAAAACAAACTTAAAAATTATATCACAGCTAAAAATATGTTAAACTAATATCACAGTTGGAGCAAAACTAATACTAAATTATTGCAATCATATAGTTGGCGCTGATGTTATCTTTATCTTCTTTTCTATTTATTGCACTTGTTTTTCTTTGCTGGATTCTCAAACTTTCTAGAGTATATCGTTTGTTCTCTTTTATTTCTTTGTCCAAAATTTTTACATTTAAAAGATCTGCATTGTGTCTCATCTCTGTGCAATGTTGTGCTAGTGCAGTTGTTATTTTCTCCTTTCCTATGTCAGCTTCATGTTCGTTGATTCTCTTCATTAAACTTCTCTTTGTTGTTCCTACATATACTTTTTCGCATTTCTCTTGCGTGTTCCCCTTACATGTTATTTCATAAACAACATTACTTTGTTCTTGTTTTTCTACTTTAGTTTTGGTTTTTGTGAATAATGTATTAATTGTTTTGTTTGCTCTATGCGCTAAAATTATTTGTTTATCATTTATTATGTCCTGCATTTCCTATTTCCCTATTTACACTCCGAAAAAGCCACGAGGGACTCGTTAAAAAAAACTTTCTGCGTACTGGAATCATTGTTCCTAGGTACTATAAACATTATGCCGGCAAGATCGGTACTATCAGCAGTAGCCGTTAGAGAATCACTATAAACAACTACATATCTGTGGCAATAAGGAATAAGTGCTTAAGTCGACTTAAGCAAAAATTAAGTTATTGGTTCCTTTGAAATCTCCATACTTCAAAGTACCCATGTGCAAAGTTTCAATTATTTTGTACTATTTTTCAGGAAGTGATAGCAAAAAAACTTTCTGCTCATCTTTTTTCAATGCCGAATCGTATTTGGAAAATAGCTTAAGAAACTACCAAGTATTTTTCAAAATCATAGAAGCTTTTTTTACAACTTATTAATTGCAACGCCTGCGTACTTTTGGTAGATATAAGATATTTTTCAAAATCATACGTTTGACTCCCATAGGTAAACTTTAAAGATGAGTTATTTAAAAAAAAAATATTTTCAAGTTTAAAATTGCTCTCCTACAAAACTTAAAAATCAGACTTAAGCACTTTTTCCTTATTGCCACAGATATATAGGGGAGCAATTGGATAGGAGGTTTACTGAAAATATGTTTTTTTTCTCCGAAATTGTGGTGCCACTCAAAGAATCGACTAACTAAAGAAACAATTTTGCGAACCAAACTATTTCTGGATATAGTCTAGTCAAGAAGCCACTAAAAACAACTTTGCATTATTTTATATGCGGTTAGCTGCATCAAAAACAAGAGGGAAGTTTTTGGTGCTGGCTGATTGGAATGCAATATTTCGTATTCTAATATCAGAGTTTGGTGATTTAAATACTGAAGTTTTCTTCTAAAATGATCACCTAGCTTGAAAACAATATTCTTTCAACCCTATGAGCTGCTTTATGCACACCCAAAGGAATAAGATGGTTGAGGTAAAGATAATCTAAGAGCAGCATATTATAATTGAATTTTATGGTTGCAGTCAAACTATATTATTATTAACATAGTAGTAAGGGGTTTTTCAACAAGGGACGCTACAAAAGTAGAGCGACAGGGACAGCAGACGACGCCATATTTCTTGCCGCTCTTTTGACATTTCTATTCAGTAAGGTTTGCCATTTCATAATGGAAAGATATACGAGCCAACAAAGAGTCGAAGGTTTACTACCGTAATTCTAAGTCAGTGGCCTCAACGTTACGTCCAATTTATGGTCGTCATAATCGTCCTAGCAGACCAAAAATTGAGCGTCTAGTGGAAAAATTTGAATCTACTGGCACAGTACAAAATGTTCCCGTACCAGTGAGACAAATAAGTGCCCGTAGTGTCGAGAATATTGCTATCGCTGAAGCTTCAGTTGAAGAAAGCCTAAATGTGTTTCTTACACATCGTTCTCAAGCGTTGGACATCTCTGAGTCGTCGTTGTGGCGAATTTTGCGAAAAGTTCTTGGCCTGCATCCTTACAAGATCAAATTGACGCAAGAACTGAAGCCGCCTGACCACCAGAAGCGTCGTATGTTCGTGAATTGGGCGAAAAACCCTTTATTATGTTAGAACCATATTATTGTCCAACTTAAAAATAATATTGCAAATTATAAAATTTTATTATGAAATAAATTAAGCCATAGTCAGATATATATTAATAAAAATATAACTTATTTATTAACATAATCAAACATACAATTATTTATAACTTTACTTTGTAAGAATTGGATATGAGCAAATACTCTATTCATAAAAAAATATTATTTTTTTAAATATAAAGCCGTAAAATTAAATTATAATAATTTTAAGAAACTAAATATAAAACTTTTAAAAAGCCAACATTATTTGTGTGTTTTTACTTATACTGTGGTTACGTACAAGCAACTTTACCATAATTTGTTTACTAACATTATATAATGGTTATAAATACAATATTATTTTAGAATACCAATGAAAATTTGGTTGTAATTTGAAAATTATTTAGTTCAAACCAACCATGTTGTGTTTTTTGGGTGCAGTTATCATTTAACGACCAACTAGTAAAAAACTCAATTTTTCATTGCTACCATTTATTATTACCGAGAACATACCAACCATGGTTCTTGTGACCATACAATAAACATGTTTTTTTTTTAAAGAGAAGTACCCACTCAGGCAGTTAATAATGCCTACATTAACTGTGGTACTTCCTTTGGAAAGGGATATTAGTAGATAAGACAGATGGTTAGTGATAGTAAGGCTTCGATTCTGTTTTCACTCTGCGTAAAGAAAGAATAAACGATTTAACTGAGTGATTGAACTGAACTGTCTGATTAAACAGTTCATTTGTATAGTAGCTTTTGTTTATAAAAATCTTACGTTTATCTTTATTTATTAAAATTTACCTTAATATCCAGATAAATATATAAAGCAATATTTTTTCCTTGGGTAATTTTTAATTTTTTCTTTAATTTCTTTTCAATGAAATTTTTTTCTTTTACCTCGTATATATAAATGTCTGTTTATAGAAATGGCAAACAATATAATTCCTGCAAAAAAAACCGACTTCAAAACAAATACATATATGTGCATCAATTCTAAACTAAAAATTTAAAAGGAAGTAATCTGTAAGAACTAGTACCCAAATCAAATACTTTTATATTTGTTGCTCTAACGGACATAGTAATATACGTTCTGTACATTCAAATGTCTATCCATAACGGTTAAGCAAATAAAGCCATATACAACAAATTACGTCAGATATATTTTTTTACACATATTATTACTGACACAGTAATAAAAAGTAACGGTTCCAAAGATATGGCCATATGGGTTAAACAATATCACCTAGGGGACACCCTTTAATGTACAATTTTAAATTAAACACTTATTTTAAAGGAAAGATTCTTTGTAAGTTTCAAATGTCTGTCTAAAACGGTTCAAAAGTTTGGCCATATGCATCAATTTATGAGACACCCTTTAAAATTTTAAATATTTAAAAATGTTATTATACGGGACATAGTAGAGATTCTGTCTAATTTTCAAGTGTTTGTTCAAAAGATAGGGCTAGATAGGTAAAATTATATCAATTATGGGGCCACCCTTTAGTTTCGAAATTTAAATTATATACTTGATGTTATAAAGGACTTAGATATACAGGGTCTTTGTAAATTTCAACCTTCTCTCTGTTACGGTTCAAAAGTTTTACAATATACGTCATATTACATCAATTATTGAGACACCCTTTAACTTCTAATTATAAATATTTAATTTCTGATTATAAATATTGGACATTCTGTCCAATTTTCAAGTGATTGTCTACAATGGTTCAAATGGTTCATATATTTAAATTGATGTCACATATGGGGACACCCTTTAATTTTTATGTTCATTTTTTTATTAATTTTTGTTATTTGCAGCTATAGTGATATGCAGTTTTTTAAATTTTAAAAGGGTGCCCTTTACGGTTTATAATACACGTAAAAAACAAGTATGTTGTATGGAGACACCCTTTAATTTTAAAAATTCTGAACTTCTTTTAAAATGGGACCAATCTGTAAGCATTTCCTTTCTAATAAAGAAAAAATTTTTAAAATCGGTTCAGAAATGACTGAGTTCTGCGGGCACAAACATAAAAAAGCAACATTCAGACGAATTGATAACCTCCTTCTTTTTTTGAAGTCGGTTAAAAATAAACAATGTCAAATCAATCGGTCAGTGTTGTTTGTTAACAGAAAACCAAACAAATATTTAAATAAATTCATAATAATTTATTTTATTAAACCTTCAACAAGAAGTCATTCTCATGACAAAAAGAAAAATGAAAAATGAGACAAGTCATTCAATTGAATTTCAAATATTTATTTAGCTGGAATTACGTGACCACTCAATATGTCAGTACGTCAGTTTGAGCATCATTAACTTCAACGCCACTACCAGCAACACCACGATCTGCTACAAGAAGGACGGACGGATGATTCCTAACAAAAAACAAGTTTGAAAAATTGTTTTTTGTTTGTAATTTCTTTTGAATTTCCTTTTGCAAATATTTCAGGTTAAAAAAGGCAAACCGATGCCTTGGGCTTTTGTGACTTTATTGAGCAATAAATCTTAAGAAAGAAAACAAGGAAGTTTCAAATAAATAACAAGAGTTACAATATGGTTTCGATTAAGTTAGTTTGTGTTTTCTCTACTAAATTTTCGAATAAATTTTATATAACAAAATATGTTTGGTAAATAAACTAACAAAATAAAACAAAATTTACGTTTTTTGTTTAAACATGCTCTTGTAATATTTTTTGTAAAAGGTTTCCAAAAATTTACTTTATTTGTTTTTTTTTCTCTTGGACAGACTTTAAGTGAGACACACCCACATTTCACCTAATTTAATATTCGTGTTATTGAGCTAATCAATCCTCTATTTAATTTACAAAAAGACACATAAAATGTGAAACACATTTCCTCTTTATCAAGATGTGTGTTTAAAAATATTTTTTGGTAAATTTATCACTTCTGGTCGAATAAAAAATTACATGTAAAACCGTTTGCAAATGAAAAGTCATTTGTTATTTTCCATAGGAAATAATCATTAATGTTCACCTGAAATTATATTTTAGAAAATAAAACAATTATTAAAAATGGTCGTTTACATTAAATTAAGCAATAAATTATACATGGAAAGACTAGAGAACACTCCCTTGAGTTTCATTTAATAAATTTCACTCACATTTCTACTCTTTTTTTTTTTTTTGGTATTTATACGCTAACGACTTCGTTATGAGTGACCGCGGGAATAGAAAGGGTGAAAAACGAAAATTTTACAGAAGAGCCGTTTAAAGTTTATCCCTTTTTTAACGCTATTTACTCGAGTAATTGCTGGTAACATACACGTACCTGTTATGACTCCGATATCACTAATTATGATTGATTTTTCCATTTTTTACTTTATCATACGCAGTATAGTGAAACAAATTGTAGTTGGGATTTCAACGGATTTATATGTCTTGAGGTCTCCTGAATCGATTTTGACTATTTTCACAATGATGTTTTTAGGTGGGTGTGAATGCCACTATTATTGTGGACGCTCTACAGGCCGTATCAAAATGAAATTAAGTATGTGCCTTTGGTGTAAGGAAGAGGTATATAATTTTTGATCATAATCGGATAATGGCAAGGGGTAGTTTACTTGACACCCCAAACAGAAAATAATTATTTTTGTAATCGAATTTACTTTGAACTTTTATTCTTTATGTGTAATATATCCATACAAATATCTGTTTCCATAACGTATGGTAAAGTCGAGTGGAGGCCCCTCCTGATTTTTTCTCAGATTATATACTGAAAAACCAATTTTTTGACACTTTTTTTGTTTTTTTTGTTTTTAAAGACAACACTGCCACTGCGAAGGTTTTTGCTTGTCTGCAGAAAACACCCAGAGTCTTTCGCGGGAATCGAACCCGCAACCACCAGATTGAGAGACTAGCGCGCTACCTATGGATCTATAGAGGCACTCTATAGAGGGGTCAGGGAACACTTCCATTCGATTTTTCACAAAATTTGTCCCCAATTAAATAAAAAACTGTTAAATGCTTTAAAAAGGCTCACTGAAAGTGTTTAAGGTTTTGAAATCTATTATGATTTTATTTTCCTGTACTCAACTCACATTCAGAGAAGTCCCATTTTCGATACGAACGTGGCTTCGGCGGGTTTCGGGACTGTTCCCATTCGATTCTCCTTTGAATTATACCTCCACTCAAAATAAATAAATAAATTATAATTAAATTTCCTTCAACCCGCCCGTCCTCCGTGCGTAGCCACGTACATATTTTATTGCATCTTAAATGTTTACCCTTAGTTTAAAAGTAAAAATAATATGTTTAATTAAGTCTAGCCAGTGCTAGACAAGAAATGTATATTTCTTAAGAAATCTTATCATTTGCGGGACATCTCCCCGTTGTTTGACAAAGAATAGCCAAATCTCTCTTACTTTTTTGAATGGTATCACGATAAATTAGAATGCTCCGCTGGTCTCGCTGGATGCTTTTCATACTCTCTTAAATACATTGTAATGCTACTTCTGCTTTAAATTATGGTACACGTAAAGAAAAACTATGGTTGAGGTAACCATAATCTAAGAGCAACATATTATGATTGAGTTGTATATAGTTGCATGGTTTGGCCAAATTATTGCCTAACGTAGAAATGACATTGCAAAATATACAATTTTATTATGAAATATAAGAAACGACTCAATTCATAAATTATTATTTTTTGAAATTTAAACCCCGAAATTAGATTATAATTATTTTAAAAAACAAAAAAAAAACTTCTTATAAACCAAAAATTATTTGTTTGTATTTAGCCATATAGTGGTTGTATACGAGTAAACTTATCATAATTTGTTAACTAACAATATATTATGGTTATAAATATAATATTATTTTGGAATACTTTTGATTGTGTTTTTAAAATTATATATTTCAAACAACCATGTTGTATTTTATATCTTTTGATTTTAATAATCAAATAGTAACATAAACTTGATTATTGTAGCCATACTAATGATTAAAACATCTATAAGTTGTTCATCTCAATCCTATATTGTTACAGAGAGCATAAGATGGTTCATAAACATTTTTTTTCTCTGCATGTACGTTGAGGTCTATGTGAATATTCGAGCTTTTAATATATCAGGGAGTGACTGTGATCATTGGTAAAATCATCTTAATTTCGCCCCTTTGAATTTTTCCTAAGTTTGAAGCAGAGGACATAACATAGTGCCATAACACCATATTGGTTTAAGGATCGAATTATATATATATGTGTCAATTTAGCTTCTATGTGAATTTTTCAGGATACCTTCGGTTTTTACCTCGAAGTGTTGAATTATCATTTAGTTATTTACTCGAATAAAAGAGCAGTAGACTATTAAGTCATAAAGACAAAAAAATGCTTACGCAAGGTGGGTGCACTAGCGCAGGAGGTAAAATTTTTTAGGGGGGTAAACCGATTTTTATTGGAGAATAATATTCTGAAAATAAATATGTATTACAATTTTTTAAATTTCTGGGGGCCAACAGCAAGTCTGGTGGGGGCATTGCACCCCCCAGAATGGTCTTTCTACGCTAATGCGTAGATGTTAATTTAATGGATTAGTATCACATAACTCTACATTAAGTATTTCACTTAATGAACTAATAAATAACAATATAAAACATTTTTTTAATAATTATTAATTAAATAATTTTAGCAAAATAACTTACAGCAACTATAAGATATGAAAACTGATGAAGATTTTTAATTCTTACCTGTCCCCAATTTACTATTGTCTTTTTTTTTATATAAAATAGTAATTACATACCTGAAATGAAAAATAAAAAGAAATTTAATATTAAAAAAATCATTTATATTCTTTATTACATAAATAAAATTTTGAACAAAATTAAGAGCAGCATTGAAGATGACATTTGTAGTTATTTGTTTAACATTTTGGCATCCAAGAATAATGCACAAGAAAACATAATCAACAATGTTAAACAAAATTAGAAACATATTCCCCAGGCATTTAGTTCTTATTGTTTCCTTACATACACACACATACATACATACAACATACATATAGTTTTAAGTGAAAGAGCAACGAAAAAAATGTAGCAGCACTTCTCGGCAAAATATGTCAAGACATGACCAGTGTAGTTTTATATTGCTCTTCGACAGATCGCGATTTTTTTAATTAATTAATTTTTAATAAATGCAAGTGCATAGAGGCGAAAAATATAAAAAAATATCAGAAATAATTTTTTTCAAAAAGTGGCTTTCTCAGATGTAAAACTTTGAATTGAGAGAAGTAAAAATGAGACTGCATAATTTAAAGTTGTATTTCTTTGTGAGAAGACTAAAGTAGAGTCAATAGTGTTTGGATATGATTTCGTGTTGTAGTACATTTCGAAAGACCATTTTTCGAGCACTTTTGCTAGGATTATCGCTATCGTATCGTGGAAAAGGACCAAACAATTTTGTCTTCCAATTAGTCAAAAATGGCTGATTTCTACGCATAAACCATACAGCGGAGTAAATCATTATTTAAGGATTTTTTAATAAATCGTTGCTAATAACTTCAGTATTGTCTTTAAAATAAAAAAAAATTCCAAAAAACAAAATCATTATCATCAAGTAATGATTAAATAATTTCAAAACAAAAAAAAAAAAAAAAAACAAATTTTCACCGATCAAGGTTGAATCTTGTTGTTGTCCAGTCATAAAATAGCAACGAATTGTTAAATGTTTGTGACTATAAGTATCACATTTTCAACATCATTGCTAAAAACCAGACATAAGGGAATTCAATTACAACTAAAATAACTGGTGATGTGTAATTGCATATTCTCAATTACACATTACAAGTAATTATAATTTAAATCAGGAACTAAACTACTTGTAATTTGTAATTGAATTATTGAATTGTAAATAATTACAGGTAATTATAATTGAAAAAGCCGATAGCCTTAGTTGCTAGTGCTAATTTCATTTTAATTATAATTTTAATTGTAATTAAAATAAATAAAATAAAAAAAATAAAATAAATAATATAATTGAAATATTCAATTAGAATTATTAGGTAATTGTAATTAGGTAATCATTACTTAAAGTTAATCATCATCAATTATATTCTTAACAATTTTCCATTTCATGTAATTATAATTGAATTTTTTTAATTAAAATTAAGTGTAATTTTAATTTTATGTTTTGATATTAAATTACAATTAAGTGTAATTGTAAGTGTGATTTTTCAATTACAAATTACGTGTAGTATATATTCGAAAATATCACAAATACAATTACAAATAATTGAATGTAATTTTAATTGCAAAATTTCAATTCCAGTTACAATTCCATGTAATAATAAGCGCAAGTGTAATTAATTAAAAACTGTTATCGACATCCCCCAAGTCTGTTACAAATAATTGATAAAATATCAGTGGCATTAAATGGCAGTTTAAACTATTGTCATTGTAATTACTTCCCATACTGCTAATGACAATTCAATGCCAATGAGAAAATCCCAAGTATGGCATAAACTAATAACTTCACCCAACTCCAGAGAAAATAAACAAAAGGCGGTAATTGCTGGCCAATTGACTGGACCATTTCAAAAAACATCGCGTTCGTAAGATATAGTAAGTAAAACGATTTTTTGACGAGTTGTAGTTTAAAAATATTTTTGGTGAATATACCAACCATTTAAGGCCCTGGTATTTCATAATTATGGCTTTATATGGTTCGCCAGAAGAATATTCTAGTTGGCCCTATTTTTGAAGATGGACAACGACTCTAACGGCCAATAAAGCCCATCAAATATTACAGATGTATCTGTGTCTGTTTATTGACATGCCCAACAATGAGAACATCATAAAATAAAATATTGTGATAAAATATTCTGGAAATGAAGCATGATTTAGCAATAAGTTTGTAAATGTCGTTTTAACATTAGTCTTTTTATGATAAAGTAATTTTTTATTGCCAAATATATGGCAGTAGGTTGGCAAGTACAGAGGTTTGGCTTGTCGTAACCGAGTGTACGGTCGCTGGTTTGACTTATAACTTAATTGATTTTTGTCATAAAGACTACACACGTTTACTCCCGGGCATTTTAGCGCCTTATATAATGATTGCTTTTTTATATCCAAATATATATTCTTCAGCCACCTCACGCAGTTTATGTCTCCGAATATCCAATATTAATCCATGAAATTTATTGATTATTTTTTGTGTGACGACTCTTTTGGGCAACCACAATATTTAGTCTCATTTGCGCTGGTACAACTAAAATGAAACTCTGCAAACCACTTTTTAAAAATCAAGGAAAATATTCTTTTTTAAACGTTTTATAAAAATCCTGAGTTTTTTTTATTCTGGCAGGCAGTCTGATTTATTTCACTTTAATTTAAGTTAAATAAAAAATTTCTTTTTATTATATTCTTTTCCATTTTTACCCTTTCGCCAGCCCATCAGATTCTTCATAATCTTTAAAACTCAAATGCCTTTTGTTTCATTTAATAAGTCTCTGAGCTCTTGTGTCACAGCTTGTTACACTCGTAACCTTATATTCTCTGCACAAACACATACATACATGCTCACAGTTGCAAAGAATTGTGAGACCTTGTAGTTGTCATCTTTCATGCATAATAAGACCACCGAGGTCAAGCACAAAAGCTAATAAAAATCAAAGAAACAAAAAAACACAGACAACGGCTTAAAAGAGCCTGTTACTGCTGAGTTAAGCTGAAGATAAATTTAAATGGAAATTAAATTTTAAAAAATATTAAAAGACAGTACGAAAACAATTTTAAATAGGCCGTCAAAAAATTCATGTTGGCCTTAAAGAAATATTTATAAATTTATAAATGTTTATAAATTTTTTTAAATAAACTTTAAATAAAAAGCAATTATTTATAAAATTTCTACAAAATAACTTTTGTAGAAAAACTTTAAAGTTTTATAAGGGGTTACTTTAAATAAACATTTTTAAATAGAAAACTGTTGTATATACATTTCTGTCAGTTTGCAGAGGCAATAAAGTTTACTGCAAATATACCAACATGTTTATAAAATATTTGTTAATGTTAAATACTTTCTTTATAGAAAATTAATTACTTATTTTGTATAGAAATATTCTTCAACCACTATTAGTAGTCAAAGAGAATAAAATAACTTAAGTCTAACTTTAACAATTTATTTATGTATATGTTAAATGATTTCTTATAATTAATTAATAATTTTAAATAATACCATGTGGCGTATAACTAATATTTTATATAATATTTTATTTAATAATAAATATTACTCATACGCAAGTTATTATTGATTATTTTCTTTGTGTGTATGTTAAGATCATGTGTTTTGATGATAACTCAACAACTATTTAGCAATGGGGGTTCAACATAACTCATGCCAATAATGAAATATCACCAGAATTCCTTGAAGTGTTTAGTCGTGGCCCTTTATTAAATAACATTTTTAAAACATAAATAGCATGAAACTTAAAATTTATTTCTTATTCCTTTGATACAAAAAAGTCGATAAAGCTACAACCCACCAGTCAATAGTTTAACACAAACAAAATTTAGAAAAAAATATATAATTAAAAGACATATTTAAACGTCTCTTATTTCCACTTTTGTTTAAACTTACACAGCTTTAATATTTACGAATAGTGATTCTTTCTTTTTGAATTTAAAAGATCAAAATGAATCAGCTTTTTCTTTTCTCAGAATTTGTAGGGTTGTACCTTGAGGTGTTTTAATAAAACTTAAAGCCTGATTTAAAATTTTATTTAAAACAAAAAATTATAAAGAAGGTTTCAGAATTCAGATAAGATTTGAATTTGCGATATTCGTGCAACTGAATATTGGGATACTGAAAATATTTAGTAGCCACTTAGTTTTGAGAGCATTACAAAGGGAGTAAAAAATTAATAACTATTTGAATTAAACATTAGAGGTGTGCTACTTTTAAGCGTCTTGGCACGCCTCCTAAGCACTATAAGCTCCAAATTCAAAACTTAAGCTGAGCCTCTTCTACACATAAAGGAATAAATCACAAATTATTTAAGAAATTATTGTCATTTATTTTTATTTTGATATTGGTATGGTTCAATTATGTATAAAATAAAATATCGGAAAAATGGCCGCCGCGACCTCAGTGGCACACCTCCATCTTATAATCCAATTTTTCTATGATGCTGAGCCATAATTGAGGTTCTATGCCGTTAATCTGCTGAATTATCTCATCCTTTAGCTCTTGAATTGTTGCTGGCTTATCGACGTACACCTTTTCTTTCAAATAACCCTAAAGAAAGAAGACAAACGGTGTCAAATCACATGATCTTGGGGGCCAATTGACATTGCTACCACGTGGGATAACACGGCCATTGAATTTGTCGTGCAAAAAGAGCCACTGTTTCGTTAGCAGTGTGGCAAGTGGCTCCGTCCTGTTGAAACCAGATATCGTCCACATCCATATTTTTCAATTCGGGTCATAAAAAGGTCGTTATAATCTCACGATAGCGAATGCCAATTACAGTAACTGCCTAGCCGGCCTCATTTTGGAAAAAATACGACCTGATGATGCCGCCAGCCCATAAACCGCACCAAACAGTCACTATTTGTGGGTGCATTGGTTTTTCGACAATCACTCTTGGATTATCACTCGCCCAAATGCGACCATTCGGGTTATTGACGAATCCACTTAGGTGGAAATGTGCCTCATCACTGAAGATGATTTTCTTCGAAAATTGATCATCTACTGTTGCCATTTCTTGCCACAATTCTGACCATTGACGACGTTTGGTATGACCATGGTTCAAATCGAATTAGTCTGAAATTGAGAAATGTCAAATTAAATGCAGGAAAAAGCTTGACGTTTAGGTGTGATTCACATTCAACATCGGCCCTTTAACCGCCCGATAGATACCTAAATTTCAACGCCATCGAGTTAACCGTTAACTACAAATTTATTGTAATTTTGTTTGTCCCAGTCCACTGCTGAGCACCGGTTCACAAAAGCATACAGGGTGCATTAAAAACAATAAAAATAATTTTTAAAAAAATGTCAAGCTTTAAAAATCGAATAAAGCGAATTGTTTGAAAACTTTTATATTTTCTTTAAAAGATGTAAAGTTAAAAATTGAGGTAGTTACGAACGCACTTCTTCTACCTGATCATCGAGCGAAAAAGACAGTTGATGAACGTTCATAGCTTGTATGCTACATATTATTATTTTAGTAATTTCAAGTTCGTATATTCTTTGCCGCCTTCTAAAGGACTGATTATAGATGATTGTAATAATATTTCTCGTATGCTATGATCTGAGTTTGTTTAATTAAATAGATGATATTGTTGAAGCTTTTTGTACAGAGTTGATTCACAACGAATTTTCGAAAAAATTAACGTGGAATAAGAATATACTGATAAAAATTTAAAAATCTTTAATAAGTAGCGCATACCTAATAATGTTGAAACATTGCGACTTGAAATTCAGAAATCTAAATGGCGACTATCTGAAAATAATCTATACAAAAATTAAAATATATAAATTATAATATTCTTTTTTTATGTTCGCAACACGTAAAAAATACTGCTGGATTTCAACTAAATTTTGTGAGGAGGTACCTTAGTATCGTGACTCTAATAGAGGATACTTTTTGTCCGCAAAAATGGAGAAAAAGCTGTAAAAGTACGCGGATTTTTTCTACCGATTTAATGGTCTTATCTTTGAAAGGAGTATATTTTAAGCAATGTTGCGCAGCAGATGGCGCTATCTGTCTGTCTTTTACAGAGCTTTACAATAATTTTTAGAATTTTATATAAATTTTACAATTCTATCTAGGGATGGGTACCTTTATATAATGTAAATATGTAGGTGTCTTAAAGCAAAACCCAATAAAATATTGCCAGGATGCCACAACATGTGTGGGCACAGCTGGTCTACTATAAATTCTTATATTCAATTGTCCTCGTTGAAATATAAATACAAGTAGAAAAAAAAACAAAATATTTATGTAGCTTTTTGCCATTAATTTTTAAACTGAAAAGCAAACCATATGGCCTAATTATCAAATTGTGTTACATGAGAAATGCATTACTGAAAATACAACATAGAAAACATTGCGGACACTGCATCCTTGTTCCCTTCTCTTGTTGTTTAATGACTCGTTTAAGTAAAATAACATGCACTCTTAACTAAAGGCATCTAAAGGCTTTTCAACAGAGAAGCTTAGTTATTTTCATCTGTGCAGTGTCGTCCTGCTGAATTCAATCCATACCAAACTTTAATGTTTGGAATGGTAAGAGTTTCCATACACGGAGTGATATCTATAGCATCGTTTAGTTTCGTTAAAGAATTCGTATTGTCTAATTGTTTACTAAACCAATTAACTCGACTTGATATCAAACGATTGGATACAAATCGATAATCGTTGTCACAACAGATCATCCAGTTTGATAAAAACGTTTTTGTTTATTAAATTATTGAGTGCTAGCTTTTGGATTTTGTTGCTTAGAAAATATAACCAAGAAAACTTACTCTCCGCCATGAATCCTCAATCTTTGTTTATCTCTATTTGAGTAAAAATTATATTTTCTTTATAGTGATGCGATATTTAATGGCGTGTCCTGTAAATGTGTGTTCAAATGTTCACAAAGTTTTCACATCTTTTAAATAATAAATGAAAAAGTAAAAGTGCCATTATATATTCAGTTTATTGTCAGAGTCGTCTTATTGTGTGAAAGTGTTAATTTCATTACGTTTCAAGTAGAAACATGTGTCTGTTTACAAAGAATTATTTATTAAAGTGTGTGTGTGTGTGTTGAAAGCCACCATAACAAATAACTGGCGATAGTTATACCAACATTATTTTACATGGTCGTAATGTATTATTAAATTTCATACACAACTGTGTTTACAATGCTGGTTTCAATTTGAATTGTTTGAGCTTTTGCACGAGTCCTTGTTGTTGAATCCTTTTATTTGCAAGAAAAAGGAGAGAATTACCACGTTAGCTGTTATACTTATGTTCGGGGAAGCTGTATATGTGTGTGTTGATTTACACTACCATTTAAAATATATGCGGCTTTGGGGAACAATTAATTTGTGTAAACAATTTAATTTTTACTTGCGGCCGAACCATTATTGCGCTGTCTGATTATTTATATGAACATTTCATTCTGTGTTATTGTTCTGTATGCAAATGACATGCTTAATTTTTAGCAATTACAATATTAATTTACTGCTAGTGTACCGCCGCACTTTGCTTAATAATACAATTTTATATTAGTGCGGATGCGTATTTTCAATTATAAAAAAATAATTGCAATTTTAGTCCATAGTGACAAATCCTTCGTACAACCAATTTGTCATGTGAAATTAAAATTAAATTTAAAATAATCTATTTTGGTTGTTCAACTGAACCTTCAAACTTGAAGCAAATAAGTTATATTGCAGATTTTCCGCTAGTACAGCCTGTTTCTTTGTTAGCAACAGTACAATTAATATTGGCTTATACGAGGTTATAAGCGAGCTTCAGAGGTAAGCTTCTCAGTGGTTGACAAACAAAAATTCGACCTCCTAGAAATGACCGCCAACTAAAACTTTTAAGGCAGGCAGTTGAGACAGAGGCATTTTGAAAAGTACATATCGTACATTAAAGCATAAACAATGACATACAAATTTTGAAAATTTTGTTTAACATTTATAAATCAATTCATCATATAGCAGATTAAACCTCTCATTAAATATTGGAATAAAGCAAATATCTATGTCTATATATTTAAAGCACAAAATGTGTTTGTTTGTTTATTTGTTTGTCGGAGAGCTATAGCTGCCTACACCAGTGAACCGATCTTTCTGCAATTTTCACAGTTTATTACTACATATACGGTTGGTAAAACAGGGTACTTGTTTTTCTATATACGACGTGGGCGTGGCACCTCCAAAACAAAGTAAATATTTATCACAGTGTAGGTTGGTAACAGTAATAGGTTGCACCTTAAAATTTTGAACCAGTATACATAGTTTAAGAGAAAGTTAGACTGGATTGGAATAGTGGGCGTGGTACCTCCCATATAGTGTGAAAAAGTATTATCCTGTATCTAGATACGTAGCGCCTAAAATTTCGCACTAGTAACCCCCATTTTAACGTAAATAGTTTAGCTAAACACAGACTGAATTGGAATAGTGGGCGTGGTACCTCCCAAACAAAGTGAAAAATTATTATCGAGTTCCAAGCGAACTACAATAGATAGAGCCTTGAAGCTTTAATATGCAGAGTGTGCCAAAATACAGAATGAATTGGGACGGTGGTGGTGGTACTTCCCATACAAAGAGAAAAATTATTATCCTGTACATAGAGAACTATAATAGGTATGGTTTTGAAAGTAGGTAAAAGTAACCTCCATACCCATGCGTATACTCTAGAAAAACATAGGCTAAATTGGGACACTGCGCGTGGTACCCCCTATACAAAGAAATTATTATCCTGTATCTAGAGAACTGCAATAGGTAGCGCCTTGGAATTTTGCATCAGTAACCCGATATTAAGATACATTGGATTGGAATGGTGGGCGTGAGAGTCGTACCTCCCATTAAATGTAAGAAATTAAAATCGTGTTAATACGTATAGTCTAGCAAAAAACAGATTGGATGGAAACAGTGGGCGTCGTGCCTTGCATAGTCCCGTTCCACACCTGCAATTTTTGTTTCTGAAACATTTTGTTAATGCTTTAAAAATTGTGTTTCTGTCGACTCTATACTTTTATGGAGCCATTTTCATGTAGAAGAGAACAAACAACAACAACAATAGAGAAACACAGCAGATTTTAATGAACATTTTATTTAATCTTCCAACAACAGAAACAGAAACAAAAGTTGCAAGTGTGGAACGGGACTATGTACATTTTATGTAAAAAAAAAAATAATTTATTCCTGCATTTTTTTAAAAAAGAAATTTTTTAATTTTTTATCTTTTTCCAGTATAACTTACAGGGGCTCCTAAATTTTTAGTAATAATATATGGGAAAATTGTAGCCACTGTACTACTGAACAAGTTTCGTAAACATACAATCTAAAAACAAATGGGATGGATTAATAGAAATCTGCTTTCAGTATTGTTCTGCCACGTAGGTGTTGTTTAAAAAGTCCATGTGAAATTTTAGTTCTTAAAATGTAGTAAAAAAAAAATCACAAAAAAAAAAAGAAAAAATAAAGTGTTCCTGCAATGACAACGAAACAATACAAATAATATCTTTAATAACTATAGTGAAGGTTATATAAGATAAAACATAACCCAATTTAGCACTTTCAGTGAAATTTAAAAACAATCTTTATTGTAAAGTATTTCATACATAACGTTAATAATAATTAATTACAATAATTACTGTTGTGCTTTTAAATCCATTTAAACTCACACAGATACATTTGAGTAAAAATCTTGTCTCTTGTTGTTGCTTTGTTGATACTTCACAATAAATACTGCCTGGTCATCCGTTTTAAATTGTACGTGTGAATTTAGCAGTAAAGAAAAACATTAAAATTAATGGATCAAGGTGTTTATGTTTTATAAATACATATAAATATATATAAATATATATAATATAAATTATAAATAGTAGATGTCACCCATCACTTTGTCAGCGTCCTTTGCCTTGAAAGTTTAGTTATGGTTTATGTATTTTCCTTATATAGATGTGCCCAGGCCTAAATAAAATGCTAAAATTTATATAAAAATATATCCTATATTGGAATCAGAATACTAAGGTACCTCCTCACAAAATTTTATTAAAATCCATCCATCCCAGATGGCGCTAAACACATATGAACTACTTACTGCCAAATAGCCAATTGAATAAAATTTGTATTTGTTTTAAGTCGCGTACGTGTTGTATAATTTGGTTATTTTGTGAAATACACTTATGCTCACATAATTAAGTCACTCACATGGATTTACCAAAGACTGTTTATAATAAACATATTTTTCACGTTTAAAAAAAATTTTACCACAATATTGAATAAATTTTAATTAAGTTTCAAAACTAGAAAAAAAAAATTTTTTTCTTTTAGATTAAACTTAAAAAAATAAAATATTTCATTTCCATTTTTCTTTTTTATTTGCATATTTTGTGCTCATATAATTAAGTCAGCTGAAAAAAAAAAAGATCGTTATCACATGAATATAGAATCTTTTATTAGTTTTACCTTATATTAGGACAATATTAAGTGGAAAAGCCCCTATCCCTATCACTTTAGCACATCGTTGTGGCATAGTTTGGACAAATTCAGCAAATTTGGCCTGTCTTAGTTGCTCCCATTCCACCTGCATCAATTTCATTAAAATTGGCTTGCTTTTGAATTTTCTTTAAGTTACTGCTTTATTATAATTCCCTATAGAATCCTATAATTCTATAGGATTTAATTCTCGACTTTGTGCTGGTTAACATAAGGACTTCATTTTATTCCCTGCATTATCGGGACCAAAGTAATATTACAAACAACCAAAATTTTGTTCATCGCAACCATATATTGTTACAGAGAACATAATCTCGTTACTGTGACCATACCACAACCATGGTTTTTCCTTGCGTGTACCATTTATGACGAAGATTAAAAAAGGATTTGAATTAAGGCGTCTTTAAAGAGTTTACATACAGAAGTGCAATCATACTGGGTGGCGCAAAAGTAATCCTCCTATCAGAAAATGCTATAAATTTTGCGATTGGCCCCTAATGTCAATTCTGTTTTGACATTTGTGTAGTAAACACTTGCGAAATACACGTTAATAAACAATGTTACGCTACACTGCTCCAGAACGCGGAATATTGGTGACTATTTATTTGACCAATAATTTGGCAAGACTTTGGAAAAAATAATCATGAGTGATGAGGCCCATTTCCATCCTAGTAAATAAACAAAATTTACGCTTCTGGGGCACTGTAAATCCGCGTGTAACCCACGAAGAGCCATTACACTTGCTCAAAGTCACTGTATGGTGTGCTGTTTTCGCTGGAGGAGTCATCGGACCTTTTTTCTTCGAAGACGTCGCGGGCCAAACGGTTACTGTGAATGGTGAGCGCTACAGAGAAATGATTAACGAGTTCTTTTTACCGCAACTTAATGAATTGGGATTGGAAAACATGTGGTTCCAACAGGACGGTGCAACGGCACACACTGCACGTGCCACAACCGATATACTGAAGGATGCATTTCTCGGGCGCCTAATCTCCCGTTTTGGCGATTTGCACTGGCCAGCAAGATCGCCTGATTTGACCGCTGCAGACTTCTTTTTGAGGGGCTTTTTGAAGTCGCGGGTTAAGCCTCAAACTCTTGCAGCTCTAAGCAGCTCAATATCCGTCAAGAATGTGAGGACCTATCGCCGGAAGTTTTGGCCAAAGTGATGAAAAATGCCATAAAAAGGGCTCAAATGACAATCAACTGTGGCGGCGGCCATTTACATGACATCATATTATCGACTTGATGTAAAAAAATTAAAAGACCAAATAAAAATAATCCACAAGAAGAATCAAAGTTTTTCATTTTTTTTTAAATTACAGCCAAAAAACATCGGAAGGTTATTTTTGCGCCACCGTACAACACAAGTGAATAATCAGTTTTAATTTTTTTATTTTAAATTTGCTTTTGTTTGTTTTAATCTTTTAAAAAACTTTTAATAAAAAATTAAAACTAATATGCGCCAAAAAATCGATTTAAATAAGAAAAATATGAATAATTGCAAATGTTACACAGCAAAAATATTTGACTACATACTTTCACATCCTTGAATAAAAGTATATGTGTATTCGTATATACATATATGTATATATATTCTAGACGTTTCACATTTGCATATTGTAAAGTTTTTTTTTTTAATTTGTTTTTTTTTTATCAATTTTTATACGAGTTTATTTAAATTTTTAACAGTTTCAACTAAAAGTACTAAATATGTCAACTGCTGGTACTTAAACTCAGCAGCACCACAATTGACATATAAACTCTCACACACGATTACTCGTTTTATCCAATTTTTGAGGGAAAATTGTATTAAAATGTGAACACAAAAATATAACTTTATGTTTATGAGAAAAAGAGTAGTTAATGGGGCCCAAAGTGCTCATGTTTATGATGGAAAATAAAATTTTATTTATGAGCTTCTATTAAGTAGAAATGTTTCTTTTCTATTGCTGTTTTGCTCTTTGTATCCAATTATATTTGTTTGTCTGTTTTTAATGCAAATACCGAATTAATTATGTAATTGTTTATATTTTTAATCTCCGAAATTGGTTAATATACGGAACAATAATATTAATTAAATATTGGAAAATAATCTTAATAAAAATTGCCAACAATTAATTTTCCTGTACTGCTTACGAAAATTACAAAAATAATAAAATATTTATAGTAAGGGTGTTCACAGTTCACAAAATAATTTATATTATTTACACCAATACATATAAATAAGTTTTTAGAGTATTTTGTTTTAGTTTTTTATTAAATGTTACAAAATGATTACAAATTATATTTTAGAGTAATTACACTGTTCGTCAAAAAATATAAAAGTAGAGAGCTTTTAATGGACTTATAGGTGCTGCATTCAAATCTGTTCACAGATTTTTTCTATCACGTCTAGTTTTTGAGATATTCTTATTTTAATAAAATAAAAATATTAAATTTTTAGTTATGTAGTTATTGTGATAACAATGGTCGGCAAAAAAAAAAAAAAAACAAACAAAGCCGGGATCAAGAACTTTGTTGTATGATACTTTAATTTACTTTTGTGTGCTGAATGCAAATCTGTTTACATATCGATTCTATCACGTCTAGTTTTTGAGATATTCTTGTTTAAATAAAATACACACTGTGTAATTTTAAAAATCATGGAAAAATAACCATATACGGACACCCCTACGTGATAAAAGACCAAAAAAAGACCCCTGTCTTCCAGTTTTGCCCAAAGTCCTCCAGGTTTTTTTTATGGGCCCTCAAATATGTGGGTCCTCGATGTCATTTTTGCAAAAACTGATCATTTACTCAAGCTCATATTTTGCAAACTGTTTAAAATTTTGATATACTGTCTAAGGCAAAGTTGTAGCTCTTGTCATAAAGAACAAAAATTGTTAACATATAAAATCAAAAAAAAAAATCATCTTCAAGGTCAAAATCGCAAAAAACTTTAAAAAATTCAATTTTTTTACCTTATTTCCCCTGTTCAGGTTCATAGGTAGCAAACCGTTCAAAATTCAAGGAAACAATCAACTACAAAAATGAACCTAAGAGTTCAATAAATAATTTTCTAGAACATATGAACTTCCTTAACACCGTTTAGGTAGCCGCAAAAGTGAAAAATTTTCCGAAAATTTTTAAATTCATTTCGGCTACCTAAGCGCTACGAGACAGGGGTCTTTTTTTTGGTCTTTTATCACGTAGTGGTGTCCGTATATGGTTATTTTTTTCCGTGTTGCACTGTGATACTGATCTTGAAATATTTAATACGTATTTATTATACACAAAAGCAAATAACACTGATCTGCAAAAAAACTTGCTCCCTGAACATAAATATGCGGAATATGGTGATCTTAACTCCGTCAGTTCAAATCCGCTTTAAGTTTTTGCGTTTCAGGTACAGATTTTAACTTATTTTTTATTTCTATTTTTTGCAGATCAGTGCTATCGAGCATAGCAACGAAGACCTTCACTCGTTGTAGTGAAACACCCAGGGTCTGTGATGGGAATCGGACCCACAACCCGCACGTTACCTACTAGTCCACCATGGTACCATGGAATTTTCCAATAATGTATATTCAATTCAGATTTTCTCAATTACACATTACATGTAGTTCCTATTTGTAAAATTAGAATTACAATTGCTTGTAATTTGTAATTGTATACTTCCAATTACAATTACATGTAAGTGTAATTAAACAAGATCAATTACAATTACATGTAATGGAAAATTGTTAAGAATATAATTTTGTTTCCAGTAATTATTATTGCCTAATTAGAATTACAATTACTTGTAATCTGTAATTGAGAATTTCCATTTACATGTAATGTGTAATTGAAAACGTTCAATTACAAATTAAAAGTGCTTGTAATTGACTTTAAGTCCCTTTTTTAAATTACAATTACTTGTAATGTGTAATTGAGAATATGCAATTACACATTACCTGTAATTTTAGTTGTAATTGAAATGTAATGCCCAAGTATGCGGGCTCCATATTTTTTTCAGATTAAGTTTAAATTTGTATACGCTCTTCGATTAGGAGGAAAATACGAGGCGGAAATATTCAGTCATCTCATTTTTTGTTCTCACAGTACAATACCCAGTTACAGAGTTTTGAAAACATTTGCCATTTTATTTGTAATCTAATTAAAAAAAAAAATATTTATTCCTAAATCTCTTGTAATTCTCTGCTGATATGAATCTGAAAGTGAAGATATTTCTCAAGACCTTTGTGTGCTTTTATACATTTTTTTGGACACAATTAATGTCATTATTTTACATTATAAAATCTTCATCACTCACAAAGTGGTTATTAATTTACATTACAACATGTGCTGCGAAAAATTAAAAGATGTTTCGCAAAACATGAAAATCAATGTTTTTAATACCTCAATTAAACCTGACTTGCTTTATGTAAGACTTAAGCCAACATCTATCAAAGCAAACGTCACAGGGGTCGGCACAAAAATACATGGCTTTCCACGGGAGTAATGGAACTAGAAGTAGCCGGTCTTAGTTGGTACGATGCAACAAGAACTTTCCTTAAGAGAATTCGTTAGAAATATTTAATCGCGACATAACATTATTTTTGAGCCAGGTATAAGATATATTACAAAATCATTTCTCTTTTTCCTCTTGGCCTTTTCGTTACCTGCCACCATCCAAATAAAAATAGTGAAACATACAAACGTTCACTTTATGCAATGAGAAAAATTCTTTTGAAATATAATTGAATTTTAGTTTTCTAAAACAAGTACGAGTAGATTTTTATTTCAGTCAGGTAGGAAAAATATTTTACTTTTCATATAAGTATGTGTGTGTGTGCGCGTGGGCGTGTGTGCGATTTAATCCTAATGAAAGAGTGCAGTGTTGCCTACTTAGGACCAGTTTTTCTGAAGTTTAGGATTTTGAAATGCAGAAGACTTAATAACCATTAAAGGATTTTGGTAAAATTAATTTCGAATTAAAAAGACTGTAAGTTACTTTTACCCATGCACCTAAACAAACTGTTTACGGGCTTACTTTTCTTTCCTTTTGTTTACTAGGTTCCTTTCTCTGTTCCGCTCGGGGCACTCATTGTTATTGTCTACCTTCTAATGCTTTGATGCAAGGAACAATAGGAGTACTACACCCCTAGGTTTACTGGAACCTGAATCTGGGAGAACATGTTTGTTTGAGTGCCTCGATAGACCGATTGGTAGCGCGCTAGTCTATCAGTCTGGGGGTTGCGGGTTCGATTCCTGCCAAAGACTCTGGGTGTTTTCTGCAGACAAGCAAAAAGCTTCGCAGGTTGTGTAGTCTTTAAAAAAAAGAAAAATAAAGTTGGTTCGAGGCTCGACCAGCGTTCTAAACGGCTGGTACCACTGGAACCGGTAGTCCTACAAAGAACTGCCAATCCTAGTGAAGTCGCTTTAAGGTACACTTGGTAACTGTGGTTACGACCAACATTGTGGTGAGGGTGCAATGCTGGTCAATGTTCTTTTGCACTCTTAACACAAGACACTAATTTGTGTAAGAAGTTGTATGGCCTCTGGACTAAAACTGCTACATCATTGCTACACCAGTGAAAGGCATTACTTGGTATTGTTTGCACTCATTGGTAAGATCACCGTCAGTTAAGAGCTATCATGCTATGTACTAACGTACATCTTGACCACATTTGTTCCTTCCTTTGTGCACGCTCTCATATATGGTGCAATTTAAGTTAAGCTAGACAGGAACAAATGCCAATATAAGAGATGTTATAGAAGCAACTTTATGAATGTTATCTTATTATTGGGAGGACAGCCTTTGGAATTTAGAAGTTCCTTCATGTTACGCTTGATGTTAAGCTTAGTTTTATTCCACATTAACACAATAACAAGATAGTCTATAAGGCCAGTAGCGTTTTTGAGGTGGGCAAAGAACCGTATATTTCTTAGCTCTTATATACTTCTTAGTTAGACCTATACTTGAATATGGCTTAGTTCTTGCGAATTCTTTATTCTTGTACAGTGCTGATAGTTATCACATTGAGTTTGTTCAGTTGTGCGCGCGTGCGCGCAAAGAGTGAGTTGGGGTCTAGCTATAAATAACGCTTCTTAAAAGCTTTTAAAAGACGAAGCTAAGCATTGCGTTTTTGTTGTGCTGATATTGTGGATATATATTCTGAATTTCTTCTAACTAACATCAATCAATACATTACTTTCGTCCCCTGACAATTTAACATTTTCTTGACAACTATGCCTCTGCTGATTTACTGAGAAAAATATATGTCAATTGTAAGGAATTCAAATCAATTTAGAATTGCTTGCAATTTTTATCGTATTTCAATTCTCCTAAGGTTTTGATTCTATAGATAGTTGGAACTTTAAAATAAAAAAAATGAATTAATTCACTTCCTTTAAGGATTTTAATCTAAAATCAATTTGTTTCTTTTTATACTTATTGTATACTTCAGACATGAAAACTAGTAACCGAGTCCACATGTCGACATTTGCTGACGACGCTGCTTTTTTAAGCATTCACGTAAGACCCGAAGTAGCATCACGATATTTACAAGACCACATATCCAATTTAGAAAAATGGTTGAAGAAATGGAGAAGCAAAGTTAATGAACAAAAATGTACTCATATAACTTTCACACTGCGCAGAAAATCTTGCTCCCCTATTCGGATAATCAACCAAACTATACTCCAGCTTTCAGACGTCAAATATCTCGGCATACATCTTGACCGGCGCCTTACAAGGAAATGTCACAAAGTTAACACAAATGAAGTTGAAAGCAGTCCCACTATACTGGCTAATTGGCAGAAATTCTACTCTATCTTTAAATTGCAAACTTTTATTATGCAAGTCAATTCTAAAACCAATAATGTGTTATGGCATTCAATTATGGGGCACTGCCTCAGCTATCAACAAAATAGATTCTTCGTATAATTACATCTGCTCCTTGGTGTATAAAAAACTCGAACATTCATAAAGATATAAACGTGGCATCAGTTAAAGCAGAAATAGCGAAACTTGCCATAAGGTATTTAAAGAAGCTTGAAACTCATCCGAATCCACTGGCTCGTAACATACTAAATGAACCTGGTTACATTCGACTAAGAAGGAGGGACACTGCTTCTCTCAGCCGTACATCAGAAATTACCCGCAAATTACAGTAACCGTGAAACATACATTTTTATGTCCAGCACTGGTTGGACTTAACAAGTATATTTTTAGACTTAAGATATGAGTAATTATTGATAGTTCAATGATATTGAAGATACAATAAATAAAAATTGCGAAAAAAAAAATTGTTTCTTACTGCGTATGCACTGCTTTGACACGATCAGAAGCACAAATTTCAAACAACATTAGAGCTAAATTAAATATTGAAAAAAGGAAATAAAGAAAAAAACCTGGCAACACAGAAATCACTGTATAAAAATAAATTTAAATCATAAAAAGGATGTGTCATGCACTGAAATATAATCCTCCATAAATAATTCAAGCACATACATCCATAAGAACGAGTATGTGTGTGCACTAAACCATTGCCATGGTTAACGCATGAATGGTCGTTAGTAGTAAAAGGTGCAGCAGGTTTATTTTTTTTATATTTCAACACAAGCTGTGAAAATAATAACAAAAAAAATTATTCTACAAATGTATTTCAAATACTTTTAAGGGGGAAATATTTAAGTTTCAGAATTTTAGAATTAAAAAAAAAAATTGTAAAAAGTGTGCAAAAGGTACAAAAGCGAATCGAAATAAATTTATATAAAAATTATTTTTCTAATAATTCAACTGTGTTATTTTTATATTTATTCAATCGTAATATTATATAAAAATACAGGGTAACAAAAATTATTTATTATTTAATATTACCCATAATACCCATAACATCTTATAACAAAAATGCAATTTATTTGTTGGGGAAAAATCTAGTTTAGGAAAACTTTTTCCTGACGATCTGGCCTAAGCAACCAGTGAAATACGTAAAGAAACTAGCTTGTCCCCCAACAAAATATTTAAATTCCCAAAAAATTTTATGAATAACTAAAAATTACTTATTTATTTATTTATTTATTTACTGGCAGCAAGCAGATGGGAAATGGAAATGTATATTGAAACGTATTTTCCACACAAAAAAAAAAAAAATTTATGTTCCCTAAACTGCCGACTCTTTGCTCATGTTGAAAAGAATCAAGGGCTCGTTAATAAGGTGCGTTAAAGCCAGCTATGATCAAGGGTTGCCATTTATTACTTCTTTGATTTATAGTTAGAGTAAATCATGCAGTGATTTCTCTAGTCAATGTTTTTTGCAGCCTGTTAATAAAAGTCTTGATTGCATAAAATAAATCTAAACACAGTTTCGAGGGATTTTGTTAATGCATTCATTTTAATCACTTACCAGAATTAGAAGGTAACGCTAAATTAGCCTTAAATAGCTTTTCGCGTTTAAATGTAGCCAGTGAAAAATAACACGAAACTCTTGATTATCTGCTATTAGTTTGGGAGAGTATGTCTTCGCTTACTAGACAGAATTGCTTGGATTACTACAAGCGTTGGATCAACTGCTGCAAAGTCTGGTGCATGGTGTAAGAATGGTTCTCATTGCACTTGATAGCCAGTCGTTTATAAAAAGCATGAGGCTAGTGATGAATTACTCCAAACTAGTTCTAGAATATGTTGTTAGACTTAACAGATGTGATTTTGTTAAAGAGATCAAAGAACACATTGGCACAACTGGGAGTGACACAGCAGAAAACTATGAAAAAGGGGATCTGCTGAGAATTTCTGTGGACGAAAATCCAGTATAGTACTGGCCTAATGTGAACAAACGTCTTACAATGAGTAAGATATAGACAGGCTCGAATGGATCTCAAGGTAAGGTGCTTAGATATAATAGAGGTACCTTAAGCTGGATAACTGCGTTAGTGACAGGCTATGGCAAATTCAATTATCAACTAGCCAAGATGAAAATCGAAAGAGAAGATAACACAGTGCAACACGGAAGCTAAAAAAATTTCGGGAAATTTTTACTTTTGCGGCTACCTAAACGGTGTTAAGAATCATTCCTAGGAAGTTCATATGTTCTAGAAAGTTGTTTACTGAGATCTTAGGTTTATTTTTGTAATTGATTGTTTCCTTGAATTTTGAACGGTTTGCTACCTATGGACCTGAACAGGGGAAGAAAGGTAAAAAAAATTGAATTTTTTAAAGTTTTTTGTGATTTTGACCTTGAAGATGAAGTTTTTTTGATTTTATATGTTGACAATTTTTGTTCTTTATGACAAGAGGTACAACTTTGCCTCAGAGAGTATATCAAAATTCCAAACGGTTTGCTAAATATGAGCTTGAGTAACTGATCATTTTTTTGCAAAAATGACTTCGAGGTCCCACATCTTTGAGGGCCCATAAAAAAACCTGGAGGACTTTGGGCAAAACTGGGAGACAGGGGTCTTTTTTTTTTGGTCTTTTATGACGTATTGGTGTCCGTATATGGTTATTTTGCCATGACTTAAAAAATTACACAGTGTGTAATTGTAGATTGTGCCTGAAAGATGATGAGACGACAGCAGATATTACAAGTGAATAGCCACCACTTAGGACTATGGGCAGAAACTTGTTAAAAGTTGATGCCATGGGGGATCTTAATCTTTAACAAATGCCAGCAATTACTAGAGAATCCGTGATGAAAAATAATGTTGATGGTTAAAAGGTGACTAAAGTCTGAAATTACTGAAGTCAAGAATAAAGACTTCTCTCAACAAAAGTAAGGTCGCCGAAAATTACAAGCTGGTTGTCTATAATCATTAAGGACGAAAAGGACACGAAAAGACACCCATTATTAAAGCGGTCTGATTCAATAATCCTCCTACATCTTCTCTACAAATAAAAACAAATATCGTTCGTTGCTAATCGCATCACTTAAGAACGGCTGCACTGATTTGGTTAATTTTTTTATTTTTATCTTTGGTTTTTACGAAAAGAAAATTTTAACACACCCACCTTTCTAAGTAGCTAGGCAACTATAATATGTAGATGTTTGAAATTTTACACCTACTAATAACCCTCTTATTAATATAAAAAGTTTAGCGAAACACACGCTGAATTGGAGTAGCGGGCGTGGTACCTTTTGTACAAAGTGAACAACTATTACCGCCTGCCTGAAGATATGCAATAAGTAGAGTCTTGAAACTTTGCACAATTAACCCTCATTCTAATGTATATATTGTAACAATACACAAATGGGAGCGGAAGGGTGGGCGTAGCACCTGCCATTCACAGTGAAAAAATATTATCGTATACCTAGAGAACTACAATAGGTAGAGCCTTGAAACTTTGCATTAGTAACCCTTGCATAAGTAACTTATAGTATAGCATTTTGTTTGCATTATATTGAGACAGGGGGCATGGTACCTACCATACAAAGTGATAAATTATTATTGTGCTAATACGCATAGTATAGCAAAATACAGATTTGCTGGGAACAGAGAATATTGCATATAAACTGAAACATTTTTGACGTGAGAATATCGTGTGTTTTCGGGTTAAAGGTTGACCATACTTTTCTTCCAACTGTTTATTATATATTTTGTGCAGAGGTTTGGCAAAGCACACAGGAGATAGTTATTTCCCCCGAAACCATCACTCTGAACGTTACTAAGAACGTTGAAGTAAAATTAAAACCACATGTTGCAAGATTCTTCATGAAAGCTATAGAGAGGAGAAGTATACCATACAATCAGCCCATCCTTCATATTCTTGCGATATTGTTTTTACCATCTTCTAGTCTATATGAAGTAGCTTTTTTCCATCTCTTGTAACTAACGCTGATAGATAATTTTAGTGTTTTATACATATTTTATAAATTTGTACAAATACCCACTTCTACATCCAATTCTGCCAGATTTCTAAAATATTTACCCCTGGATTTTAAAAGAGAAATTAAAACATCCAACCTTTTCTTTCAAAATTTTTCAAAATCATTCACCTTTCAAATCTTTAACGGCCATTAAATTTTTCTTTGCATCACTGAAAAATACCGTTATGTCTGGAACTCAACTTAATAGATAATTACAACCGTATTTTTAAAAACAGTTTATTACCTCTCCTGAACATCTGCGAATTTTGAATTGTGACTGTTTTTGATTTAGTGTGCGATATATTTATACTCCTGTAAAAAGTGCATGGTCGCTGACTGTAGAGATATTTGTTTGAATGTACTTAACACCAAATTCAAAATTCAACTTTAATTCACAATTTCAAATTGAATTTGGCCATGTCAATCAAAATTAATGTTTTATTATTTCATTTTCATTTTCGTTATCCCAATGGTGTAGCAAAACAAACACCTGAATTTCACGCTTCAGATATTTTTCCTTTTTGGTGCTTTTAATCTTGAGTGTTTAAACTGTAAATAGTTTCCATTTTTTTTTTAAATAAATTTTTTGCTTCTCTTTTATTAAGTTGTGGACGATAGAAAAGTATAAAAGTTTGTGTTGGTACTACTCCACTTGGCTACGAAAAGCTTACATGTTTAGCAATGAAGTTGGTGAAGCAGAGAAAACGTGTAAAACAGATTCAGATTGTAATCTAAAATGTAAATTCTAAAATTTTATACTGGTCATCAGGTTTGGACAAAAAAAAAAATATTTTACAAACACTGAAGTGGAAAGAAGTAAAGTAGAAAAGAAAATGGACTGTATTATAATGATAATGATTTTTGTTGTTGTGCTAAACCTGTTTTAAAAGGCACTTCAAATTCGTTGTAATCTTACAAAATCCACTTACGTGCCATTTTAAAGGGTAAATTCATTACAGTTTTTTTTATTTATTTTTTATTTCTTTTTTCAAAGAGAGATTCATTTTTAATTTGCTTAAATATGTCAAACAATCATTTATCACTTAAAGCGAAGAGACTATAGACATTAAGATGCTTTTGAAGGAGTTTCGTCACATGCACGCAATAACGAATTCATTCCACAACTTGACGCTCCAAAGGGAAAAAGATGCAAAACATAAAATGACGAAAGATAAATTGTGGAAAAATTATTATTTTACCTCTGCTTGAATACACTTGACTATTAGTTATTTTAACAAATTGTGATGCTGCAGACAAAAAGGAAATGAAAATCTACTTTAAATTTGTCTTTAAGCCGAAGAAAATGAGTTTGATGCGAAATTTATTTTCTTGTTTTTCTATTTATTTCATTTCTTACCTCTAATAAACTAAGAAAAACAGCAGTAATTTAACAACTAAGAGGAATTTAAATCGACATGTATTCTCATATATTTAGGAAGATTAGTATTCAAACAATTTTTATCAAGATTTAAAAAGAATTGATTATACACGCCAAGAAAAAAACATGGTAGAGGTAGCGATAATCTAAGAGCAACATATTATGATTAAATAATATGTTTCTAGCCAAACTGTATTATGATTAGGCATTATAATATAAACATATTATGGTTAAATTTAACGACTATAGTATGATTAAAAACTATGAAATGTCATATGGGAACATTTTTAATCATAAAATATTTTTATTTATTATTTTTATCAGTTTTACTAATTTATGTACCAATGAAATTGTCATGCTGATTTCATTAATACATAAATTAGCAAAACATAGTACGCAACTTATATTGTAAATAATAATTAAATATGTACATTTATATTCGAAATAAGTACAGATTTTTATACCCTTCACTACAGGTGGAAAGGGTATATATAAGATTGCCGTGTGTAATTACTATTCATTTCCGACCCCATAAACTATATATATTCTGGATCCTTATACATAGAGAGTTACATTTGTCCTTCGGTTCGTGTTTGGGTAGTAATGTCATTTGCCAAGGCACCAGAAGAGATACAAAACATTTAAGCACACCAATCTGTCAGGCATTGTTTCGAAAATTTTGGGATTGCAATTCAGCATCATCGGATCATTCCTTTTGAGGCTGCGGGCCAAAAACCGCGCCCACCTATATTTTTAATTTTTTTCGGCTTTAATGATTCTCTGTTGCTTTTTTTTGTCAAATAAATATTAGACCGCGACGGGTAGATCGCAAGTAATGCATACAGATCTCGGGGAATCAATAACCTCTGCGAGGGTCGATTTTTGTTTCCTTTTAGATTGGTAGGGATTTTCTGCTTTGATTTAAATTAAAGACTTTATAGAAAGCAATACACATAGAGGTAGGCAATGGATCCCACAGGGTACCCACTGGTAAATAGGAGTAGTTAAAAGGCACATGAGGCACATGGGGGTCAATATGAGGAAATTTTTTAAAATTTTTTTTTTGCTTTAGTCTGACCATTCTAACTCAATATATATTGCAGGAAGGTCCTAAATTAAATTAAAAAAAATCAATAAAATTTAAAAAAAATAAAAATTTTTTAAAAAATATATTAAATTTTTTTTTAAATATTTACAAAAAAAAATTATAAAATATTTTTAAAAAGATATTTTTACAGAAAAATATTTTAAAAAAATTTTCCAAAAAAATTTTTTACAAAAAATATTTACAAACGATTTTCGAAAAATTAAAAAGAAAATTTCAGTATTTCTATGAAATTGAAAATCATGAGTGTAACATACAATATTTTTAATATTAAGAATATAGGTATGTATATAGAGTAACATATTTTCGATTTTTAAATAGATGAGACCTCTGTTTTAAAACCATTAAACACATAGACAACATCAGCATACCGACTACAAACTGTCAAAAATAAAATACACACGTTTATAGGTAAACGATTATTTTGAAGATTTCACGCACCAGCTTGTTGAGAATTTTACACAAAGAATTTGGCTTATTCGCTTCGAAGGTGCAATTGAATCAGCAATTGAAGTCAATTGTCCATCTGCTTCTTTATTGCTTTCATTTTTTTGGGCCTTACAGAAGCTCCAATCGGACATTCAATTTTTCAGAAAAATTATCTCTGTCTTTTTGCACCTTTTTAGGCAGATAACACAAATTTTCATCTTGGCGGCTATGACGACAAACAAAGTCAAGGATTTGGAAAACCGCAAGTCATTGTTGGGAAGCCAATGCATCCACAGAGACTGATCTTTTGGTGTGGTGGCATTATTGAACCATTTTTTTTTTTTTTTTGGACAATTCTGCTTGATGCGTCATTTTAATCAATGGCTGCGCTAGAAAGCTATGATTACGAACTTTGTATGGCCAAGAAAGAAACATCTCGACATGGATCATCCTTAGATTCATTTTGACGACGTACTATGTCACAATGCTCATCAAGCAACCGATCATTTGTATGCTAATTTTGCTAATTGCAAATTTCATGTTATCATCCATTTTGGCTCTGTTAATTGGCTGCTTCTTATCTGCGATTTGAACCTTTTATACTTTTTCTGTTGGGCTGTCTTTAAAGACTGATAGTATGTGAATAATGCAGAAATGGAAACTCGTTTCAATTTAATAATCTCCGAGCCAATCATGCGGATCATAAGCCGTCAACAAGGTCTTTTAAAATAAAACAGACACGATAATCTACAGCAAAGCCAACCGTGGAGGTCACATGAATGAAATCATGTCGCATAAATAATAATAATTAACCGAAATATTTAATCTTTTAAAAATTTCTTGTATTTAAATCACCTGGGGTATATATTTCTGGATTGAAAATTTACAAAGACGTTATGAATAATTCATCTTTAGTTTTCCATATTTTATAATTTTATATTTTTCTTTCCCACTTTTTTTTCTTTCTGTAAACTTTTCTTTGATTATTTACTTGCAATTGAAGTATTTTTCATTTATCTTTGGAATTTTAAAAAAAATTCTAGCAAATACTACAAGCTTATCAACAACAATAAAAATAATCTCTAAGAATATAGAAATCGTTTTCTAAGGTAAAACACAAAGAGGAAAGAGTGTGTAAATATTTTGAAATGAATCATATAGACTGCAAGCAAAACGACAAAGCGGATATTAGTGTTTCAAGTTTTGTTCGAAAAGAGCTGAAAGTAGTTTGCTTCAAATTGGTTTTTAAATGCTGAAATTGTAATTTCAATAGTAAACAAAAAATTGAATGAGAAGAGAAGAGAAGAGAAAAAAATGGCATTAAGTGCTAAGTAACCAAATAAGAATAATGGAAATTTTTGGTAAAGAAAATGATTTCATTAAAAATAGATTTTATTTTTTAATTTGTTTGATACAGTGGGAAATGCGTCAATAATGCAGCAATCACAAGTACTGCAGTCCACTAGAACCAATGTTCTATTAAGCAAAGTTCCATTGGTTTGTAAAGAAACAGGAAATAAAAGCTTCGATGCAAAGTTGCCAATAAAAACTTTAAAAATATGAAAGATTTTATTACTTTCCTTTCTGAGTTGAAGTTTCCTTTCTTTCTCTAAAACAAAACAGACGTCACGTCACGTGAAAATGCATTTTCAACTTAAATATACCTGTTTGATAATTGCAGGTTTAATAGAGAAAAGCAACGCATTACGTTGGAGATGACAAACAGACTTTTATTTTTTGCACATGAAAGTATTTTTTATTTTTATGTAGCGGGAGTAAAAAAGAATGCCAATTCCTTAAAGGGGCCTTTTTCGATCCTCATCTGCCCGCTATGCTTATAGGCAACCTAAATGTAATTTACGGCTACCTTTCTACCATAGAGTCACGTGCTACAACCAGTCTTTAATTTTGACTTTAGTGGTTTCAGACTGTTGACTGGTAACTGTCGGCCTTCTTTGTCATCACGCGGTCTTTAGTAATTGCTGGCATTTGTTAAAGACTTAGTTCCCCCATGACAACCACCTTTAACAAGCTTCTACCAGTGGTCCTAAGTCTTATGCTAGCCAGTTCCGGACATTAACACACAATGTGCGCTGCCATCTTAGCCTCTACGAAGCACAGTCTGCAAGTACGATCTTCTTCGATTTTCATCTTGCTTAGATGATACTTGAAGTTTCCATGAACTGTACAAGCAATTATGCAGCTTAATTTATTTACATCATATCGAAGCACCTTACTGGCCTTCCCGCCAATAGGCTTTTTGAGCACCATTTGAGCACTATATGTAGTAGTTAGTGTCCTTCTATTTTTTCAGGTTTAATGATTAACCCTCGTTCTTATTAGGCCATTATCCAGTACTACTTTGGGTTCTGGTCCACAAAAATTCGTAGCAGATAAACCCGTTTTGCTAGTTGGTCTGCTGATTCATTTTCAGATCTGCCTATGTTTCCTTTAACCTACATCAATGTTACCTCATTAATCGAGGCACATTTAAAACACATATCATTACTAGTTTGGAGTACACCTTTAACCGCGTCATGCGTTTTATAACCGACTTGTTGTCAAGTGCAATGATAACCTTTCCTCTCTGCAACCGACTTTCCAGCAGATGCTCCAATGCATGCAGTATAAGGACAAAAGAACATTTAGTAAAAATGCTAATGTCGTATTCCATAAACTCAGCACTTATTGTGCGATGCAGTCTTTCAATTTTTCTTCTTCTTACCATATCTCCATACTAACAAGGTCCACAAATGCCCGATGTTGGGCCCAAAGTTATGCCAAATGGAAACTCTCTTCATAAGCTAAGCTGACATGGCTGCCGTCGACCTAATAAATAATTTCCAAGGTGGCGATCCTAACGTTGCCTCTATTCACTGAGTTGATTTTTTTTCGACCAGCACTCAAGGGATGATGCCTACTCATGTATTGCATTGTGGCAGAACTAGGAAGTCAAGATATGGGAAGAAGGAAAGAAGAAAGATTGAGTAGTATTTGAATTTTCCTGCACTGGAAGTAACAGGGAGGGAGTTTATTCCAAATACAAACCGTTCTGCTAAAAAATGAATTTCCCCTGTAATATAATGATTCCTAACATTAAATAACAAGGATTTCCAGCTTAAAAAAAACTATTAATTTTACTTTATCATAGTCGCTTTTCCCGAACTCTTTCAATATCCACAGGCGAATTGTAAGATATTACGTGACACCCTCAAAATACTCTTTCTCTTCACCCAGTGTATAAACACTCTTTAGTTCATTCTTTAATTTTTTGTTCATTTGATTATCATTGCACCCCTTTTATTTAAAAAGTTTTAATTGAAATGTTGGCTTTGCTTTGCTGTTGCCTTTTTGGCTTTCATGGGCAGAGTCTAAACTAAATATTAATTAAAATTTCTTCGAGCTAAAATTATGTTGGCAAGACCACCGAGTATAGAATGTGTAGAGAAAACCTTGTTTAACAAAATTTTTTTTTATTTTATCATTTTGCTAAGAAAACATGAACAGAAGCAAAGAAAAACTTATTTTGAGTTGATTTTTCTTCAGCACATAGTCTCCTGCTAGCACAATAAACTTAAATTATCGTTTTTTCCAATTTCCCTTGAGTAGGAGATTAAGCGAAGATCCTCAAAATATGTTTTTACTGCATATATGACTCGTTTCGAAGAATCAACCAGGTTTCAATAACAAAGCGGGCACTACGTTATATACACTTGGATATTAAGCTACATGTTTCTACTGGTATTTCTTTTATTAAATTTATTTTACAAAAATTTTGATTTTGAGGATTTAGGTTTTATTTTTATTAATGAGAAGGGAATATTGAAGCAGACCACTACCCTTATGGACTCCTTTTCAATCCCCTTTGATTCACAATGATTACAGAAAATCGAATTAAAATTTACGACTACCTTTCTTTCGGTGAGTCTCGTATTAACACTAGCCTTTAGCCTTACCTGCAGTGATTTCAGACTGTCGCCTGTACCTCTCGACCTTCCTCTTTAGCACAGAATCTATTGTTATAGCTAGCATTTGTCTAGGACTTATATCTTCTAATGCATTTAGCATGTGTCCGAAAGAGGTCCTAAGCCTTTTTCTATCCAGTGCTAGAAATTAACTCCAGTTTCAAATTTTGCTGTAAAAATGCACTACAGAGTGGGTAACCCTATAACTGTGCATGTGAGAAAAAATGTTTCAGCATGTGTTACTTCTTGCAGCGGATATTGGCTGTACGAATCATTGGAATAAACTTCTTCGAAAACTAGGGTAAATAAGCAGTGACTGTTACCGTGACTTAATTTCTGGGTAAAGGGTGGAAATTAATAAAAGAGATCTGTGTAAAGATCGACGAGTGATTCATTAAATTTATGGTGAAAATTATCGTTATTTAACAAATTATCTCTTATTTTCCAGCGAAAAATTACTGCTAATTGTTCTAATTATAATTATCCCAAGACTTGTCAAATTAAAAGTGGTTCAAGGTATTTATCTAGAGACAGGGTATTATTATAGCAGCTGATACTAAGCAATACTAAGCCTATTACACAGGCAACCTTAACGTGCTTGAAAAAAAAATAAGAACGCAATAATTTTTAAATCCCAATTTCAATCTCTATTCCACTGCTGATTTAATAAACAAAATTATTTTAGTTTTTCCACTGACCATCAATATCCATGTGTTTCCAACAACATCATCTTCATTAACAAAATGTTTATTTTGGTTGTGCCTAACAAGGCGTTAAATTAAATTAATTTTATGATGGACATCAACATCAGCACTATAAAATCAACAAATCATAAAAACTAATTAAATCACAAACTCAGAGCAACAAAAAATTTATAAGTGAATGAAGACTGATTTATTCAGTCATACAAATAATAAAAAAAAAAATATTGTAATTAAACAAAAAAAAAAAAAATACGATATGGCCAACAAAAACTTGTTATACTCGCACATTCAACAAGTTTTTTATATATATTTTTTTAAATATAAAAAAATATATAAATAACAAACTTATTTCAAGCCTTAAAACTACTAGGGGAAAAAATTTGGATTCGAAACCATTATTACCTCCATTTGTGAGCCTTTTTTGCCCATTCCTCCGCCTCCACCAGCACCCCCACTTTGTGCAGCATTCATGTTGTGGCAAAAATAATATTAAATATTTCCCAGATAAAATTTGTTATTACAATCGTGGAGAGGTTGTTGTAGAGTAAATTTATATATTTTTTTTTTTTTGTTATTTAGTGTTACAATGTTTTATATTCTGGTCGAGTCGAGTATTGTTTCAATTTAAAACACTTTTCACCAACACCTTGAACAACAACAAACAAACAAACAAAAACAAAACAATATTTTATAGTTTCATTTGGTCTGGTGTAATGAAAGCAGACAGTTGGGTTTTCAAAGTTTGTAGTTGATAATTCAGAAGCATTTTTTGGCACTTATTTTTTCTTTTTAACCACTTGAATAACAACAGCAATTTATTTTTATTTTTTTTATTTTTTGCTGAATAATGATTTTTTTTTAATTATTTAATTTACTGTTTTGTTTTACTTGCTTTACTTGCATTTTTAATTTTAACCCTATTGTGAATGTTGTTGCAGTTTCCGCTGTGGAGCTTGTTTCCGTTTCCTCTTGTTTGTTTGTAATTTTTTGTTTGTGTTTTTATTTCGCACTGCTAAAACCCATTTATGATGACATTAATATGCAGTTTAATTTACTTTTGCAATTTCTGCTCTTTTTGCATCTTTTGTTATTAATTCTACTGCGACCTTCCAAATCTGTATTGGAATTATGTCCTTCTGTATTACAGTAAGTTGTTGTTTTGTTGCCACTTCTGTTCAGATTAATTTTTACTCTCATATATTTTTTTTATCGTTATTATTGTTTGCTTTAAAAATATTTATAATAATAGAATTAACTGTATTTTTGTTTAATAAAATCATGCAATTTTTTTTTTTTAATTTAACTAACGATTTTGCTTTATATTTTCGCCCAAAATAACGTAAATAAAGATGGCAGTTATAAAGAAGTCAGTCATATAAGTTGACAGCATTACTAAACTTTTGTTTGAAACTTGTTTGGCGGCTAAACACTGTGATGTTATTAGGGTTCCATAGCCAATTGGCAAATATGTAACTCTTTTGTTTTCCAAACAATGCACAGTGGTTTAAAGACATATTATTTTGGAAATAATTCAGTAGCGCTAAAGGTTTCTAAATGAGATTTCAGAGAAGTAAAGCGGTTGTGGGTATGTAAGTTAGTACCTCGAGTATAAATGTTGTTTAGGTGTCAGCAAATAATTATTTATTTATGTTATATCTCTCTCCAAATAACAACGCCAATATTGTAAAATAATAAAATGTTTATTTAACAGCAATAATCTAACAATTGCTGCTGGAGTATATAATATTTTTAATTATGTATGAGTGTAAAGCAACTCGCCAGCTAGAATTGTCTTAGCAAAATCGTTGCATCCAAAAGCAAAAGTAGTCATATAACTATGAATTAATTGACGTCTACAGTTCCTCACCCAATAGGAAATCCTCCAACCGTTTCGGAACTGTTCTTTGCTTGCTCCACTACACTACAATTTATAATTTAAATTTTATGATTTGTATGAATCGTAGTATTGTATTTATTAATAAACTTTTGGTGATATTTCAAGTGCATATGTACAACCCCCTTCATCCTAGTCGTCCGATCGCTTGCAGCTTCACCTAGAATCACCTCTGCTTTGCCTCTGTTCAATTTCATTAACTAACTAATTATTTCCAAAATAAAGTGTTTTTATACCACTGTGCAATGCTAACAGACTTTTTATCGTTTGATCGTCTGAAACAGCCTTTTATCTCTGGATGCTAGCTAACAACGACAGTTTTGTAATTTTTACAAAAAAGTTGTATTGCTATGGCCGCTATAACAACAACTACCAAAAACTATAGGAGGCTCCAATAGTGAATATCAAATATATAAATTTAGATTTTGATTCGTAATAGACAGACACATACACAGAGTAATAAAAACTATGTTCGCAATATTAACAAGTGTAAAATTCAAACTTCATTTAAAGGGTAACGCGATAGTGAATTAAACTCATATGACCTTACTTTTAACCGTAAGAGTTATCTTTGAAATTTTTCCCTAGAAGGTACACTGAACCAAATTTTATACGTAATATTAAATTGTACTAAATTGAAAATTAGTTAAACCTTCACGGCAAAAATCGTTAAGTCAATTTAATTTTTATTCAAATCTATAAACATTTTATTCATATAAACAAACTTTATTCAAATTAACATAATTTCTTTTGTTAAAAATATTTTTCAATAAATCCTTAAAAAAACTGGAATGGCCTACACTTTACCTTACCCAATGGAAACAGATATTTTTATGGGGATATATTGCATAAAGAATAAAAGTTCAAAGTATATTCAAATCGAAAAATTAATTATTTCGGTGGGGTGTTAAGTAAACTACCCCTTGCCCCCTCCCGATAATGCCAAAAATTTATACAGCTGTTCATCTCCATAAACCAAAGGCACAAACCGAATTGCATTTTGATATGTCATACGGTATGACCTATTGAGCGTTGACAAAATTTGGGAGTAAGCTACCCCTTGCCCCTTCCCGATTATGCCCAAAATTTACACAACTCTTTATCTCCATAAACCAAAGGCACATTCTTAATTTTGTTTTAATTTCGTTTTAATATGTCATACGGTATGACCTGTAGACCATTCACAAAATTTGAGCGTAAGGAAACTTCCCCTTCCCCCTCCCGATTATGATCAAAAACTATACAGCTCTTCATCTCCATATACCAGAAGCACATACTAAATTTTATTTCGATATGTTGAACGGTATGACCTGTAGAAACTCCACAAAAATAGTGGCATACACACCCATCCACAGACTTCATCTCGAAAATAGTCAAAATGGATTCAGGAGACCACCGTCGAAATCCCGACCTATATTTTTTTCATGATTACTATACTTTACCTTATGCTACGTATGGTAAAGTAATTTATCACATTTATATCTTAATAAATAACGCAAAGAAATTTGTCATGCTTTAAACACATAGACAGCAGCGGCAACATAGCTACATGACTACAAATGCAGTTGGCTACAGTCGTCGCCGTGTAGTCAGCTACTTACTTATATTAAAGACAGTAGCTACATTAAAACTGTAACATTGTTGTAAAAATATTTATTTACTTTTATAAAAATAAAATAACTTTTTAAAAAAATTGTTTTATCACGTCAAAACAAATAAATTGATTTGCTCAAAACCTCTTGATGAATTGATATTTTTTTTATTTTGTGCTGAGTATTTTTCTGCTGAGTAAAATATTTTGTCGGGCTAAAAAATAAAAATTCGCCGTCATATAAACGTGTGTATTTTAGTTTTGACAAGTTGTAGTCGTTAGCTTGCTGCCATCTATGTGTTTAATGAATCATACTGAAGAAATTTCTTCAATATAAGGAATTTAATAAAATTAGTTTTTTACGAAAATCGTCTGTAGATTTGACTAAAAAGCTTGTTAGCTGTATAATAACCTACTCTTCTTCAATTCTTCATCTCATTTTACAGTATTTAGGTAAATTTTTGGTTTAGTGTATATTACTATGCCTGCTATAACTTACTAAAAATTAGAGGGGTTATTCGATAGTGACTTGGTTTTCAAGTATATTGCCTAACCTTATGTCCGCTATAATAATAAATTTAAAAAAAATAAAATAAAAATTACAGTGTATTTCGATATTAACGCGATATTACGACTATGGCCTTATTTTTGTACCATAATAGACTGAAACTTAAAATTTACATAGAATATATATTACAGCGTCAAAAAAAAATCGAATTAAAAAAGCTTATTTAAAGAACCTTCCGATATCTTAAAAAAATTCAAAAATTGTTGACTGAAGTGTAAAAAAATATTTTGTAATATTTTTTTACACAAAGAAAGAACAAAATAATAACAAAAGGAAATAATAAAAAATTAGAACGGAAATTTATTACCAACACTTTAAGTCGAAAGTATTCATATGTACGTATGTACATACTTACATACATCCAAAGTCATTGTCAATACTCAATAACACTTTCTTAAATACAAATTCAACAACAAACAGCAACTATGGAAGAGATGAAGAGATGAAAGAGGAAAAAGTTGTGCTTGCATATGCAAGTCTTAAAGAGAGAGAAAAAAAACCAAAGAATCCTCAACAGAAGTAAGTTATATTAATATCTATTGTATGAGCTTACAAAAGGATAAAAAAACATATAAATTCTATTTTAGTTTTTACAGCAAAAATTGTAATTTAATAAGCAAAATTATGTATGAATACTGTTATAATGATTCTATTTATTTCTCTTTAGAACCCAGCAAAAAAAAAATAAATTTCGAAATGGTTTTAAAACAGAGCAGAGCAGAGTTGCCAAGGAACTTTGTTCAAAATATTACATCCTAAATATTTTCTTTTTCAGCAACGTCTAATAATGCATAGAAAGTTTTATCATTTATAAAGTGTGATCCATTTTGAGGTACTTTTTTCAATAGCCTTTTTTTGATAGATTACGTGTGATTCGTGTCATGCTGTCATGTTATTTTTTTTAACATTGTTTGGCATTTCATAATGGAACTTACGCCGGAATCGCTTCGCTCTATGGGCTCTTGAAAAGTTCCAAGAACATCCGAAGTTTTCACGGCAAATTTTATTTCGCGATGAGGCCCATTTATGGCTCAATGGATATATAAACAAACAAAATTGCCGCATTTGGGACAAAGAGCAACCTGAAGAGTTTCAAGTGCTGCCAATTCATTCAGAAAAACAACGGTTTGGTGTGGTTTGTGGGTCGGTGGAATCATCGGTCCATCTCGGCGACATTTCATTTCAGCAAGACGGCGCCATTTCGCACACATCCTATCAATCAATGGATTTATTGAGAGAACATTTCGGTGAGCACATAATTTCACGTTATGGGCCGTACGATTGGCCACCAAGATCGTGTGATATCACACCGTTGGATTTTTTCCTGTGGGGATATGTAAAGTCTAAAGTTTTATGCTTGAATTCAGGCCTTGGAGGAAAACATCACGCGTGTCATTCGTCAGTTACCAGTCGAAATGCTCGAACGAGTCATCGAAAATTGGACTCAACGGATGGACCATCTGCGACGTAGTAACGGCCAACATTTGATAGACATAATCTTCAAAAAATAAATGCCAAAGAATGTTCTTTCAAACAAGAATAAACATTCTCCATTAAATTTGTATTTTCTGTGTTTTTTCTTTAAAAAAGTAGGAAACCTCGAAATGGATGACCCCTTATTATGTGTCAAATGATTTGGATCTAATTATTCGTTATTGAAACAAATGTTGGTAACATGACTCATATATGTCATGTAACACAATTGAAACTTAAAAAAAACGCAAATAAATACAATAATTGAAGAAATAATAAATATGATGTATATGTTTTATTTTTTACTTTATGTGTTACTAACAAAAATAGAATTTTACAGAAGAAGCAAAAGACTTTGTATTATTTTTTGTTAACAAAAGCGTAATTTATGGTCGCAGAAGTGTAAAATTTTGTCGACATGAAGTTTAATGGTATTCATAATTATCAATCAAAAACTCGTTTTTAATTTTTTGTTAGTTACGCCTTTTTGCATTTTAGCTAGCGATATACTGTATTCTACTAAAGAGAAAATATATAAAACCAATATTCATTAAATATAAAACATCTCTTTTACATTATTTATTGTTAATGTAGAGGGAATATTGAAGCAAACGACTTCTCTAATGGGTCCCCTTCCATCCTCTAGGATTATAGGCAACCGAAATGTAATCTACAGCAACCTTACTATCATTAAGTCACGTGCTATAATCAGCCTTTAATCAAGACTTTAGTGATTTCATACTGTCGATTGGTAACTGACTCATCACGCAGTCTCTAGGAATGGCTAGCATTTGTTCGAGGCTCAGGTCCCCATGGCATCTATATTTAAGTCTCATACTAGCCAGAGCTGCACATTCACACACAATGTGCGCTACCATCTCATCTTCTTCCAGGCACGGTTTGCAAGAATCATACTCTTCGGTTTTCAATCTTCTACAGTAATACAATTCACTTCTTTGGATCACTTTTACGCAATGAGAACCACATGATACATTTGTTGAGGTTTTATCAGAAATATTCATCACTGAATATGCTAAAGAATGATATGATCTTTTATTTTTTGCTGGGAAATAAACGCTGTGCGTGTATTTAGTGAATAAACTTTTTATTACTCGTAGCAGTTTTATAAGTTTTTATAGTTTTTTATCTCTCATATTTGTGTTTTCTTTATAGTTTGTTAACAGCATAAATTTCTTAGTAAGAACACACTCCAGCAAAGGCAGTGTTGTTGCTTGTTAAAACGCCTAAACAGTTTTAAAGAATTCAAAAGCCATCGCAATGATGTCTGTAAAATAATAGTATAGCCAAGAAAAGCTTTAACATATTATGAACCGTCAATAGTTTAACCAATTATTGCCTTTAAATTAGACATTACCGTTCGACAAAGACAATTATCTCTGTCTGTTTGTTTGGTATAGTTGACGAGCGCTATGGATGTGAGAATATAATTATTAAGCCAACGAAAGCGTTCCCCAACCTTACAAAACAAAGATGGTTAAGGTAATATCGGGTGGTTAAATTTTTTGAATATGAACCACAACTTAAACTTCAAGGTTTTTTCTGCACTTAATTTGACATTTCTCAAATTCAGACTAAATCAATTTGAACTATGGTCATTCCAAACGTCGTCAATGGTCAGAATGGTGGCAAGAAATGGCAACAGTGGATGATCAATTTTCGAAGAAAATTATCTTCAGTGATGAGGCACATTTTCACCTCAGTGGATTCGTCAATAAGCAGAATTGCCGCATTTGGCCGAATGATAATCCAAGAGTGATTGTCGAAAAACCATTGTACCCACAAAGAGTGACTGTTTGGTGCGGTTTATGGGCTGGTGGCATCATCGGGTCGTATTTTTTCCAAAATGAGGCGGTCAGGCTGTTACTGTAAATGGTGTTCGCTATTTTGAGATGATAACGTATTTTTTATGGCCCTAATTGAAAGATATGGATGTGGACGATATGTGGTTTTAACCCGGTTGTATCGGTGCCACTTGCCACACAGCTAACGAAACAATGGCTCTTTTGCGCGATAAACACAGTGCAACACGGAAAAAAATAACCATATACGGACACCCCTACGTGATAAAAGACCAAAAAAAAAAGACCCCTGTCTCCCAGTTTTGCCCAAAGTCCTCCAGGTTTTTTTTTATGGGCCCTCAAAGATGTGGGGCCTCGATGTAATTTTTGCAAAAAAATGATCATTTACAAAAGTAAAAAATTTCCTGGCTACCTAAGCGCTACCTAAACGATGTTAAGAATCATTCCTAGGAAGTTCATATGTTCTAGAAACTTGTTTATTGAGATCTTAGGTTCATTTTGGTAGTTGATTGTTTCCTTGAATTTTGAACGGTTTGCTACCTATGGACCTGAACAGGGGTAAAAAGCTAAAGACAATTGAATTTTTTAAAGTTTTTTGCGATTTTGACCTTGAAGATGAAGTTTTTTTGATTTTATATGTTCACAATTTTTGTTCTTTATTACAAGAGCTACAACTTTGCCTCAGAGAGTATATCAAAATTCTAAACGGTTTGCAAAATATGAGCTTCAGTAAATGATCATTTTTTTGCAAAAATGACATCGAGGCCCCACATCTTTGAGGGCCCATAAAAAAACACCTTGAGGACTTTGGGCCTAACTGGGAGAAAGGGGTCTTTTTTTGGTCTTTTATGACGTAGTGGTGTCCGTATATGGTTATTTTGCCATGACTTAAAAAATTACACAGTGTGAAATTCAATGGCTGTGTTATCTCGTGTGGTGGCGATATCAATTGGTCGCCAAGATCTTGTCATATGACACCGTTGGACTTCTTTCTTCGGGGTTATTTAAAAGAAAAGATGTACGTCGATAAGCTAGCAACAATTCAAGAGCTAGAGGATGAGGCAATTCGGCACATTAACGGCATAAAACCTCTATTATGCCTCAGCGTCATCGAAAATTTGGAGCATCGGATGGAGATGTGCCGCCGAGGTCGATATTTTATTCCATAGATAATTGAAGCCATACCAATATTATCAAAAAAAAAAAAAAAAAAAGAAATGACAACAATTTCCTAAATAATTTGTGTTTTATTCAAAATCAACATCGGTCCTTAAAATTTAACTACCCTTTACAAGAGCCATATTATTATTAAATCCAAAATCATATATTTTTTAAAAAAAGTAAACAATTTTTTTTTAAACAAATCCTCAGCTACATTATTGTCCAACAAAGCTATCAACTATCAAATAGTACATATGAATTAGATAGACTGTGTAATAGAAGTCTTGAGATTAGACAATGCAGATTTTGTAATCACACATACTCCGTGATTATACTATGTAGGAACCTTAGATAATGAATTTCCTGGTACGTCTGTGATGACTTTGAGAGAAGTGAAAATGGTCTTTCATAGAACATTAAGGGTGTTCACCTATAGCTAAGAACTTCCCCACAGTACACATAAAGGTTGTAGGTGGTGGCATATTTAATCTTATGAAATAAAAAATAATATTAAGAGACAAAGTAGGGGTCATAAATTAATCTCATTATTTTAAACGGTTAATATTCACTAATAAAAATAAAATAAAATAAAATAGATAAAACAAAATATAATAAAAATAAAAAACCAAATTTGTTTAAGTTAAACTAAAAAAAAAAACTACAAAATAAAAAAGAAAAACTAGTGCACATTTCACTTTATATTCATTTCTTTTCTTCCACTTAAGCACGTAATAACATTTTGTGTTTTAACATCCTTTTTTATTTGAGAGAGAAACTGACACAAAAGTTGTTATTTTGTTGAATTTAGTATTTTGTAGAAGTAAAATTACAAAGCGTCTTTCTTTTGGCAGATTTGTTTTGTTTAATTTATTTTAAGCAGAAATTATTTAATTTTTAAAAAATATATGTTTATGAATTGTTGTTATGGTTACTGGCTGTTGTTAAGTCACTTTATGGCAAGAGATGCTAACTGAGAAGTGATTTGACAAAAATCACATCCTTGTTTTTTTTTTTAAATATAAACCTTGTTCAAGCTTTTAAGAAATATAAATGCCGGTTTAGTTGAAAGATAAGAATAAGAGGGTCTTAGAGGACAAGGGGTATAAGTAGCAATTTTTAATACATTAGAAAAATGAGCTTAAAGTTAAAAGCAATAAAAAATGTTTGCTCTAGTCTAACACATATTTTGGTCGTTTAAGACAAATAAGTTACTACCAACAACAAATGGTAATTTAAATATAAAAAGTTATACTTATGCCCTTTAAGCTCTTAATATTTTATAAACAGTTTTTAATACATAAACTTGAAATGATAGAATAAGTCGCTAGATCTCAGCTCCTGTTAAGAATTCTACCTTAAGGTGCCGTGCCGTGCCCTGAACTTGTCTGAATTTTACCTATGTAGACTAAGTAAATTTTAACTCAAACGTCTTCAAGTTTCTAGGAAGAGTAGAAATGTCTAATTCATGTGATAGTTTATCAACTAGTTTAAACAATTTAAAGGCCGATTACTTATTATATCGTTAATGTTGCAACTGTATCCATTGGACATTATTTTGGACATGTTTATTATATAGAAAGCCTTAAACGCCATTGTATCTGTGCTATGAACACACCATCTAAATTTATCTTGATTTTTAGGTGTTTTTTTTTTTTATTTTGAAGTTTCAAAAAAAATAAAAGTATCCTTAACTAAAACTTTACTAACAATGGGATTATTTAAATACTATTGCGCAACAGATGGCGCCAGTTGAATAATATTTGTATTTGATTTGTATTTTTACTTTGTGAAATTACATTGTTATTACAATATTTTAAATACCTCTGACAGAGGTTTACATTAATTTTTAGAATTCTAGAATTTTTTATAAATTTTATAATTTTATTTAGGGATGGGTACCTTTATATAAATTAAATACATAAACGATAACTAAAGCACTATAAAAGTAAGAGTCTTACAATTGGTGTGTAGTACTTTCAGAGCAAAATCATACAAAATCGACTAAAATATTGTCAGGACGCCCACGACGCACAGAGGGGTATTTTGCCAATCTAGCCGGACATTAGGCCGAAAATTAATTTTGAGAAATGTAAAAATTTAAGTACGCAGCTCAACAGACATCTGCATCGTATAGTGAATTTTCAAGGCTTTTGCTTGAGATTTCTCGTTTTGGGACACTGTTAAAATCAGGAAAGTTCAGTAAATCACATACGTTTTTATTGACTTTAAACAATTTTGAGAGGTTTGCAATATATTTTTTGGTGGCTAAACGAATAAAGATTTTGTATTAATTTTTTTTCTATGAAAGGGTTTATTAGTAGCTACTTATGTTAGTTTTTAGAAAATTTTTAAATTTTAATGATTAAAAATTTCGTACAAAATAAAAAATTTTTTTTTTTTTTTGTAAAATTTATTGTCAAAAAAAAAGTGAAAAGCTTTTTAAGAGTGAGCTCCATCACGATCCTAAAAATGTTATATATCACTATAAAATTTGCTATAAAAAAAACCTTGCGCATTTTTGCGCCATTTTTTTTGGCGATTTTTTAAAAATTACACCTTTTTCTGTTTTTTGTTATCTTATCATAAAATGTTTTGGTTTTTAATAACTGAAGGTAGATGTTTTTTATTTAAATCATTGCATCTAACACTGTTATTACCTGTTCAAAAAACAATTTAAATATCAAAAGAGATATAGACGTAGATGTCCTTTCTTTCGGACTATCTACTTTGCACGCCTATTTGAGAGCTTATTACACCTGTCATATAAACTGACTGTGAAAAAATGGCAAATAAAATCTGATGCGGAGAAAGCCATTGTTAAAACGAGGAAAAAATATACAAGAAAAATTTAGAAGTGAATTAGGGCTAATAAAGGATATACCGAAAGCTGGATTCGGAAACACCAACGATGGTAACACTAGCAGAAGATTTTTTTCCAATCCTAAATTAGCTGCAGAAATAACTGGAATTGAATTTGATTTCATATACCGAATCAAGGTTATTATTGAAGTAATATCAAGTGGTCACAAAATCCAATTACACGAGTTTGCCGATTATTGCTTAGATACTGCAAAAATTTACTTTTCTATATATGAGTGGCATCCTATGACACCTACAATGCACATGATTTTAATACATGGTGCAAGTGTTATGAATGAGGCATTGTGGACTATTGGCCTGTTATCAGAAGAAGCGGCTGAGGCACGAAACAAGCATTTCCGGCTTTACAGGCAGAATTTTGATAGAAAGTTTACAAGGGTTCAGTGTAACTTAGATATTATTAATAGGCTTTTGCTAAGTTCTGACCCACTAATTACTAGTATAAGACCCACTCCAAAAAAAGGTCATTACCTTTTACGAAAGAAGCGATTTCTTTCATGCAGAGGATTCAGACTCGGAAGAGGTCTTTGAAGAATCATCATCTTAGTGCAAATGAGAAGTTTATCGCTACAATCATAACTAAGTTATTACTATGAATAAATTAATTTTTTTCAGATAAATAAAATACTATAAAGTAACAATATCTTTATAATAATATTCTTGGGAGGCGAGCATTGGTTAGGCATTGGAAAGCTTAAAAATTTTTAGGAAATTAGAAAAAAATTTTTTTTTTCACAGGGACGTTTTGGGGGTGGGATTGGAGGAATACCCTGCCCATAAAAATTATTTTTTATGGTTTTAAGAAGTATGTAATCCATTTATTTTAATAATTATATAATTTTTTCAAATAATTTTTCATCACCGCCCACAAAAAAGGGCGGGGCTAAAAATGGCATTGAAAAATCTCTTGAGTCCAACGTTAAGTTTTTAAACATTCTTTGACCTTAAAAGTTGTAAATGCTAAACAAAATGACGGGAAAATTAAAAAAACTTGCATTTTTTAGAGGAAGGATTAGTTCTTCCAAGGAGAACTTTTTTCTCCTTGATCCGTTTTACCCTATTTTACAGCCTTAATAGCCTATGACCAAAACAGATTTTTTTGCAAAGTTTCATTAACCTAGGGGCACTTAGTACAATTTTAGAGCCAATATAATCTAAAAAAAAAGTAATGTCCGGCTAGATTGGCAAAATACCCCTATGTGCGACGTGGCGGGCACAATTAGTTGAGAATAAACCAGGATTTATGTATAGATTTTAATTAGGAATGGCTTATTTTTTTTTTTTTTTTTTTGCAGTATACATATATATCGTAATGGGTGATGACAAGATCTTAAAATTTTTGGCTTTTTAAATTTTTTTCAAAAAAAATAATATTTTTTTCTGTCATAAATTTCAGAACAATTATAAAATTATTGTTCAGGTGTTATTTTAAAATTTTAACCCTAATCTTCCGGTGTTTCTTTTATCAAAATTTGGACGAATTGTTCTCGAAAAAAGCTAAAATATACTAATGTGAACGCTTGTTTAAGGAGTAATGTTTGCCACGCCCATTAAAAAAATCACAACATGTGAGAAAAAAAAAATACAAAAAACTCAGTACATTTTTAGGCGTATTTCTTTAGCAGATCAGTGTAATTTTTAAAAAATTGTAAGAATTTTAAAAAAAGATTTTTTCCAGCATCCAAATAAATGAAAGTTTCTAGTTAATTTTTTATAAAAAATCATTATAATTTTACGTTTCGAAAAAATATTAATAAATGGGGTGATGTTTTGGTTTCGCTAAGCAAAAAACTTTAAACTGGAAGTTTAAAAGTTGAAAACTTGCTAGAAGTAGGGTTACTTTCATCATCAATTATTATCAATTTAATAGATGTATATTTAGTAGATGTAACTTAAGAAGGAAATTTCTCACATGAAATTATTATAATCATCTTGTTTTACACATGGTACACAGGCGTTAATTGTGAGCTTTTAAAAACAAAGTAATCTCACATTTTAACAATTTTTTCTTTGTTAAATCTCCCACTGTGCCTCTCGAGTTTTGCATTATGCCACGTAAGTTATTTTCTTTGTTATCAGCTGGTGTCTTTATGTACATTTAAAATATTTTTCGTTTCTTTTATTTTCCAGAGAGCTTAGCATTACAAACTGAAATCTTTTCTTCAATAAATTCAAACCTAAAGAATTTATACGTAAATTTAAAACTGTTTTACAATAAAAAATCCAACTAAACTTTCAATGTAAATGTTGGCAATGGAAATTAACTTAAAACAACTCCTCAGAATTCCATCCCTTTAAATAAATTAAGCTGAAATAACAGCGAAATGAAGTCAAAATTAAATGGTAAAAAGAAAGGTTCAAGTTCAAAACAAATCGTTATAATAAAATAAATAAACTTAAGTCAGAAACCAAAAACACCAACACCAACTCAAACACATAACGTTGAACAAATAAAATTCAAAAGATCTAAAAAGATGATTTTTTTTTTCTTTTCTTAAACAGACAAGTAAAAGCAGCCAACATAATAAACAAACAAACGAACAAACACACTCAAAGAAACTAAAAACAAATACAAACAAAAGACCAAGAATTCAAAAGATGCTATCAAAATTCAAAACACATAAAAATTATAAGTAAAAGAGGCTGAATGCTTGGCAAAACAAAAGAATATAAACCAAATGAATTTTTAGTCAGTTTTGTTTTCCTCTTAATTTATTTATTTTACTTTAACCACATTGCGTATTGTAAATGTTAATAATGATATTAGAAGAGACTGGTTGGTGGGTTTTGAAACTTAACTGAATAGAATGTACTGCATACTTTTGGGCTCATATATTCAAACAAAACAAAGCATATACAAAAACAGAAAATAATTTATACTTTGTGGTTCTTTAACGCCTAAACAAACAAAAATTCTGTAAACATTTTTCTATGTCATTTGAAAGTATTTTATATTTAAAAACTAAAAACTAAAAAAAACAAAATTCTGGAATTTAAAGTTTCCTCTTTTTTATGCAAAAAATTTAACAAATTTCTCTTTAACATTTTTTGCAAAGAATTTTTTATTTTCAGCAGAAATCATAATGTCTGCAGCAGCTTCATTTTAATAAAGCATTTAAATATACAAAAATCTAAATTGTATATGATGAAAAAAAAATATTATATAAATTGGTAACAAGAAAAATGATTTCATACTCTGTCTATTTGTATAGGAAAATTTAAAACAGAATGTTTGGTTTTTCAAAAAAAGAAATTCTGCTATAAAATATGCTCTTTATGCCACAATATAAATGTTACATTATTGTTATAATTGATTTCATTTCAGCTCTTAAATACTCAAAGCAATTTTTATTTTTCTATAAAACAAAGCAAGTATCATTCAGAAAACTTTTCAAGTGTATTAAAATTAAAATACACTTTATAATGAACAATAATCCAGCATTATACTACAACATTTTATACCACAAAATAAACATTTTATACTCAAAAGTCTCTATAAAGTTATCTTTGTTTTATTTCTCTCTTTTACCTTTATTTTTGTAAAACTATATAAAATACTTAGCATACATTTAAGGGTTTCATATAGTTATATTTATTAGCAAAGGCAGCTTAAGGCTTGTTATACATTTGTTTTTGACACAACACATACTGCATTGCCCTTAGGACGGAAGATAAGCTCTTAAGCAAGCAAACATCAAGGATTTTATTTACTAAAACTATAAAAGAGGCAATAAATCCTTTCAGATCCAAACCCTAAAAATATGCAAGAAAAAATTTAATTTTTAATTGAAGGCTTCAATATTGAGGAACTTTTGACTTTTTCATATGAATTACACACTGTGTAATTTTTTAAGTCATGGCAAAATAACCATATACGGACATCACTACGTCATAAAAGACCAAAAAAAAAAGACCCTGTCTCCCAGTTTTGCCCAAAGTCCTCCAGGTTTTTTTATGGGCTCTCAAAGATGTGGGGCCTCGATGTAATTTTTGCAAAAAAATTATCATTTACTCAAGCTCATATTTTGCAAACAGTTTGGAATTTTGATATACTCTCTGAGGCAAAGTTGAATGAACTACAAAAATGAACCTAAGATCTCAATAAACAACTTTCTAGAACATATGAACTTCCTAGGAATGATTCTTAACACCATTTAGGTAGCGCTTAGGTAATGTTGATAGCCCTGGACTTTTGCGGATACCTAAGTGCTACCTAAACGGTATTAAGAATCATTCCTAGGAAGTTCATATGTTCTAGAAAGTTGTTTACTGAGATCTTAGGTTCATTTTTGTAGTTGATTGTTTCCTTGAATTTTGATCGGTTTGCTACCTAAGGACCTGAACAGGGGAAAAAAGGTAAAAAAAATTGAATTTGAAGTTTTTTTGATTTTAACAATTTTTTTTCTTTATGACAGGAGTCTCAGAGAGTATATCGAAATTTCAAACGGTTTGCAAAATATAAGCTTGAGGAAATAATAATTTTTTTGCAAAAATGACATCGAGGCTTCACATCTTTGAGGGCCCATAAAGAAAAACCTGGAGGACTTTGGGCAAAACTGGGAGACGGGGGTTTTTTTTTTTGGTCTTTTATCACGTAGTGGTGTCCGTATATGGTTATTTTTTTCGGTGTTGCACTGTGTTACTAGCCCGCCACTTAGTCAGCATCCTTGCAATATTCTGTTCGCTTCTTTTTTTTTTTTTTTTGAAAGCAATCCACACCAAAGACCCTTACTTTTTTAGTGCTTCAGTTATAGTTTATGCATTTACTTTATATTAAGGTTCTCATTCCAACTAAAATATACCGCCTTAGGGTATGAATATCGGTTAGTGCTTCAGTTCTAGTTTATGTATTTACTTAATATAAAGAGCCTTATCCCTTTTACTTTTACTGCTTTTTCTCCACTTTCTCTTGGAATTAAAATATTTTTGAGGAAAAAAGGTATTCTATAATGTAACCAGGATATGGAATCAGGAAATGAAAATATAATGGAATCAGGATAATAATTCTATTAAAATCTATCCAGTAGTTTTTACATGATGCGAACACAAAGAGAAAGGCAGACAGGCAGGAAATGAGTTACTGTTTTATAATATGTATAGATAAATAATCTCTAATAGATGAAAGGCTTAAAGTTGCCAAATAATATTTTCCCTCAATGACTTCTTATACTACATTCATGTCCTTTTTTCTTTAGGTTATTTTAGTCATGTTATGATATGCTTATACAAAACCAAATTTTTAAAAATTACGTCCGTTCCATATAGCAAAGACATGTGATGTTATGCCTTATAGCCAAGCCATAGCCAGTTTTTTGATTGAAATTATGCAGGTTATAATTATTAATCAATGATAAGGCAAAATTATGTTAACCTCCATACATAAATGTATGTTAAAATCATCTTTTATGTTTTGTGAAAGGACTACTCGTATGTGAACATTAACATTTATTTTCTTGTTTCTTTCTTTAATTTCTTAAAATAAAGTACAATTAAGGTCCTCCTACATCTCATTCCTTGTTTATGGCCAACGAATTTATTATATTTCCTGATAACGACTTGAATAAGTCATTACAGTTGATGTTACTATAGGCAAAGGCCCCCAACCAAAAAAAGTGGTTTGAATGAAAATGCATTGTTTTGCTAAATATTTAGCAAAGTGACACAAACCTACATTGTTGAAAACTTGTATGCCCTTGATTTAAAATTTTTACAGGTTTTGTTCTCTTTGTGAGATTCTGGTTGATATTGTGTATGTGCTCACAGACCCTTAGGGTTTTGCGTGGGGGCTCTTGATAAAGTTCTTACATGGAACTATGTATACTAGTGACTGCCTGTTTAAAAGCATGAGTGGTTAGATTTTTGTCATTAAGCAGAATCAATATAATCCATACATATAATAAAACAGTAATTCATTTCCAGGCTGTATGTCTGTCTTTTTCTTTGTGTTCGCATCACGTAAAAACTACAGGACGGATTTGAACAAAAATTTTGTGAGGAGGTTCCTTAGCATCCTGATTCCAATATAGGATACTTTTTTCTGCAAAATTTCTTATTTCCAAAGAAAGTGGAGAAACACTATTGAAAGTACGCCGTTTTTTTTTTACCGATTTAAAGGTACTGCACACTTTAAGGCATTTTTTATTTTTGAAAGCAGTATACTTTAAGCAATATTATGCAACAGATGGCGCTGTCATTTCCTGTCTGTCTTTTACAAAGCTTTACAATAATTTTTAGAATTTTAGAATTTTAAATAAATTTTAGAATTTTATAGTATAAATTTTTTAGAATTTTATCCAAGGATAAATATAAACCTTTATATAAAGTAAATACGTAAGAGTCTTAAAAATGTTTTCGTGTTATAATCGAATGATCTCAAATGCCATGTTTTCAAAAACAAGCATGAAATTCGGAGGCCTAAGCTCAAGACTTTGATAGGAAACGTTTGTCTTATAGTAATTCTTAACAAAAGTTATCATTTTCCCAACGTCTAGTATAATACATAATTCTTGCAAAAAAAAAAACCGACTACAAAACAAATATATGTGCATCAATTCTTAACTAAAAATTTAAAGGAAAGTAATCTGTAAGAAATAGTACTCAAATCAAATACTTGTATACTTGTTGCTCTAAAGGACATAGTAATAAACGTTCTGTACATTCAAATGTCTATCAATAACGGTGAAGCAGATAAAGCCATATACGACAAATTACCTCAGATATGAGGACACCCTTTATGTTTTTACACTTATTATTACTGACACAGTAATAAAAAGTAACGGTTCCAAAGATATGGCCATATAGCTTAAACAATATCACCTAGGGGACACCCTTTAATGTGCAATTTTAAATTAAACATTTATTTTAAAGGACAGATTCTTTGTCAATTTCAAATGTCTGTCTAAAACGGTTCAAAAGTTTGGCCATATGCATCATTTTAAATCAACTAATGAGACCCTTTATAATTTTAAATATTTATAAATGTTATTATACGGGACATAGTAGTGGAGATTCTGTCTAATTTTCAAGTGTTTGTCTATAACGGTTGAAAAGATAGGGCTAGATAGGTAAAATTATATCAATTATTGGTACACCCTTTAGTTTCCAAATTTATATTATATACTTGATGTTATAAAGGACTTAGAATTACAGGTTCTTTGTAAATTTCAACCGTCTCTCTGTTACGGTTCAAAAGTTTTGCAATATACATCAAATTACATCAACTATTGGGACACCCTTTAACTTCTAATTATAAATATTTAATTTCTGATTATAAATATTGGACATTCTATCCAATTTTGAAGTGATTGTCTACAATGGTTCAAATGGTTCATATATTTAAATTGACGTCAAATAAGGGGACACCCTTTAATTTTTAAGTTTATTTTTTTATTAATTTTTGTTATTTGTAGCTATAGTGATATGCAGTTTTTTAAAATTTTGAAAGGGTGCTCTTTACGGTTCATAATACACGTAAAAAACACGTATGTTGTATGGGGACACCCTTTAGTTTTCAAAATTCTGAAGTTCTTTTAAAATGGGACCAATCTGTAAGCATTTTCTTTCTAAAAAAGAAAAAATTTTTTAAATCGGTTCAGAAATGACTGAGATCTGCGGGCACAAACATAAAAAAAAAAAAACATTCAGACGAATAGATAACCTCCTTCTATTTTTGAAGTCGGTTAAAAACTAGTTTGGTTTATCCGCTAGTACTTCTACTACTCGTAGGCGGTTGATAGAGAGCAATTATTTGCTAGAAGTTCAAGAAAAGTGCCACAACATACGATCGGATTGGCAAGGAGTAATTCTATGCAATTGAAGCCTGTTTACTTCGCATACCTAGACAACATAGAACATCTATGGGTAAACATTAAGAACATTAGTTTAGACAAGAGACCGTAGAACACGAAAGCCTTATGGATGGTGTGCGAAATGCGTGGCACAAATGGAAGCACTTCCATTTTTACGCACTCAACTGTATTCTTATAAAGCGAACATTTTTCTACGATTTATTTATTTATTTATTTGAGTCTATGGATTCAAGATCCTTACATACATTAAAACAGTAAATAATACTATTGCATAATATGTAAATTTAGTTATTTAAATATAAAATTAGATAACATTTAAAGAAAAATCATTATGTTTATAAAATTTATTAAATTCAGTACAAATTCTTAAAAACGGGTCCGAGTTAGCATAATTTGCTCTGAATACTTTAATAGCCAATGGATAAAAATAGCGCGTACGACGACATGGAACATTAAAAGCAAAAAATCAAAAAATCAGAACAGACATTTCCTTTTATTAAATTTAAAACAAAGGGAACATTTAATATTATTCTTTGGCTTTTTAGAATTGGCAGCTTTAATAGAGCAAGTCTGCTTCGATGACAAAATAACAAGAACTGTTTTTGCACCGATTCATTGCTATTACTATGAACTTTATAAATTGGTTCCCAAACGATCTTTTCATTTATGAAAAATTAACAAATTATGCTTTGCTAGCATTTACTTTCCTTTTTAAAATTTGCATTCATAATAATAAGAATAATGATGGGATGTTGCCGACAAGCCACCCGCCGGGGGCACTTATTGTCATTGTAGTTTATGTCCCTAAAGGATCGTTCGAGGCCTTACCAGTGTCCTAATGACTGGTACCACGAGAACCAGTAGCCCAACAGAGAGCCGCTCCCCTTCACGTGGTGGCTGTCATTTGCATTAATACATGGTGCAACTATTGCACTCTCAACAGAAGGAGTTGTATGAACTCCAACCGATAAACATGGGCTTAGGAAATATTATGGGTCTACACCACAGCTCGTTGTTTTAAAACTTCAATTACAGCAGTAAGACAATAAGCTAAACACGGAAGACAATATTTATATATTTTCTGACTGTACCACACTATCAAGTGACACTTTCTTCAAAATTCAAAATTGTTATTGAAAAATCTCAAACAAAACTTTCATGACTTTATGTAATAATTAGCATCAGAACTGTAATGCTGATAAACACTCTAAATATTGCAATTTTTTATTTTTTACTTGTTTTTAATATTTTAGTATTTCCAGGTTTTTTCTAGAGAATTTATTCTTTCATTAAGCAGCCTTTTTTTAATTAACACATTTTTCAAACAGATTTATTTTTAATTTTCTACATACAGACATTTGATTTATTAAGTTAAAATTTAAATTGATTTAATAAATGGAAGAATTCAATTTACGGTATTTTTTAAATGGAAGTTTTTTTATTTTATTGAATAATTTTCACATTCAAATTTTTTAATTTAAAATTTTTTCAATTTAATTTTTAAAACAACCCGCCGTTTTCACTTGGGCTCGTGAACAACATCCGGTGTTCAGCCACTGAAAGCTCACAACGAACTAACATGTTTTGTGTCAGTAGGGTCTTTAACACAGGAAACTAGACTACAAAATGCCAAAAAAGAAAAAAAAAACGAACAAATACAAGAACAACAGCACGAGTGTGTGCAAAAATTGTAGAAAAACGCCAAAGAAAAAATTGAAATTTTACTGGATGTTGTTTTCTATTTTTGGGTGGAGTGCATGCAGCAAGTAGCTTTTAACAGCATTTATTAGCCGGATTTTAAAAGTAAAAACAAAACATTATAATGAGAAAAAAAGCTTTTTTTCCATTTCCACATTTAACAAGTGGATGGTAAGCTTTCTGTGTAGCAGTCACGTGCTTAAAAACGTGCTGTTACTTGCTGGTGGAAGAAATTTGCGAGCAAAACAAAAACAGGAATAGCTATGGAACACAAAGAGGATATGGAAAAAACAAGCATAATGTCCAAGGAGTTAAGGAGAGCGAGAAAAGAAGGTCATTTGTTGAATAAAAAAAAAATGTGAAGGTGGTTTGTTGATAAAAAAAAGTTGAACAGAATCTTTAGAGGAATTTGAGAAAAGAGTAGATGAAAATATGTTTGCAGCAGTGTTAGAATGTGTGGCTAATTTGGTAATTATTTGGTGCAAACACATTTCAATTGACATAGAACAACTTTCTTAAACATTTCGAAGCATTTAAGGTAGCCTTCATAAGAGGGAGAAGATTTAGGAGTAATTTGTTTTTAATTTTTAGAAAATACTGCTAGCAACTTCAAGGTCTTAATAGATCCCTCAAAGATTAAAGCCTCTTTCTAACTAATGTAGTTGCCTCGACGTATGATGATTAATAATAATTTTGAATGGAAGTGGCCACGTCCATAATGCTGATTTCGATACTTTTTGGTTACCCTAATGAAGTCAACACATAGACTCGCTACAATAGACGCCGCGTAATCAGCTACTTAAGTATGTTGAAAACAAATACTGTTGTATCGTGTATTTTTTTTTAGAGGCGAAGAACTTTAAACTAGCAGCACTTTTTTCTGTGGCAGCTGACTTTACAGTTATGTGCTGTTTTGAGGTTAGTTTTAATGGTAATCTATACATAGGTACATGTACATGTATAAACAATTGTAAGAGGACAATTTCTGTACATGAAATATTTTTTGAAAATTTTGTTGCTATTAGTAATAGAAATGGAATACAAAACAGCAATTCTTAGAATTTTTATCTGTCTGTCCGCCTGTCTATCGCTCTATCCATCTGTGTTTACATCATGTAAAAACTACTATATGAATTTTAACAACATTTTGTGAAATAATTTTTTTCCGCAAAAATATCTCATTTCCAAGAGAAAATAGAAAGTAGTGAAAGGGATAAATTTTCCGATTTAAAGATACTGCAAACTAGGCAGCACCTTTTATTGTTTTCGCGAGATATTTTAAACATTATTTACAGAACTCAACAATAATATTAGAACTTATAATATAAATTTTAAAATTGTATCCAGGGATGGGTACCTCTTGTAAGGAAGTTATTGGCTTCATTATATATATAAATATATTTTGTATTACTTTAATTTAATTTGAGCTATTTTCAGTATTATTTTATAATTAATGTATAATTTTGACATAGAATTTGATTTAGTTTAAATTTAAATTTAAATTTAGGCTAAATTTATGAATTCATTCTTTTTAAGCACTGCTTTTGTAAAAGAGATTTTAGTTTTAAGATTAAGAGAATCTTCTTAGTTTGAGAGACGCTTTGTTGCTGGAGAGTAGATGTAAGAGCGAGTTAGTGTGTTAAGGCCAGGATTCCCTATCCTACACAATCGTACGATTTAATCAGAAAAAAATCTGAGAGAATTCTGCCTTAGTTAAAAAATCGTTTCAAAATGGCGTTGTTTGCAACTCTGATCGCATTGAAAAAATACTATTTTATGATTTTTTTTTAAATATTATCAAATCGTACAGACTGTCAAAAAGTCTGTCAAACACATACACTTTTAATCCACACAGTGAATCATGGTCTTTACTATTCAGAACTCTTCAAACAAGTAATACCACTGGGAACGCACTATGACAGATTCAGTTGGGCTTGATCTGTGAAGGTGTTCGGATCTCTAGTGCAAGTATGTAAGAGTTTCACTAGTAGCCCTTCACCTCGGAAGAAAAGTTAAACTCATCGTAGTAGGGTACAGGGTTACTACTGGTGTTTGCAGACATAGTTACCAGGCATATGAGTGGTAGTGCACAGGGGAACTACTGGTTCTTACAGAGTGCTCAGGCATTTTAGTATTAGTGCAGAGGTACAGACATGGTGCCCAGGCGTACATGGGAAATAAAATGGTATTAGCAGACATTTGTCCCAGTTATAGTGGTTACTAGACACAGTAGCATCCTCCAAGAATTTCATATATGTATAGTAGAGTCTATCCTGATGGGGTATTCTGGTTACGAGTCGAAGAACGGTAAACATGTACGGGTATTCTAGGACCTTTTTTGTATTCCGGTATTTTGTTTCTTATTAAGATCCTTTTGTGATTAAAAACTGTATTTAATAAATGAAAATGTAAAAAGGATACATAGATTTAAGAAAATTATAATAAATAATAAAAGAATCCTGTCGTGGTTTGATTTTAACAATATCATGGCCTGGCTGGGTTACATCGTGCAACAAACCTCATTATACTCTATATAAATAAAATATATAAACGATAACTGAAGCACTTTAAAATTAAGAGGCTTAAAATTTGATGAATCGAACAAAATATTGTCAATACGACAAATTCATCGGACAGATTATTAGCACTTTATGGTGTTAATAATCCTCCATCAGCGCGATTAACTCGAGAAGCTATGGATATTTTATATGTTTTATCTACATATCGCACCCTAAATACAAGAGGGTCACAACTCAAAATACTAAAAATGTCAGGAGAGACAAAAAACTGTTTATATGCAGAAGCAACACACTTAACATAAAAATGGACATAACTGTAAAGATATGTTCCAGTTAAAGAAGAAAGTAATGTGAAAGAAATTTTTGCAGTAGTTAGATTTATGTACTCTGAATTAATTTATGGAAAAAAGGCAGTTTTTGAAAATTTTGATTTGTGACCCTTTTGTATTTAGGGTGCGATATATCTTCACAAATAGCGTTGATCAGAACATTATAGTCAACGTTAAGCGATATAACGAAATGCTTACTAACTTTTAAGTGCCTCAATCGAAAGGCAGTTACATGGTTTCAGAAAGATTTAATGAGAGAAGTATTTGACGAACGCATAATTTAAAGAAATTAAACTGTTAACTGGGTACCTCGTTCATTTGGTCTAATGGTGTCATATTATACTATTTTCTCTGGGGATAGTCCCACATCTAAGCAGTGAAATCAAAACGATCCAGCATTTGGAAGCGAATATTCGTGGCGTTATTGCCGAACTACCTTTATAGTTCAATTTCTACTGGATTTTTAAATATTTTTTCTTTGTAAAAGAACTGTCACGCCCTTCAAACGTAAGAAATATATAGCTGCTAATTAGATGTTTAACATTTTAAGTAAGATCGGTCTGCTGCTATGGATTTAAACAAAACAAACACACGTTCCTTTTTATATTCCATCCACTCCAGATGAGATAATTAAAACATTTTTCTTTGTAATTTCGAGTCCTACTATATTTTAATACCTCGATTTTTAGTTTTAATTTTCTGCTGCTTCTGCTTTTCTGATAACTGCCTAAATAATAGTTAAAATTGAAAGTGCTTTTGAAGCCTGTGTTTTTGAAGGTTTTTTTAATTTAAATATTTTTCTCAAAACTGTTTCAACTATTTTAATTTGACAAACCATTTGTTTATTATACTACCACCCATTCTACAATATTATTTTAGGTTTTCGAAATTTTAAAAAGAAATAAAATCCTTTCTTCTTCATAATAGTTAGCAATCAAAATATACTTTGAAAACTTCACATTCATTGCTAATCTCTAAAGGTATTAAAGAACAAAAAAAAAAAAACAGATTTTACGGTAACATCCGACTCTTATTTTTTAAAACTTAAGTCTCTTAAGCAATTGAAATAAATCCCATCACTAGTTTTCTAAACGAAAATTTAGTTAAATCTTGAGAATAAAAAACAAAATGCAATTGGCGGGCGCGTGTTAGATAAAACTTTTTTAAATTAAAAGCAATAAAAATATAAATTACAAAGAAAACAACGAATAAAAAGTTTGTATTTTAACACTTAAACAATTTATGGGAAAATTATGCGGCATCTCATTCCGCAAAGATGAAAAAAAAAACTCTTAAAAAATATTTAGCCAAGAACCAACAACAAAACCGATAGATAAACAATGATACTTTGTAAAATATGTTTTTGTTGGATACAAATATTTTAGCTGGTTGTGCTTGATTTAACAACAGCCAGCCACTTAATGCCATCAAAAAGTTAAGCTTAAAGTAAAAAAAAAGAAGAAATTTATGGTGCCTTAAAGTAAACGCAATGAAAAAACTTTGAAGATTATGGTAACATTATTATTAAAAAAAATATTTTTTTTTTTGGATTAGGAATTATTCTAAAAGAACAGAATAATCACAAACAAAAAGTCCAACACGTGCCGGAATATTTATAGAATTTTTGGAGAAATGAATAATAGAATTTATTTTATTTTTACTAATTTTATTAAACAGTCATTTGAAAATAGACTACCTTCCTAAATGCATGTTACATGTTGCATTGCAACAAAGACACATGTTTCTAAAAGCAACCTTTGAAACTTAAGTGAATGTTTTGCAACTTAAACGTTTCGCAACTTAAACGTAAATAAACGCAACTAGGGCATCATCTAGATTGAAAACAGTGATTTCTTAGCAATTTTATTTGAGGCAATACCGTTTTTGTCTACCTCAGCTATTTTCGTGTAACATATTACCCCCGTCTATATTCGACATAAAATGATAAACATTAACACTAACATCATGTTAGTGTTTAGTGTGGACTGCCCATGTTAATGTTTTGTCCACGCCTTAACATGGTTGTTAAAACATTTTATAACATGCTAATGGCGTTGTTGCTTTATTTTAGTTTGACAGTATTATTTGCACACAGCGCCATATGTTGCTCAACCGTACTACTACTATCTGCTGTGCAATAAGCATTCAAACAACATTATTGGAAAACAGAAAATTATGTTCAAACAGAAAATGACATAAATATTTGTTCACCAGCTATAACAACATGCACAAATTAATTCCGTTGCTCTGCCGGCGTCATGTTTATGTTTTGTTAAAATTGATGGCTATTGAGGACGATCTCACATGTTCAGTTTGGTGTATAATTTAATCATGAATCGACTTACAAACAAACAAAGTTTTCAGATTATTGAATTTTATTATCAAAATTCGTATTCATCGACGTAGCTCATTCCTGAACAAGCAAAATTGACGTATTTAGTGTGAAGAGCAGCCCGAAGAGTTGCAATAATTGCCAATGCATCCCGAAAAATTCATTGTTTAGTGGCATATTTGGACCGTACTATTTCATAGACGACGAAGGCAGGAAAGTTGCTATGGATGGCGAGCGCTACCGTTTGATGGTAACAAATTTTTCCTTGTCCTAAACAGAAGAGCTGGACTTGTGATTTCAACAAGACGGTGCCACATGCCATACAGCACGCGAACCAATGGCCTAATTGAGAGGAGATTTCGAAGAACAGTTCATTTCACATTTGGAACAGATCAATTGACCGCCTAAATCGTGCTATTTAACGCCTTTAGACTATCTTTTGTAGGGCTATGTTAAGGCTCATGTATATAAACAAGCCCGCAACCTTTGATGCACTGGAAGCCAATATTGAAGAAATTATTCGTGAGACACTGGCCGATATGTTGGACAGAGTAGTATGCGAAAATTGGATCCAGCGAATGAACCATTTGTGGAGTAGCCACGACCAAAATTTACATGAAATCATTTTTAAACATTGAATTATATAGATCGTGCTATCGACTCATATAAAGATTTCATACATTTCTTTAAATTTTATGGGTTTTTTTAAGTCGAATACGATAGATCTTAAAAAAGCTCTTATAACAAGTGCCGAAAAAACAAATATTATTAATGAAATAAAGTTAATGATTATTTTTTTTTATTAATATTAATCATGCGTATAAGTAATATGATTTATTAATATTAAGTATACGCCTGAGCACAAAAAGGTTGATGTGGATTGTCGGCTAGCAGTTGAACTAGAACGGTAGATGTTTCAAAAGACGTTCTTTTATCTATGGGTATCATTTTTGAAATATGTTGTTCAAGCAGCAAAGCAACAAGAAAACAATTAATTATTTGGCACCAGGAGTGGTTTTTAACCTACAAATTAAAAAAAAATATAGAAAAAATACATTTTTCGCTTTCATTGTTCTCCTAATGATACAGTGTATCAGTATTACGATGTTAAAAACTAAAATACATATAATTTGACTGTGCAGTTCTGTCTACAACATGGCTTGATAATGATGTTCTCGCATCTGAAACGCTCACCAATCATACCAAACAAACAGGCAGTGACAACCGTCTTCACCGAAAGGTATAATAACAGTATTACATCTACTGGCAGAACAAATTCAATAAACCTAATAATTTAATGTTTATCACCAATAAATGGTCCATCATTTGGAAGCTTGCTACATGGGTACGTCATCAATATACAGTGATATAATTTATAAGCAGAACTTTGTAATATTATAATTATTGATTTTGAAATGGACCAACTACAGAAGCAACTGTAGTTGGTCCAGTACAGTAATTAAATATAACCAAAAATCAGTTTTAATCTTAAGAAGAAATTTTTAGAAATCTGTCTTTGGAAAGAATTATATGTCAAGATTTTTGGAAATTGGAAATAAATTTAAACGTTTTTTTCTATTGAATCCGAGTTTATAATAACTTCTTAACAAAAAATATTTGGTATCACACTTTCAAACATAATTTGAAAAACGACGTGTATTGATTGGAAAACAATCTGTGCAATGAAAAAAATTTCATCAATTAAAGGTTTTTATTGGTTTCAGATTAAAATATAATTAAATAATTAATTGATTCAATTGTTGTTTAATTAGGAAAGTTGTTTGTTCTGCTTTAAACAAATATATATTTAAACCAATTCAAAGATTAGTTGAACTGTTATTTAAAAATAATTAAAACCTTTAATTGTTGTAAAACATATTTCTGTGTAGTTTTTAAAATATTTAATTGAAATTGAAATTGAAATTTTTTTCTGCTTTATCTTAAAATTTTTTCTATCAAATACGCTTACATTTTGCTATTTATTTCTTGTTAAATATTTCGAATAATTTAGTTCACGTTTCACTTTATTACAAGAAAATTCAATAGTTTTGCATTTTACATGCACAAATTCCAATTCAGTATTTTTCTACTCCACTGATTGCTTCCGTTTTCCAACATTCTCTTGTTGCAATAAATAGAAGTCAAGAATTTTTGATTAAAAAATGCATATTTTTGCCTTCAAAAGCGGAACTTTTTTTTTTTTAGAAAACTTAAATGTATGCGGAGTGATTGTGAAATAGAAATGTTGTCTGCAGTTGAGATCTTGAATGAAGATTATTTTGATGTAAAAATATTTGAATCTATTATTTGGCTTTTCTATAGTTTCATTTTGTTGTGTTGCAAATAATGTCTATAAATGTGAAATAAATAAAAACGAACAAAAATGTTCACAACAAATCTAAAAAAAAAAATTAAAAATTTAATTTTAGAATACACTGATTCTTGTATTTGTAACATATAAGTTTTATAAGTTGCAAATTTTCTTTTATATTTATTTTTTTCTTATATATTTTTTTTTATATTTACAGCGGCAAGAAACACATGAAATCAGAAAAGGTAGTCTCCTGTGGAAACAATGCGCGTTTGGCACCACCCACTTGAAAAAGTCGATCGCGAACAAATATTTCTTTCAAACATGAGAGTAAAATAATCTTTGTGTTTGGTAGGCGACTCAGCAGAAGCTTACACTGCTTTTTACTGAAATTTACTGGGTTATGGATGCAATATGATTTAATATATTGCAAACATAAACCCCACAAAACTGAAAACCCGAGAGAAAATGTAATAATATTAATGTAGGGGGAATATCGAAGCAGACCACTTGCTAAATGGGACACTTTTCAATCCCCCTCCGTCCTCAATGATTATAGGCAACCGACTTAATTAATTTACGGGAATCTTACTTTTATTGAGTCTCGTTGTTTCAGACTGGCAACTGGTAACTTTCGGCCTTCTTTCTCATCACAGAGTCTCTAGTGTTTGCTAGTATTAGTGAAGACTTAGTTTCTCCATTGCATTCACATTGAACAAGCTCCTGCCCGTGAACCTAAGTCTTATGCTAGCCGGTGCTGGACATTAACACACAATGTACGCTGCCGTCTCAGCCTCTTCCAGCATAGTTTTCTTCTATTTTCATCTTGGCTAGATGATAATTTAAGTTTCTCTTAAGGTATCTCTAAAATATCTAAGCACTTTGCTGGCATTCCTACCAAGGGAGCAGCATTCGAACCTGCCTACCTCCACCTTTTCATTTTTAGTGAGTTCAGACACTGTAGGACCTTCGATAGAATTAGCCCATTACCCAGTAATATTCAGAATAAATTCACAGCAGATCCCCTTTTTTTGCTGGTTGATCTGCTGTTTCATTCCCAGATGTGCTAATGTGTGCTTTAACACAGGCGGAGAATGTTAGATAATCACATAACTGGTTAAGGGACTTGGACTGGGATTGGTTATTTCAAACATGATCTGAACAAAAGGAAGATGTTGACTAAACAATTTTAATAGTGGCTACGACTCAATTGACTTCCAGTTTATCTTCAGCTAATTCACCGAAAGTAGGGCGCAAACGATGGCCATTTTCACTACAGTTTTCATGTTTTATAACCGTTTCTCTGACGTTAGTCTTGTCGTGGTTAAATGACTCAACCGAACGCTAAAATAAGACGTTTAAAAACTCTTATTCTAAAAATGTTGTTCGACACTGTAGTTTCTCATAGTGATTTGTTGTTGTTGAAAAAAAATCGTTAGTATAATTAAAAGGACGGAACAAAAAAGCCAACGTGATGTGTCAGAATGTAGAGTCCCTTTTGAAAATATCAAAGAAAAGTGTTGATTGATTCATTTGCCAAATTAAGTTTTTTAAACAACTGTATCGTCTCTTGTTCAGCAGCCAGCACTTGAACGAAGCAACAATATCTTATTTAATTTCATTATTGTAGACAATAAACCCCAGAAAGCTTCATGGCGTCAAAAACTTTCAACGCATTCATACACTCCCCTTCCCTTCACTCTGAGCCATTTAATTCTTGCACAAACTCTAGACTGCTCTTTGACTTTCTTGGCTTTTTCTTTTTCTTGGCTTTTTCGCCAAGTAGGATTATTTACGAAATTGATGTTTTAAATTCTGTTGCCAATTTTTTCTACAATTAAATTACAAAATACTGCTAATTTGTTGTTCTTGGCAAGTTTGAGAGTTTCAAGTCTTTTGACACAATGAAATTTTCAAGTCGAAAAAAAAAAATATTGTAATAAAACTGTTGATGGTGGCAGAGAGATTTGCTTGAAGATGAACTTAATTGGCAAGTGAAATCGATACAAGTTCTTTTTTTTTTAATTAGTTACAAAGAAGACAATGTATTGTTTTATTTTATTTTATGTTGATTATGATAGAAAACTGAATGAAATTTAATTGTTTGACTGTAAAGTAAATTTCTGTAACAATGTTGTAAAAACAGTAATTTTTATACCCTTCACCACAGGTGGAAATCAACCTTTCCAAGGTAGCGGAAGAAATACCTTAAATTTAAGCCCACCAATTTTCCAGGCAGAGTTTTAAAAATTTCGCAAATGAAATTTAGCATAAAAAAAATTTACAAAAATTTTTTTATAAAATTTTTACAAAATATTTTTTTATAAAATTTTTACAAAATATTTTTTTATAAAATTTTTACAAAAAATATTTTTTATAAAATAAAAAAAATTTTTGATAAAACTTTTAGAAACAATTGTTTATGAAATTTTTTTTTGAAATTTTTGCTAAAAAATTTTTACAAAAATTTTTCTATAAAATTTGTACAAATCAAAAAATTTTTTATTAAATTTTTACAAAAATTTTTTGATAAAATTTTTACAAACAATCTGTTGAAAAATTTTTACGAAAATGTTTTCATAATATTTTACAAAAAAATAACATTTTTACAAAAAATATTCTATAAAATTCTTCCAACAAATTTTTTTACCAAAGATTTTCTAAAATATTTTAAAATTTCTATAAAACTTTTACAAAAAAATTTCTTGCATAAACTTTTTACAAAAAAATTTCTTCCATAAACTTTTTACAAATAATTTCTTCCATAAATTTTTTACAAAAAAATTTCTTCCATAAAATTTTTACAAAAAAATTTCTTCCATAAATTTTTTACAAAAAGTTTTCCATAAATTTTCTATAAATTTTTTACAAAAAATTTTCTATAAATTTTTTACAAAAAAATTTTCGATAAATTTTTTACAAAAAAATTTTCGATAAATTTTTTACAAAAAAATTTTCGATAAATTTTTTACAAAAAAATTTTCGATAAATTTTTTACAAAAAAATTTTCGATAAATTTTTTACAAAAAAATTTTCGATAAATTTTTTACAAAAAAATTTTCGATAAATTTTTTACAAAAAAATTTTCGATAAATTTTTTACAAAAAAATTTTCGATAAATTTTTTACAAAAAAATTTTCGATAAATTTTTTACAAAAAATTTTCGATAAATTTTTTACAAAAAAAGTCACCTTCTTTTAGTAAAAACTTGCGATTCGTTAAATAATCTTTTAAGAGCTTATACAAGTTTTCGGGCAAGTTCAGCTTTAGCTTAAATATTAGGCCTTCGTGCCAAACCTTATCGAATGCTTGAGAAACGTCGATAAAGAGCGCAGAACAGTATTTTTTTCTTCAAAGGTCGTTTTAATTACATTTACTAATCCGTGTTTGTTGGATCGTACTATGTTGTTTTCTGAAGCCGAATTGATGGTTCGGAATGCATCTTTTCGCGCTAAGTATTGGATTCAGCTTAGTTATTAATATTCTCTCAAATAACTTTGACACGTTAGATAAAAGGCTTATAGGTCTGTATGATTCTACTTTTGTGTGGACTTTTCCTGGTTTAGGAATCATAGTTATCAAAGAGACCTTCCACTCTGTGGGAAAGTACTCAAGACGTAAGATGGCATTAAAAACAAACAGGATAATTCTGCGACCTATACGGGGCAACTTAACTAACATCTTGTTACTTGTTTTATCAACGCCAGGGGCTTTTTTGGTGTTTAAATCTGCTATTGCACTTTCAATATCGCTAAATTCAAATCTTAGGGGTACTACGGCACTAGTCTCTACTGATGGCAACTCAGCTATATCAGTAGATACATTTGGGGTGAAAACCTTCTTCAAATGTCCAACAAACAAATTGCCTTTTTCGGTATCATTCCTTGACCAGTCTCCACAAGAAGTTCGCAAGGGAGGCTTACGTACGACCGGTCTTTTAAGGTTCCTACATGCACGCCATAATGAATAATCTGATTGTGCAGTTGTGTCGAGGTCTTCCAAGTAATTTTTCAGAGATGCTACTCTTCGAGATTCTAGCAGCTGTCCGAGCCGTTTCGTGCAATCTTTTAGTCTAGATTTGTTGTGGAGATCTGTGTGCTTGCCACTCTCTTCTAATTTTTCTTTTTTTCAGCCAAGAGCCGCTCGACATCTACAAAATAAATTTGATTGTATCTAGCTGGTTGTCTGGTATCGAAAATTTTTTACAAAAAAGTTTTTCGAAAATTTTTTAAAAAAATAGAAAATGTTTGTAATAAAATTTATAGAAATTTCTATAAAATTTTTTGATAAAATTTTTACAAAAAAATTTCCATAAAATTTTTTATAATATATTAATATTCTTATCATACTTCTAGGAGGAAACTCGACATAATGAAAACTCAACTTAATCATAAGGCCCTTACTTTATCTATCATAATTTGGTTTGATTTTTTCTTATATAAAACTACTCTGCAGGAATTTTTTTCTTTTTTCTTTTCTATTTTACTATTAATACCTTTTAATTACATAAATATTTTTTGAATATTGTTTAAACTGCATTTATTGGTTTATCTTGCAATACATGTGTAAATGTTCAGTATATCCCACTTGAACTCTCTTTCTCGTTATAGGTTTTTTTTCCAACAACCTTAAAACAAAACAATAAAAGTTTTTTATTACCTTCCAATCATTAATTACCTTCGTATTCGAGATATTTGTTCAACAACAATGAACCGTTTAAAAATATATTGTTGAAGCAACAGTTTGATTGGCATTTTACATGCAGCAAATTTTTTCCTCTAGTTTCTTTTTGTTCAATGCAAAAGAACAAACACTCAGCAGTTTTAAAAATTTGCTAAATGAAAATAAAGCAAAACAAAAAAAAAAAGAAACCATCACGCACTTTGAAAATTGTTTGAAAAATGATTTATATTTTGTGGCTTCGTAATGAACTGGAGGATAGAAAAAAACCAAGTTCCAAATCCTTGTAAAATGTTAAAGTTTGTGTAGAATTAAGAAGACCTAAGAAACTATTTTTTTATTTCAATCATGCACTAATCAATTATTAATTTTTTTTCTTACTTTTAAAGGTTAATTAAGTTCTAAAGGAAAACAACACTAAAAGTTAAAAACAAATATTTTTTGTAAAATAAATCCTTCTTAATAAATCATTGAGTTTGTTAAGCAAAAAAAAAAATATTAGAAATTAATATTACTTGAAACACATTTTTTAAGTCTTTAAAGAAGCTTTTTAGTGCCTTGGTTTCCTGAAACGATGTTAAAGATACTTCACTCCATCCGATATTCTTACTATTTATACCGGCTATGTCCGGCCGAAAATGGAATGGAACTCTCATGTATGGACCGGTGCCCCAAAGTCAATTTTGGAGCTGCTCGACCACGTACAAGAGACGGCCAAGAAGCTCCTGGTGGCAGTAAGGTATCACTGCAGCATCGACGAAATGCGGGCTGTATATCACTGTTTTGTCGTTACTACAATGGTATGTGCTTTAATGAAATAAGGAAACTTGTTCGCGATACCCGCAGGTTTTTACATTTAACACGTTTTTTATTTACAGCCCATCCATTTGTGGTCGAATGACCAGTGAATCGCACTATGCATTATAGGAAAAATTCGTTTTTTAGTCAAACTGTTCGTATATGAAATAAACTCCCTCCAGAGGTGTTTTCTGTCACTTTCAATGTAGGAAAATGCAAATCAAATGTCCGCAAACACTACTCCCTCTTTCCTCCTTACCCTAACCTAATTTCCTAGTTTTGAGGGATCATCCTCTAAGTGCTGATCAAAAAAAAAAACTATTTTTTTTAAGAATTTCTCTTCTTGTGACAAAGAGCGCAGTATCAGTGGCAGTGTTACTATTTGTGAAGATTTATCTTATTTTTGAATTTTTAAAAAACATTTTTTAGCTCAATAAAAGATTTATAGAAATGTGATATATTTAGTACTTTTAGGCCCATTATTATAACTTGCCATTAGCTAAAGTTAGACATTTATCAGGGTGATAAGTAGTTTTTCGTTCTTATAAATGTACATTAAGCTAGAAGTGACTGATAAACTAAAGGGAAGAACATATTGCCTTTAACTTTTAACATTAGATATAAGAGTTTGAAGTTGCCATGTTTCGTCATGTATAAAAGTTGCCGTATTTTCTAATCTATGAAGAAAAATAAATTCATTTTGCATTTGAAAAATAAAAATGGAAAAAATATCTCCTTTGTTGTATATAAAATCTTTTCGGTTTTTTGTTGCACAGATAACTAAACTAAAACAATGGAAGGTATGGCGTTGCCACTACGTTTTTAAGAACCAATTTATTTTGTCAAAAGTAGTCGGTGTTTATTATTGTACTGCCATATTTTCAAAAAGATTAATTTTATTTCACAAGGAAGTTGTAATAACGAAAAATAGTTATTGTTCACTTTATCGCTCACTTAAGTAGAAGTAAAATTTAACGAAAACGTACTTTAAAGGCAAGTTATAATAATGGGCCTTAGTATATTACTCAGCTTACTAAAAAAGATTTTTATTTAAAAAAGATTTTTTTTGACTTGCAGTTTTTGAAAAAAAAATATGGTAACACTGGTAAGCGGTTATATTACAATTTTAAAAGTAATAGGCACTTCTACATACATTTTTTATTTTATTAAAATCATTTACATTTAATGCAAAGGCTTAATTTGTAATATAAATCTATACATATAATAAAATAGTAACTCATTTCCGTCTGTATGTCTGTCTGTCTGCCTGTCTGCTTTTCATTGGTGTTCTCATTACGTAAAAACACTGGATGGATTTTAACAAAATTTTGTGAGGAAAAATCTTAGCATTGTGATTCCAATGTAGGATACTATTTTTCGCAAAAGTAAGTGTAGAAAAAGCAGTGAACAAACGCAATTTCCGGTTTAAAGTTACTGTATTTCAAACACTCTTGCGTGATATTAGTCGCAAATTAAATAAAAATTTGTATTTGATTTGTATTTTTATTTTGTGGAATTACAATGTTATTAAAATATTTTAAACACCTTTTAATGATCGTAAAATCATTTTTAAAATTTTTTATAGATTTTGGAATTTTATCCAGAGATGGGTACCTTTATATAAAGTAAATACATAAACAATACCTGAAGCACTATAAAAGTAAGAATCTTACAATTGGTATGGAATACGTTTAAAGCAAAATCAAGCAAAAATATTCTCAGGAGACCCACTACGTGGCGGGCACAGCTAGTAAATTATATTATCCTAAGCAGGGTTCCCAGATATTTTTCGGGTCCATCCCTATATATGTTTAATATGTACTTATGTGTATTATTTTTCAACAAATTCGAGTAACTAATTTGGAAATTTATTAAATATTTTATTAGTTTATATGCAGAAATAAGACAAGCTTTGTAGTTGGTATGCAAATTGAGGTCTAAAAACAAGGCAAATAATTTGAATAAATGACAGTGGAGTATCTGCAGATTTCAGTTCGTAAAATCGTAAGCAAGTTGCATTCCATCCAGAGTAAATTCAATGAATTACCTTTTGTTGCTTAAATAATTTTCGTTACGACCTTTTCATCTTAATTCAAGTATGACTGCTTTAAATTTTAAATAACGAACAATTAAAATAATAATAAAATTACATTAGTCCCCAAAAAATCATCAAAATATTAAAATTATCCTAAACGAATTCCCCAAACCCCAACCAAATTTTGAATCCCCATTTACAAATAAAAATCCCCGATTTGGGGATAAATCCCCTAATCAGACAACACTGATCCTAAGGTAACTTGCTGCTTTTAAAGCTTTATGTTAGCGTAAGCTTTTTTAAAAGCTGTCAAATGTAAATATTATTAGTGAAGCTCTATGGTGTGGTAGGTCAGATGCAGATGTCCCAATCAGTGCAATGTTAGGCAATATTTATCTTTGCAATGACAAATAATTTCTAAGTGTGTTAATTTACTATACAAAAATTATAAAATTTTTTTCCAATCTTGCCATGAAAATAATGTTTATTTGCATATAGATATTGGATTTTAAGACAAAGTCAAGCATACAGGTTTTCTTATCTGCACACAAGTACTTATCTCGATTAGTACGTCTCCGGCAACACAATGCACGAAAGTTGAGCAAGTTTTAACTTTTGACGTAAGTTTAGAAGTTTGATTGCTATAAATTAGTTTTTCGTTGTTTTCTATTAAATTACAGAAAATAAAGATACATACAACAAATTTAATAAATTAAATAAAGTAAAATGGAGATTATACTTTTTAAGTGTTTCCTTTCCTGATTTAATAACCAACAACAAAGTACTCAATGTGTCAACATTTTCCTTCGCCTTCCCGGCCTTCAAGGCCGTGACACATAGAATCCGTTATACGTTATACGTGAACTTTTTCAAAAAACAAGAAAGTTGAAATATAGCTTTTCTAATGAGTGTTGTCACAATCAATACGTCTCCTTCAACGCAAAGTACGAAAGTTGGGCAACTTTTAACTTTTGAAGTACATTGAAAGCTCAAATCTCTCAGAGTTGAAAGCTCTTTCCCAAAATTAAATTTTTGTGTTGAGTGGAAGCATAAATAAAAAAAATACAACAAAATAATTTAATTTAATAGAGTAAAATGGAGAAAAAAGCTCATCTCGTGTTTTCTTTTCTGATTAAATATCCGTCAACAAAGTACTCATTGGGTCAACCTCTTTCGTTGTTACTTTGATTTCAATTGAGAGCTTTAAAGTATAACGAATGACGGATTCTATGTGCGCCGGCCTTTTATGTGCAACGTCCTTTATATCTAATTATTAAAGATTTTACAGTTTTTACCTTTACGTTATGTAAGTAATGTGTGCTTTAATTGTGATTTTACTCAAAAAGCTTTATATTTAACTGAAACTGTTATACGTCTCATAAAGCTACTGAAGTCACATTTGTTTGTGTCTATGCTAAGGTACTGAAAATTTCCAAAGTCGTAAAAACGTGTTGAGAGCTTTTAACGGTTTGCAACTATGTTAACTTTTTTTTGCAATAACAGGCTTACACAAAACCTTTATAAATTATAACAAATAAAATAATATTTCCTGTGGTAACAAATACATATTCTTAAATTTTAAAACATAAAAGCATAACATTTTTGTTTCCTGATAAACGATATTTACAAGTTTCTGGAATAATCTGGCATATACATATGTATATATATTAGAATTTCTAAGACTAGTGAAAATTTAAGAGTCCCTGAAGTTATGCTAAAAAAGTAAAAAAAAAAAAATGTAATTTATTTTCTTTCCAAAAAACTTTATGAATAAATTAGTTTTTTGACATAAAATACATATAGAATTTCTTACACAAATCATCCGCTACATTATTGCCTAACGAAGTTAAGCGCTATCACCTAATTTAAATGAGATATTAGACAAAAACTGATTATACCTTTTTTGAAGGGCCCACTAATTGTCCGAATCTTTCAAAGCCCCTAAATAAAAATTGGTCACCAATTTCGCCAAACTGAGTATCGGGTTTTTCTGCCCTTTGATAGTAGAATTGAAGATATATTGTCACTTCAATTTATTATTTTCACTGTTGCACTGTGTTATCAATTCTGTCACGAAATTAAAAAAAAAAATGTGAAAGTAAATCATCAGCTAACAAGGTTTTATGCATGAACTTTTGCAAACGTATCGGACTCAGTCGCTCGATCTGTCAAAATGGCATGTGTAGCCAAAAAGTATGATAGTGCGAATTAGATGTGTATGTGTACGACAGAATTTTTGACAGTTTCGTACGACTTGATAATCTTTTGAAAAAAATTCATAAAATATTTTATTCCAAGCGACCAGAGTTGCAAAACCTTATTTGTATATTATTGTGGCATCTACAACGCCCTCAGTTTTTTTGTGATTAAATAGTAAGGTTGTGCAGTAGAGTGCATCCTGGCCGTTATTTATTATCGGTTGTTTTTTTTTTTTACTAGAGTTGCTAGACAGATGTTTAGAAACAAAGTTGCTGTTGAAGTACCTATCAACGGGTAAGTACATACTAATGGTATTGTAACATTAGTATGTGTGTGAAAGCTCATGTCATTGTCGAAAACAAGTACCAAGTCCAAAATGTTCCATTGAATTGTGCGAATAATAGATGGGAAAACGATATTTAATATCACGACATAAATACACGTTTTTTCTATTTTAATTAAATGATACTGCGAACGACAAGCTATACAGCTCTTAAAATAATTCACTTTCGTAATGATACATTTCCAGGTTGTGCACACTAATGTTCCGGTTATCAGATTTGGGTTCACATATCATCATATTATCACTATTTTAACTACGCTATCAAGCCGAAAACATACATTGAATAAGAAAATACAACACTGCATCACTGATTTATTTAAAAAAATGCATGAATAGCATTTATACCTAAGAAAACGTTAAAATCACATCCATTTGATACTTTGTACAAACAGTACAAAAGGTAAGTGACCTTATCACTTCGATGCAAAGCTTATTTTTTTAAACCAATTAGCAATTAGCATGAAAAAAATATTTTCTAAATTAAGACACTTAACGCCACGCTAATTCATTTAAAAGTTACGAGAAAAAAGAAATAATTAATTCTTAAAGGGCATTCATTATTTTTAATTAATAAAAGAGGAAAAGAAAACTTCTAATACGAAAAAAAAACTTTTTTCTTATGAAAATAAAATGTGTAGAAGAACTAACGAAAGCAGATGCTTTTTTTTTCTGGGAAAACACTTTTAACCTTATAATTTTCAAGTTTAAGGTGAATTGTAAATATGTACAAAAAGCATGAAGGCAAAAGTTAAGAGACAAACAAGCGTTTTATAACAATAAAACAAAACAAAACATAACATAAAATAAAATAAAATAACAACCAAATGTCTAACAAGGTCTTTTTAACTCTTTTGATGTCACATTTTGCAATTTTTGTGTTGTTATAAAAATAGTTAAGTATAAATACATTCAGTCCCAGCAAACAAACTCGAATGATTTGTAGGTACAAAGTTAACGAGAAGAGCTTTTTGAACAAAAATGAAAAATATGTTTTATTTTATATTCTATTAAATGTTACAACACAATAACAAATTATATTCTAACTTAATTTATCGAGCATTTTGACGAAGTAGAGCCTTGTCTGGGAGTCAAACCCACAACCCCTAAACTGATAGACCACTAACTATTAACGATGTTTTATTAAAAAAGATTTCTCTAATTAACACATTCTTCTGTAAAAAAGGAAAAAAATAAAATGCGAATCTTCGCATTGTCCAAAATTAAAATGGCGCTTTGATTAAATTTGTTTTAAAGAGAAGTAATTGTTATTAATGTAGGGGAAATATCAAAATATAATGGGTCCCTTTTAGATCCCCTTCCATCCTCTATGACTTGTAACCGTCGGCCTTCTTTCTCATCACGCAGTCGCTAGAAATTGCTAGCATTTGTTTAAGGCTCAGGTCCGCGATGGCATCCACATTTAACAGGCTTCTACCAGTGGTCCTGAGTCTTATGCTAGCCAGTGCTAGACATTCACCCACAATGTGCACTGCCGTCTCAGCGTCTTTAATTTTCCCCGTCTCCTCTTCTGCCTCTGCCTCTGCCTCTCACTTTTAGGCATGAACTGTAGAGACTCCGACTCCACGTTAAAGGAATGTTTTGAGGTGTCTGCTTCCAAAAAGGAGTTACCTAAGTCCACAGGGCTAGGTGCGCCCAATTAATTCACATTTATCTCTATAGCTGCAGGAGTATCTTCATAGATGACCAGTCCACCACTTGCGAGGTTTCTTTGCCATTCTTTTTTGATATCCTTCCTAGGCCAGTGGCAACCTGAGTTCCTAAAGGGATTAACATCTCCACCTCTAACGAGGCTTCTTTGTCTATCTCTATCAAAATATACCGGTTCAACGCCGTAGGAGAAATTTTAGAGATTAACTTGTTCACCCCTTGCAATGCTAGGCGTTCCTGTCTATCCCTTCAGAATTTTTCCCTAGGTAAGTCTACATTTAAACTGGAGGTCGACCGCTATGCAGAGTTCGCACACTAAAAGCCAAGCACCCTCTTGACCACGTACCCCTGGCGTATGCTGTTCCACCGTGGATTAGAGGAGCTGTTAACGACTACTCCTCTTTAACCACTAAGTAGCCATTCAGGTTCTCGGCACAGCTATTAACCACCTTAACCTTACAATTGGGAAGAAAAGTGTTACTCAGCCAATTACCTATTATCAATAGCCCCCACGCCAACCCCTAAGGTTCTGTGAGCACATACACAATCTCAACGAGAATCTCACAGAGCACAAAACATGTACAAATTTTAAATCAGTAGCATACCAGCTTTCAACAAGGTAGGTTTGTGTCACTTTGCTAAATATTTAGCAAACCAATGTATTTTCATTTTAACCACTTTTTTTGTTTGGGGGCCTTTGCTATTATATATTAATCGTGTTAGTTCCTTCAGAAAGGGATAGAAGTAGACTCTAGACATATGATTATTTAGTTATATTTTCGGTAATAGTGCAACAGCCATTTTATTAATTATTTTAATTCGCCGGAGATTTTGTGCTATACGGTATACCGACAAAGGAGGGAGCTGTGATATGTGCTATTGTGAATATAATTTAATATATGTATATAAGAAATATCGAAGTTGCCAAGGCTGGGTATCTGACTATGCTTTAGTAGTCAAAGTGCTAACTACATGAGCTAAAGCACCCTTGATTTTCGTTTGGGTTAATAATGTTTGCAATAGGGTTAAACTTATTTAGATTGAGATAAAATATATGTGACTGTTTTTTAGCTGTAAGATTTTAATTACTTTTAAATTAAAGTTCAATTAATTTTTGAATTTATTCAAATAAATATTTGTTTAAAACAGAGAAAAAATGTCCTAATTAAACAAATAATTGAACCAAACAATTATTTAGTTAAATTTTAATCTGAAAATAATTAAAACCAGTGTTGGGATTTGTGGTACAATTGTACCAAGTTTGGCACAATCGCCACATCAGTGGTACACTGGTACATTTTATGCTTTTTTGGTACAATTTCATATAAAATTTATTCAATAATTTTTTTAATTTAATAATTTTTCTTACACCAATAAACCGTTCTAATTTCATAATTCTCTAAACCTGGCTAGAACTAACTAAATTGGAACATTTTTGACTTATGTTCCGGATTTTTGTTATTTACTTTGATAACCCTATTATGTAGAAGTAATAGGTATTTTAGTTACAAGGCCTTTTTGCTGAACTACCGCGTTTGAAAGTTTTTGCATCGCATCAATCAGTTTTCGGTAGTATTCGGCTGATATATTTTTCCATTCTTTCTAGTGAGAAACCGTAAGGTCTTTTTGGTAATTAGATGACTCTTTAATTATTCTTCCAAATAACTCCATGCATACTCTATCGGAGTGGGATCCGATGGCTTTGGTTGAGTTTGTACTTGATGGACGTTGTAGTGTAACCAGCTGCTAACATTGTAAGCCTTTTGCTTATGAAATAGATAAGCATTTTTGCAAAATAGTTGTTAAGTAATTAGCAACACATAACCAGAAATTAAAATATCATTACGTTAAAATGTCCTAATATAAAAGTTTCGATTTGTCCTCTTATGTTAAGTTTTATTTAACAGCTGTTATTCCAGCTGAGTAGATGATTAGTCTGCTGTTGCGGGTCCTAGGATAATGGGAATGCAATACCATCTGTCGTTGCGTAGAAACAATGGTTTCTTACTCAATGCCAAATTTTGGTACAATTGATCCTGACTTGTTACAATTTTATCATTGGAGCGGTACAATTTAAACATTGTCAGATACCAACACTAATTAAAACCATTAATTGGTGAATTTTATAGGTATTAACTAGACCATGCATAATTTTTTTAAATCATTTCTAATCAAAAATTGAAGAAATGCCAAGCTCTAGAAGAATTTGCAGGGGGTAGGTACCCAAATTTAAGACCACATAGCGCCACCCCTGGCAAGTGGATGATGCCCACCGTCAAAACTTGAGCTGAGAATCTCCTCTGCTATTCTCATGCCAAATTTTAGATCAGCAGGCCCAGCCCTTCACAAAGGGCTGAAATATTTCCAAAATATTTTGATTCTGACCTGCACAGTGGGTCATTCTTGAAATAATGATTGCACATGTTTTTTTTTTAAATTAAATTTTCTTATCACTCACTATGTATCAGTGTGCAGAACTAAAGACACTTACGTGTATTCAGAAACAAAACTAAAAGTTAAAGTAAAAAAATGTGTCGTTTAATAATAAACAAGATAAACTTTGATAGAAAAATAAATGAAAATATCTAAAGTAGAAATGTGGTAGAAAAGGAAATAGATGGAAATGTTAAACAACACTCTTATTAAGAAGCGTTTCAGCGTTTGAGAGGGAGAATTGTATATTTTCATCTTTATTTTTTTGCTACTGACTTGTGTAATAAAAATTAAATTCCAGTAACATTTGATGGCGGAAAATAACATATTCTCTAAAGCCGTTCGTTGCAATAAATGTTTGTTGTCACAATAGTGACAAATAGCAAAATACAATAAAAACTTTTAACTGCCAATAAAAGAAGACACAATACAAATTAATAAATTGTGATAATAGAGTGTAGGAAACGAAACATTTCAATTTTAAACTCAACCAGAATGAAATAAAAAAAAATTGTTAAAATTTAATTTAATGTCTTTCGAAACTTTTATTGCGGTCGTTTTGTTTGACGCAGATTTATTAAAAAAAAACATGATTCATTATGGAGTTTTAGTCAGTATTTTTGTCGAAATAAATTCAAATTTCGGCAGGATTTCCTGCACCAGTGCAGCGGTCCTTATTTCAGGAACTATGTAGTTCAAGCATGTCGTACAGACTACCAGATAAATATAGTGTGTTCCAGGCAGAGGTGATAGTGGTTCTGAAGGCCACCGAACTCATGTCTTGACAAGTTTTAGTAGGGGAGGAGGTCACTTTATGCAAGCAGCCTAATCAAGACTGGTGGGGAAGTGCAAAAATCGATGTGCTAGCGGAAAAGTATATGGTTAGAGTATCTAGTTAGAAGGACAGGTGAATGATTTCTTGATGGAGTTAACATCATTGCTCAGAACAAACTCGAAGATGTCGTCGGCTTCAACAAGGAAATTGATTGGCTGAGTGATAGGCAGAACGCATATATGACTCTCTTTTTTTTGTTGTTATTAGATTTAGCTAGCTGAAGGGAATCACAATGGACTGGCCAGGTCTCCCTGCGGATGTGATATTTCTGGTACAAATCTTCTTAGCATAAACTAGTCTAAATAAGCAACAACAAAAACAAGATAATAAAATCTGTCCTTCAAAATATCTCAAAAATAAAAGACATATTCTCTACCAGAAGCAAACGTCTGCAAAGAGTTTTTGTTCTTATTGTTTTCTTTCCTACCTGAGAATGTTTAAATGAGCGCCCAAAAAGAATACAAAACTAAATGTCACAATCGTTCTCATGTTCTCATGTTTTCAGTTTCATTTTTGTTTCACTCACTACAAAACGAAAGCAAACGTTTCATTTTGTTTATTTTCGTACTCTGGTTGTGACCGCAATACAACAAGAGTAGCAGTAGTAGTAGAGTAGTATTCATGAAGTATAGTTATATGTAGTAGCATGAGAGAGAGAAGAGATAAGTGTGTGGTGAAGGGCAAAACTTTTAGCCATAAATATAATAGCTTTTCACAAAAAGCCTTTTTGACAAAAAATAACTTTTTAACCAAAATAAACATATTTACAACGTGGATCGCACATCTTTTAAGATTTCAAGGTCATATTTCACATAAACTTAGTTAATTTTGCTAATGAAATAACAACCACAAGACTACTTATGTAAAAAGATCTATAATCAAACTTTCGCATGCTACATATTACTAGAGTTTTATTTTTGCTTTCAACTTAATAAGAAAGAACTTGGAGAAAATAAGAAAAACTTAATTAAAACGTTCTTTCAACTATACAAATATTGAAAATAATATTATTAAGTGACATAGAATTGATGTGTTTTTCAAAGTTCAACATTCGGTTGCGACACATGGATTAAAATCTGATAACAACAACAAAGCGTAGTTGTAATAAACTTATTTTTAATTTAATTTTTTTTGTGTTTTTACGCAAGTGCTTTGCTACTTTTAATCAATTGAGAAAAGTTGCATATATGTAGTAAAATTGGAAAACAATTTGGAAAGTGTAGTAAAGCGAGTTCAACTGTCTGAGATTCTAAAACTCAATGAATACAATTGTGATAAGTATTGACATTCAATTAAATCATTTAATCTTCTATACATATAATAAAATAGTAACACAATAGTGAGTACCTCGATAGACTAGCGCGCTAGTCTATCAGTCTGGTGGTTGCGGGTTCGATTCCTGCTAAAGACTCTGGGTGTTTTCTGCAGACCAGCAAAAAGCTTCGCAGGTTGTGTTGTCTTTAAAAAAAAAAACATCATTTCCGTCTGTCTGCCTGTCTGGTTACCTGTCTGCTTTTCATTTGTGTTCGCATCACATAAAAACTATCAGATTGATTTTAATAATACTATGTGAGGAGGTACCTTAGCATCCTGATTCCAATATAGGATAATTTTTTCAGGCAAAAATATCTAATTTTCAAGAGAAAGTGGAGAAAAAGTAGTGAAAGTATGCAATTCCGGTTTAAAGGTACTGATATTTTCGGTCTAAAACTGGGATATTTTAAGTACCTTTTATTTTTGAAAGTTGAATAATTTAAAATTAAAATTTGTATTTGATTTGTATTTTTACTTTGTGGAATTACAATTTTATTAAAATATTTTAAACATCTCTTACCGAGCTTTACAATAATTTTTAGAATTTCAGAATTTTTTACAAATTTTATAAATTTTACAATTTTATCTTTTATATTCAGTAAATACATAAACCATAACTGAAGCACTATAAAAGTAAGAGTCTACAATAGGTGTGGAATACTTTTAAAGCAAAATCGAGCAAAATATTGTCAGGACGCCCACGACGTGATGTGCACAGCTAGTATTAAATATAATAAAAAGATAAAACTAATAACTAAAGAGTGTCCACATAGTGATATTTATATCGGGTGGTTCTAATTTTATGGGCCGATGTTGAATGTGAACCACACCTAAACGTCAAGTTTTTTTCTGCATTTAATTTGACATTTCTTAATTTCAGACTCATTTTGATCCATGGAAAGATACACAATTGAGCAATGGTCAGAATGGTGGCAAGAAACGGCATTGTTGATGATGAATTTTCGAAGAAAATCTTCTTCAGTAATGAGGCACATTTTCACCTCAGCGGATTCGTCAATAAGCAGAATTGCCTCATTTGGGCGAATGATAATCCAAGAGTGATTGTCGAAAAACCAATGCACCCACAAAGAGTGACTGTTTGGTGCGGTTTATGGGCTGGTGGCATCATCGGGCCGTATTTTTATTGTGAATGGTGTTCGCTATCGAGAGATGATAACGAACTTTTTATGGCCCGAATTGGAAGATGTGGATGTGGATGTGGATATGTGGTTTCAACAGGACGGTGCCAATGTCTCTTTTGCGCGACAAATTCAATGGCCGTGTTATCACGACGATAAGCCAGCAACAATACAAGAGCTAAAGGATGAGATAATTCGGCACATTAACGGCATAGAACTTAATTATGCCTCAGCGTCATCGAAAATTTGGAGCATCGGATGAAGGTGTGCCGCCGCGATTGTAGCGGCCATTTGCCCGACGTTTTGTTCCATACATAAACCATACCAATATTATCAAAATAAAAAAATGACAATAATTTCCTAAATAATTTGTGTGATAATCAACATCGGCCCTTACAAATTTAACCACCTTATAATATGCGTTTATTATGTATTTAGCCCTATTTAAAATCTGTAAAAAGAAGACTCTTGAAAAATTCGCAGAAGGCATAATACCAGAGCAGCAATAACTTTATTATTACTAGAATTTAAAGGGTAGATCGATAGTGACGTGATTTTCAAGCCTATGATTTTATTTTTGTTTTTTGAGCCGTAATAGGCAGAAACTTCAAATTTACACAGAGTATGTAAAGTAAGGCCCGCTACACCAAACAATATAAAATGATAACAATAAAAGGGTGTTGGGATAGAGACACAAATTAACGCATATAGCCTTATTCTTTAAACGGAATAGGTATACACCAGAGAATGACAACAGTATAATTTTTAGTACTTATTAAGTATTTGAGGACAAACATGTATAAATGTGTATAGTTACAGCTCAAACAACATACCATATACATCAATTTTAACTGAAATAACTGCAAGTATAGGCAGAAAATAAGTGTTCGCATAATTTTTCATTATTTTTCTCAATACAACTAAGTATAAGTAAAAGTTGGATAAAGTATTGGCTATACCCATACTTGTGAGTATAGAGTGGGAATAAGTACAAGTATGTAATTACTCTAAGTATACTTAGAGTAAATACTCTAAGTATACTTAGAGTATTTTATAAATATATGTAACTATATGTATTAATTATTTTACAATTTAAAAATACGTTCATTCCTCCATCCTAATATACAAATTATTTTGGTTTTCCATACTTAACCAATGTTTGGTTATAAACAAAATATTGCACCATACACCATACACCTTTTTATACACAAAATCATGAAAAGTTGTTGTTTCACTTGTAAGTATAATTAGAGTATTATAACTACTTTTCTATACTTTTAAGTATTAGGTAGTTATAAGTATGGGTATGACAGATACCCATCACATTATCTACCTACAACCAGTTGTACTCATACATGCATTATGTATACATTTTTAAGTTCGTTGTGTGTAGATAAAGTTTGTTATAAGTATTGAGTACACCCATACTTATTTCGCTGCAAATGAGTATGTGTAGGTATCTTCTGTGTTATAAGTATAGGTATAACTAATACCCAATAATATGTGTAAATACTTAACCACATTTATTGTATAAGTACTTTTTGTCAGTCTCTGGTAGACACTTAAATTTACCCATAGCATGTACAAGTTTATCTGATAAAATAAATAAAAGTTTTTGCAAAATGACACTTGTATAAAAGATTAAATTTTAATTATAAAGAACAAATGGATAAGAACCGTATTTAGTGTCGCCTTGCATAATTCATTTTTGTAATGCCATATTTCTTTTTGATTTATAAATTCGTTTGACAGAAGGTTTTCAAAATACAATATCTCAGTAAAAAATATTACACTTTATATTAATTAATTTGTAATTTAATTTATTCTTTCTTAGAGAGAATAAAACGAACTCAAGCTTGACTACTAACTTCATTGTATATGAATTAATTTGTGTTAAAGCAAAACAATATTATTTGTGTGGAAACATTTGCTGCAGTAAAAAAACTCATTTGTGTTTATTAACAAAAATTATAAATAACCAATAAAAACAAGGTAAAAACAAAGTTTTGGAAATTCTGATGAAAATAAAATTGCAAGAATTGCAAAATTTCTTTTTATGCCACTTATGCCACTTTAAGTTTTTGCTTGGTCAGCATTTTTCTTATTGTTAAACTTTTTCTATAAAACTTTGCATTGAACAAGTTTATTGTTCCCTCATCATCCTTGTAAGAACATAAAGACCAAATAAGATGCTTAGTAAATAAATTTAATAAATAAACTTAAGAAAAGTTTATTGTTTTTCAATAAAGATCCAAAAATAATAGACTGCTAAACCATACAGGAGAAGAAAGTTACCACAAACTATAACAAAAGCAACTTTTAAAGCAGCACAAACAATTTAAAATTTTTGTTTAAACATTTTCAAGACATTAACACTTCCTTTTGTTTTAAATATTTTTCATTTGTTATTTTTTTCTATTTTTACTGCTTCATATATTTCCATTTAGATGATTTTATTCTGTCATTAAATGAAAGATTTTTATAAAGATTTTAAGCCTCTTAAATTATTAAAATAAAACAAAATTCTTTTCATTGTTATCCTGAGGCATTTATTTACACATGTTTCATTAAGAAGATTTAGGATCAAATTTATATAATCTATATATCTATACATATAATAAAAAAGAAACTCATTTCCAGTCTGTCTGTCTTTCTTTTTTTTGTGTTCGCATTACGTAAAAACTATTGAATGGAATTTAACAACATTTTGTGAGGAGGTACCCCCTAGTATTCTGATTCTAATAAGGGATACTTTTTTTCTACAAAAATATCTTATTTTCAAGAGAAAGAGGAGAAAAAGCAGTGAAAGTACGCCGATTTTTTTTACCGACTTAAAGGTACTGCATACTATATGTTTCGCAACAGATGGCAGTGTCCTTTAAAGTGTTTTACTATAATTTTTGGAATTTTATATAAATTTTAGAATTTTATCCAGGGATGGGTACCTTTATATTAATTAAATACGTAAGAGTCTTAAAACTTGGTGTGAATTACTTTTAAAGCAAAATCGAACAAAATATTAGGACTCATGCAACGTTTGTGGGCACAGCTGTAATTTAGGTTCGTGTATATAGAAAAGAAGATATTTAAGAATTTAGTTTTGCTTTTAAGTTTCAAGAATGTTAATAGCTCAAGGCCGAATATCTAAGATGTGTTAAGAAGAATTTTTTTATTTAACACTGAATTTTTATTTTTTACTTTTACTATTCAAACTAAAGGGTGGTTAAATTTGTATAAACACAATTTGAATAAAACACAAATTATTTAGGAAATTATTGTAATTTCTTTTTATTTGGATAACATTGGCATGGTTTATGTATGGAACAAAACGTCGGGCAAATGGCCGCTGCGACCTCGGCGGCACACCTCTATCCGATGATCCAAATTTTCGATGACGCTGAGGCATAATTAAGGTTCTATGCCATTAATGTGCCGAATTATCTCATCCTTTAGCTCTTGAATTGTTGCTGGCTTCTCGACGTACACCTTTTCTTTTAAATAACCCCAAAGAAAGAAGCCCAACGGTGTCAAATAACATGATCTTGACGTCCAATTGACATCGCTACCTTGTGAGATAACACGGCCATTAAATTTGTCGCGCAAAAGAGCCATTGTTTCGTTAGCTGTGTAGCAAGTGGCACCGTCCTGTTGTAACGACATATTATCCACATCCATATCTTCCAATTCGGGACATAAAAGTTTGTTATCATCTCACGATAGCGAACACCATTCACAGTAACTGCCTGACCGGCCTCATTTTCGAAAAAATACGGCGCGATGATGCCGCCAACCCATAAACAGTCACTCTTTGTGGGTTTTAGACAATCACTCTTGGATTATCATTCGCCCAAATGCGGCAATTCTGCTTATTGACGAATCCACTGAGGGAAAATGTGCCTCAATACTGAAGATGATAATCTTCGAAAATTTATCATCCAACGTTGCCTCTTCTTGCCACCTTTCTAACCATTGACGACGTTTAGAATGATCAAAAGGCTTTAGTTCTTGAGTCAATTGCACCTTGTAAGCGTGTAAATGCAAGTCTTTATGCATAATGTTCATGAACGACGAGCGTGAGAGGTATAATTGTTGTGCACGACGACGAGTTGAGTTGGACGGGTCTTCAGCCACACTATCGCGAACAGCAGCAATATTTTCTGCAGTACAAGCTGTACGAGCATGCACTGTTATTTTCACTTCTCGTGCAGACCCGGTTTGCACATTTCAACGATTAAATTGACAAAAAAAAAAAATCACGAAGTGCACGATATGCATTTTGATTTGAACTCCCCTTTTTCATAATAAGCCTGAATCACTTTAGCGCGTTGCTCGATTTTGTATCTTTTCATCGTTCAAATTGAGTTAGTCTGAAATTAAGAAATGTCAAATGAAATGCAGAAAAAAACTTGACATTTAGGTTGTGGTTCACATTCAACATCGGCCCTTAAAATTTAACCACCCGATATTAATTGTGCAGTCACAGGATCAAAAGGTGCATTTAACTCACTTCAAAATTTTGCTAAATAGAGGTTTGTTTACTATTGGTCTGCAAAAATAGCACTGAGTTAAACACTAAATTTGGATTCACCCATTTTTTCCGAATGAAATTTTTGTCCGTACAAAATTATTTTATATATTAAGTTTGAGATTTCTCTCAGAGAGTGAAAAAAAGTTGGAGAGAAGTTATTTTGTTGGGACAACTCTCAGCTTGAATTGGTTTAATTTATGTCCGGACAAAATATAACTGAGTTGCCATCATTTATAAACCTTTAAGAAAAAGCTGTAATGAGTTGCCACATCATATAGTGTTTGCTTAGAATGCAGTTGGGCATTTGTTTTGAAATTAAATAAAAAATAATATGTTTTAAAGTGTTTTAGTAAACAAAAGGTTAATAAAATATATGTAATTTTACACTAATTTATTTATAATCAGTTGTTGCTTTATTGCCACTTTGTAAAATTAATATGACTTGTTTACTTATGTTGCTGATATGGCAGCTTTGATTGTCTGGACAATTTTTTCGAAATGAGTGAATCGTGCTGCATAAGATTCTCAATAAAATATTTTTGTCCGGACAAAAATGGTGAAACGTAAAGGTGGGCGTAAAATGAAAATATTTTTTTGTTTGAAAGTTATTTAAGATTAAATATAGAAATGATGCCATCTATTTAGCGTGTTTCTTTTACTCTCTGAAAACCTATTTAACACGACTTTTTTTTAAATGAAACTGAAATTGAAAATTTATCATTCAGTTGCCAATAAAAATTTATTTTTATTGTCTGCTGATGTTATCACCTCCAACGTGTGAAAAATGTTTATTTGCCTTTTAGAGGCAGCACGTTGTTGTCGTCAATGTCACTTTGTGTTCCAAAAACGATTTGTTAAAATAAAACTAAACCTTTTTTTTGTAAATGTTTTGTGAAAGAAGACACAAATAAACTTTAAGCAGAAAAGCTACCAGCATTACAAACATCAGCATTGTGCTTAAATTGTCTAGACACGCCAACAACCAAGATAAATGCATTTTGGTTTTTTCGGTTTATTCTTTAGCTTGGAACGAGCCCAATTAGACACAACTGCTGGAGGAGAAAGAACAATAGAGCTAAAGTAGAATTTGGCAACAGCAAGATTCATTCAACTTCAATGGAACCGAGTAGATTTTCAATTTGCTAGAGCTTTTAGAATTTTTATTTTCTTTTTTTTTTCTTCAAATTAAAGTTGATTTACAATAATTCTGAGAAAATTCAATTTAAAATTCCCAAAGTCATTTGAAAATATTTGAATGTGTGAAATCATTGATGTGGAATTGTCTGATAAGAACAAAGTAAATGTAAAAATATGTTCCCTTGGAGTGAAAATATTTTGTAAATAAGTGACAGCGTTCGTTATTGTAGACACACATGCACTTGTTAATAAGCTGTCAATAGTATTCGAGAAAATCCTTAAATAAATTTACTAACAAATAATCAGAAATGTTTAATGGTTTGTAATACTCAGCTCAAAAAGTTAAAAGTTTGATGGGAGCAATTTATAACTTTTTGCTTCAGGTTATCATTATGAGGTTGACATTAGCAAATTATTTCTTTTATCAGTACGTTATTATGAAATTTCTGCGCCTTGGCGGGCTAGTATTTAGTATGCTAGTCTATCATTCCGGGGTTGTGGGTTCAATTCCCATCAAGGACTCAAGGAAATTTTTCACTACAAGTTGGCTGGAAGACCAAGAAGGAGGTTGGATATAATCTTGGTGCCTACAGAGGGTTATCTGCGTTAGTGAGACGTCACGGACTATAAAGTATTATCTGGTCAAGTTAAAAATCGAGGTAAGACGATACTTCAGACTGTGCCTAGAAAAAGGCTAACATAAAAAGGCCTGTGAGTCACGGACAGTCAAGTATTACATGAAGATGTTGCGGACACGGACATTCAAATATTATACGGAGATTCTGTGGAGACCTAATCTTAAGCAAATTTTAGCAGTTACCATAGGCCCTGTGATGAGCAAAAATGTCGAGTAGTATCAGTCGCCAGTCTGAAATCACTACAGTCGAGAGTCAAAGGCTAGTGAAAGAACGAGACTCAATGAATATAATGTATTCGGAAATTTCCAGTTGGATGCCAGAACTCAGTAAGGAACGAAGGTGATCGAAAAGGGTAGCATGATTTTACTGCTTCGATATCCTCTCTACAAAATAAAATAATATCATGAAATTTTAATTTGCTTCTTTTCGTTTTCGACAGATAAATTTCCAATCTATAAACCTTAAACCTTAATTATCGGCGTATTGTCTCTGACATGTGACGATTTAAAAGAAGAATATTAAAACAACATCTTTAAGGTATGTTGGCAAAAATCAATATATGGATGAATAAATTATAATTGTTTTAATAAATATTTATATTTATATTTTTTTTCTAAATGTCGCCACTAGTTACATCAAGAATTAGGTGTAAGAAAAATAAACAACTGGATTTAAATCACCTTAGTTCGTCATGTAGTGACTTTAGAGATCTGGTTTATAAGAAAAATTGTAAAATTTTAGTGTTTGTGATGATGAATTTGTTGCGCCGTGGCAGTCTGAGGAAGAAGGCCAACTGACTAAGTCGCAAACTCAACCAGCCATGTTCAAAAGAACGATTCTTATCAGCACATAAAGAGCAAAATATATATTTATATATTTTTAATCCTCCAAAAAAGTCAGCCAGAGTTGTGCCCTAGAAGATTTAACCCTTACAACATCTCATATATTTCCAGCTTTTTTCTCTGAGTTTTTGTTTTTCCAAGGACTTATAATTAAATTCCGAAAATTTCCCTTAAAGAAAACGTCACTTGAAATACGGTCACTGTTGTCTAACCTCGTCAGTTAAGTATCAAAATGTAGCGACGTTAACTAAGAGTTAAATAATCAGCCATGGCCTACAGTCCGTGTTTACGAAGTCACTGGCTATATGATTGGTGATGCTTTGCGAGGACATCATTATCATTATTATTTTAAACTGTTTTTAAGCTGCATCAGAACTAGCGATACCTTTTGTTTGACAGCTGAGAATATTGACACTTTTGTTGAGTAAGGTTTGGCAAGTGATTATGAGTGGTTTAACTACGCTTCCATAGTGCGGCAATTTATTTTAAAAAAAATAATCTGTTCGTGATTCGTGCAGTTGTTGATCGTTTTCGCGCAGATTTTACATTTCTCAATTTAAAAACCATCAACCGAGTTTTGAGATGTCGATTCGTCATCGCTTTCAACTTGTTGGTCTTTATACTTCGACTATGTGGAACATTTTACGGAAGGATTTTACGTGCTTGTAAAATACAACTTGTGCAAGAATTAAAGTCAAACGAGCATCGCTTTCGTCGCTGATATGGCCTTTTAGTGATGAAGCTCGTTTCTGGTTAAATGGTTACATCAATAAGTAAAGTTGCTATAATTGGAGCGAAGAATAAATCACCATTACAGCAAATAAAATTTACTATTTGGCGCAGTTTGCACGCTGGCGGCATCATAGGTCCTTTTTTCTTTCGAAATAAGCAAGGAGCCGCCGTTACGGTGAATGCTTAGCACTATCGAGCCAAGGATTTTAAAAAATAATCAGCTAAACATCCACAAATACATTCATAATTATGATTGTGTTCACATGATTGTGTTCATTTTTTTTTTCACTTTTTCAAAAATACAATAGCAAAAGTTGTTTCAGTTAAACTGAATGAATGATCTTTCCAATAATTTTTAAGACTTCTTTTTCGATACTCTTTTCTTCTTTTTAACTATTTGTGCTCCTTATGTAATTTTCTTAAGACTTACTGACATAAGCTCCTATCACAAAAACATCTCTTAAACTGAAGAGGCAAACGTCCATTAAGCAGCTTAAAGTAGAGTAAAAAACAACACAATTTTTTTTATATTTCAATGTTTTACATCTTTTTGCCTGTCAATGCTCACTTAGTGACAAGAGCACTTAAGAATGCCACCCATCAGGAAGCAACTTTGTAGGACTTGAAATAACATCCGTTTCACTTTATTTTACCGAAGGAAATTTTGCATGACTTCCGGCAGCAACTGTTAAACCTCAATCTATAAGGGGTCTTAAAGCTCCACAAAAGAACTGATGTCTCCCAGCAGAAAGTTGTGTATGACTTTTGAAATGACAAAATGGCAAGAAAACAAATTGGAAAACAACACAAAAGATAAATCGACAATTAAGCGAAAATAAGATTTATGTGCGGACTCTTTAAAAAATAAAACGTTTTGACATTTTACAAAAAACTACGTCGATATAATGACTTCCCACAATGTACTACATACACGTTATGTAACATCGTTTTGTGTGTCTTTTGCTCAAGGGTTTGTACTTAAGGTAAATTGAGTTAAAAGGGAAAATGAAACCTTGGAAACGATTAAGGTGGTTTGTGGCAAAGTCACAGGGGTTGCTTGCATGTATTGAGTGCGAATTCTTATGCAAATGTGTTAAGAGCGACTATAAAGGAAAAGATTTGTTGATTTCGATGACAAATGATGTGCAATTTACGAAATCATGGGGGTGTGCTATCACTGATCAAATAAAATGACGGGTAAGAAATAAAAACAAAATAATTTATTTTCGTATTGTGGTATTGAAGAGAGAGAGAGGAGGGTGGTTGGAAATTGAAAATAAAATTTAAATCCAGAAATATCATACTATGAGGCCCCAAGCATACAGATATCGTGCTTCGAGGCCTCATTATGCAGTATGGAAATGAAGTCTCAGCATTACCCAACAAGATTAATATGATATTTGAAAAAACTTTACTATTTTAAAGCTGTCAATAAATTGGAAGTAAAGAAATATAATATAAGACAGTTCCATATAACCCAGTTGTAAGTGTAGTGACATAACCTATACTATATGTTGACATTGTTTTATATAAGATATTGTTTTATAATAGAAAGAAAATGTTTGCGTTGTAAACGCTTTGATGGCAATAAAAGAAGGCAGGCTTTTTTTGTTAACAGCACTAACTAAAGAAGTCATCAAAATATGAAAACTTATCTATAAAGCGTTAGAAGAGTAAACCGCATTATTATACCCTTCACAACGCAGACAAATTTTTTTGCTCTAATCAAAGGTTTTAATTAGTTGCAGATATAAATTTAATTACACTTTTGTTATTGATTCAATTATTTACTTAATTGTACGGTTATTTTGTTCTTTCTCAATTAAGAATATCTTTGAATCATTTAAAAAATTAAATACATTTGTATTTTAAACTAATTAAAACCGTAAATTGTGCAAATATTTTTTTCTGTGCAAAAGGGGAAGGGGTATAATAAGTTTGTCATTTCGTGTGTAATTTCCACAATATTCCTTTCCGACCCTATAAAGAATATATTGCTGGATCCTTATAAATAGGGAAGTTGGGTAAGCGATGACCGTCTGTGTTCGGGTTGGAATCATATTTGCCAAAGCAACAGAAGAGATACAAGAAATTAAACCCACCAATCTGCCGGGTATAGTTTCGAAAATTTCGCTAATGCAATTTAGCAGCATCAGACTATTTAATTCGAGGATAGGAACAAAAAACTACGCCCACCTATGTTTTCCACCTTGTTTTTACTTTGTTTCGGTTATAAAGATTCTATTCTGCCTTTTTTTATTAAATTAATATCAGACCGCGACCAGTAGATCTCATGGAGTGCAAACAGATCTCGGGAGAGCAATAACCCCCTGCTTAGGCGATTCCTGTTAGCTTTTAAATTGGTTGGATTTTTCTGCTTTGATTTGAATTTAAGACCTTAATAGAAAGTAATGCGCATAGAGGTAGTCGATAGACACAAAGGGTGGCCACTTGGAACCAGGAGCCCTCCATATTTACAGTGGGGGGTCAATATGACTGCCAAATAAAATTATACAAAAAATTTTCGATGGGATTTTTACAAAAATTTTTTGGTAAAATTTTTCGAGAAAGTTAAAAAAAAAAATTTAATTACATACAATAAAATTTTATAATCAAGCTTAAGTTCGTTTTTTTTTCTCCCTAAGAAAGAATTAATTAAATTACAAATTAGGTGATAACATTAAAGAAAAATTGGGAAAATTTAATTTTTACACACCAGCACGAGCGGAATGCACATTTTCTAGACAGCCACGTTTTCATCAGCACTCTTGTATCTAATCTACTTAGGGTAGTGTTTTAGCTGTAAGCATCATCTATTTAACCAACCAAACCCAGATAAAGGAATACGAGAAAACTTGTATTCAATTATCAATCGTCAGTTGGTGAGAACAAAGTCTACCACTACCTTAAGCTTCCCTCTTGTTGAATATTTTTACTTTTAATATTTACCACCTTATATGTATGTTGTTGTTAAATTTTCAAAAAAAAAAATTTTTAAATTTAACCAAAAAACATTTTTTCGATAAAATTTTTACGGAAAAATTTTGAGAAAATTTTTACAGAAAAATTTTGAGAAAATTTTTACAGAAAAATTTTGAGAAAATTTTTACAGAAAAATTTTGAGAAAATTTTTACAGAAAAATTTTTACAAAAAAATTTCGACAAAATTTTTACAAAAAAATTACCAGAAAACCTTTACAAAAAATTATCCAAAAAATTTTATACAAAAAATTTTCTATATCTTTATATTATACTAATCGTGGGCGTCCTGAAAATATTTTGTTCGATTTTACTTTAAAAGTATTTCACACCAATTGTAAGACTCTTACTTTTATAGTGTTTTAGTTATGTTTTATGTATTTACTTTATATAAAGGCACCCATTCCTGGATAAAATTCCAAAATTTATAAAAAATTCTAAAAATTATTGTAAAGCTCTTTTAATGGTGTTTAAAATATATTAATAACGTTGTAATTCCACAAAGTAAAAATACAAATCTAATACAATTTTTATTCAATTGGCGCCTAATGTCACGCAATACTGTTTAAAATATCCCAGTTTTAAAATAACCTACTTTCAAAAATAACCGTGTTTAATATGTTCCAGTTTTAAGCCGAAAATTTCATTACCTTTAAACCAGAAATTGCTTTTTTACTACTTTTTCTGCACTTTCTCTTGGAAATGAGATATTTTTGCGGAAAAAATATATGGTTATCAATATTTCGTATAATTGACGATATTCTTAATTCATGTATTTTTTCAACTTAATTTTTATTTTTTACTTATATAATCTGTCTTATATCCTTTATTTTTCGCTTAATTTGGGCGGGTCCTCCAAACAGAAAGAAAATGTTTGAACAGTAATCCAATAATTGAACACTATCTGAGCTTTTGTCTTGTTTACAGAAAACAACGGGAAACTTTGGCGGGAATCTAAACCATAACCCCCAGACTGATAAGCTAGAACACCACCAATCAATCTATTAAGGCATGCAAGTAACCGAAATTAGTTGTTTCGTAAACTTTCAGATATACTGGCTGTCTCTCATATTCCGGAAGCTGTGGTATAACTTAGTCGAAAAGGCCTATAAGTCACACCACAAAATAGTTTTTCAGGTATATTACCATCGTCTTAGCGACGTATCAAGACTGTAGGTTTGAAATAGAAAAATTACAGCACAAGTAAGGCATTGTGGTGTACAAAATTTGAAAGCTGTACGTGGTTATTATATTAAATTTTTTTCAATATATTGCTAAGCATAATGCGCGTTGTAAATTTTACCGAAGCTCTTTAATTTACTACAGTATCAACAATTTTAAATTTTACAAGCTTCATCACCTGACTTATCATAAATTCAATAACTTCGAGAGATCACAATTTTAAACATATATTTTCACACATTCAATTTTATATGGTAAACAACCGATTTCCAGCTCAACAATATTGAGTTGAAAATCTTACGAACATCAGCAACCCTCGCATAATTGATTGTAGCAAGTCATCTACATCCACATAAAGACACTTTCATAATAACAAAGAGGAGGGTTATAAGAATATAAATGAAAGTTAACAAAACAAATGATTTGAAATTGTGGTAATAAGTTGTTTGTACAACAACTACAAAAAATATTAAATAAAAGTCATCAAGAAAAATGTAGCACAAGGTAGTTTAAATCAAATATTCTGCATAACAAATTTGCGTATATGCATGCTAAACAAAACAAAACAAACATCGATTTCGTGATGACGTATAAGTTATATTATCTATGGTATGAACAATACATAAGCAAATAATATTAATCATACGTGACCCCCTAAAACAAAATTTTAAATAAAAAGATAGTATTAAAAATAAAATGTTAAAGTGTTGTTGTTGTATGGTATTCTCGGTACTTTTGGTTTTTGTAAGTTAATTCTTTGGAAGCTAGATAACGATATTGCTGTAAATATTAAATAAATCTATGTAAAACCACCCAGGAAAATATTGAGGCGAGGGCATTTTGAGAACTTAGTTAGTGTTTTTTAGAACTGCAATTATAGTTAATCAAAATAATTAATTTATTGTTTTTTGCAGCTGATGATAACAAAACTACTCGTCAATTTTGGCAAACCAAAAAAAAAAAAAATTTACTTATCATTAAAATCAAGGGAGAATGGTCCAATTTGTTAAAATTATAAAAAGAAAGTTTACTAAACACCATGGCAGTGGTGTCAGTGCAAGTCAAATTATCAGTAAAACATCTGGGATGTTAAATAAGACAAAGGCATCTCAATGAACGGACATTCAATGAAAGTTTTGCTTCATTTCAAAACCGTATATAAAGCTCAAATCCATTTTAATGAACGGAAAAAAGTAAAAGTAATGGATTTCCATGACTGAAAATGCACCAGCAAATCTAAAGTGTAATTGTTGGCCAACAAGGTTATGGTGATAGTTTTTTTGGGATACATTTTGTGCCGTTCGCAACTCAAATTGCAAAAGTTACAGGTGTTGGACTGGCTCGACATAATTTCTCAATGAGTTTATATGTGTAGTCATCATGGCAGGAATCCATTAATACGATTTGCTACCACATTCATTCATCTCTATTCAGCATATTCCTTAGATTTCGTACTACTTTTCTTTTCTGTTCTGTTCGAACCTGTCGCTAAGAGATATCGGTCAAATAAAAAGTTCATTCCAAAAACAAACTCCTGCTTAGTGGAGCTTTTGGAGTTAATATAAATTTGTTTCCTTCTTTATATCATGGAGTATTCTAATCGTTCAGCTCGTGTTAAATTCATGTTAAACAGAAGACAAAAATTCAAATTATTTTCATTCCCTAATGCTTTTAATATATTTCTACCGGTAGAATGGAAAATACTGGAAGAGGCTTAAAGGGAAGCGCTCATATGGTTTGTATAAGTACCATGGGTTGACATTTGTTAAGTGTGAAAGCCATAGGGAATGAAATCTAGCGATTACAAGAGACATCGTGATAAGGAAAACAGCAATCGGTAGTCTAACATCACTACAGGCGATAGTAAAGGGCTGGTGTTAGTACTAATCTTAGTGAACGTAAGGTAGGCTTAAATTACCAATAAGCAGTCTGAAATCATTGTGGACCGAAGGGGGTCATAGAAGGACTCATATCTCTTATATCTCCTCCACATAATAAAATTTAAAAAAGTTAAAACGTATTTTCTTAACCATCATCCATTTTTATTTTGTAAATTTACTTTAATATGAATAATAATTTTTTTTTATTCATTGAATTAAATTTTTTTGCGGCTATTGACAACTTCTCCAATAGTTTTACTTAATAATTTCAAAAGACTACTTATTACCCCCAAAAACAAATTATTATAGTCAGATATAATAAGATGACTTTAAGCGCCTTGGAGTGACATACAATTCCCCAGAAATGAACGGAAAATAGCACATCATGGTTTATAGGGGTCAATATAACTTTTTTTTATAAAAGGACCCTTGGTATACATTGGTAATCGGAGGACTTGTTTAAATTTTTTCATCAATTAATAGATCATAATAATTTATTGGCTTGAATAAACATTTTATTTTAAAAGTTTTATGCCCTTATCCAAAAAATAAAAAAATTTATATTTTAAGTCTACTTTATTTCAAATTTTGTATGAAAATTTTGTCTTAAAGTACACTTCATGTAGACTTTATTTTTTTTTTTTTTTTTTTTTTGATAAGGGCATAAGGCATTGCGTATTTGATATATGATACACTTTGCAATCATATCTCACCTTTTTGTCTCACATACGAACACTTTATAATATTTTTAAGTAATTTAATATAGAAAATCCTATTCCCTCTTTCTTTCACTTTTTACATTGTTAATGAAAAGAAATTGAATATTTTTTCACAAATAATTTTCAAACAGGAAAATCATGTTTTGCTTCTTCTAACTGAGACTGGATTTGTAGAAACAACTGCATATTTTTAAATATTATAGGTGTGTGTGTGTATATGTGTGCGTATAAATGTGCGTAAAAACATAAAGTGAGAAACGAAATTTAATATCTTTTTAATAAAACCGTTTTGCCAGCAAAGAAAGCACGTTAAGCAAAAGAAGATTTCAGTTATTATGAACATTTTATAATTAGCAATGAACAGACAGACAGACAGACAGACAGACCTTCAAGTGAAATTAAATTTAATAACAATTTTATATATATTTTTTTTAATTTTTTAATAAAGAGATACTGTTGATAGATAGTGTTGGGACCACTTCCAAAGAAGTTTTAAATTTAAGCGACTAGAATGGTTTAAATATTTATTTAAATTTAAAAATTAATACGCACGATCTTGCACTATTATTTTCATTATTGTTTGGTTGTTTGTCACAGTGAGAGAACGTGGTGCCATTGTGTTGTAAAAATATATTTTTTTAGTAAACTGCTATAAAACTCGGGTCAAAATAACTGAATATTATGATGCGAAGAATTCTGAACAAGGATATACAATATATTTTGCCAGTGTCTAAATAAATTTTTTCCCATTTTTATATCCGATCAATATTTATTGAAAATATTCTACTTTTTAATTTCAGTGCATATGGGAGTCAAGCAAATTCGTACGCTAGTATTTTGCTCTTTTGTTCTTTTTTTAACAAAATCCATTTATAATTGCTTTCAAATTTGATAAGTGACATGAAAACATATCATTATGCAGTAGCAAGCAATTCGTTAAAAACCAAAATTAAAAAATTTTCGCTTTTTTTTGGCTTCGGTTTTGCTGCTACTCTGTTTGTAGGATTAACCTTTGTGTACATAGTCGACATAATCTGTAGAAACTTGTTAAAGTAGACTCATTTAACCAACAATAATAATGTATTTTCTAAGAGCATAAAAGACCTAGTCTGTGAAAAGCAAAGAAAATAAAAAAAATATTTTAAATTTAAAAAGTACATCTATACATACATACATACATATAATAAAATAGTAGCACATATCCGTCTGTCTGTCTGCTTTTCTTTATGTTCGCATCACAAAAAAACTATTAAATTCTGTGAGGATATACCTAAGTATCATGGTCCCAATATAAGATACTTTTTTTCGCAAAACTATCTTAGAAAGTGAAGAAAAGCAGTGAAAGTACGCGTAGTTGAACTAAACGGATATGAATACTTAACTTTTTATTAAGTAAAAAATACATAAACTGATATGTAGCATATCTTAAGGCGAAACTAAAAACGCTGATATTACCACATAGCACTAAATCGCCGGCGAAGTAAAATAATTATTAATTTGCTATGCCAACTTCAAAATAATTCGCCTAAAGAACACCAGAAGAGCTTACGAAGCTTAACCATCGTACTAACCATCTGTCTTATCTACTACTATCCCTTTCTAAAGGAAGTAACACAGTTAATATAGGCATTAAACGCCTGAGTGTTACTTCTCTTAAAAAAAAAACTAAAAAAGTAAAGGTCTTTGGTGTGGATTGCTGTCAAAGCAAAATCGAACAAAATATTGAAGGACGCTGATGAAGTGGTGGGCACAGCTAGTTAAAAATAAAGTCTTTAGTTTGTTTACAAGAGATTTTTTAAGCTTGCCTTAGCCAATTAAAACTAGAGTAGTATATTATTTTTGATCCCGTCTAAATGTTGTAACCTCCTTCCACCTTTTCAGGATTAATTAGTTCACCAATTGCCGCATTAGGCCATTTATCAGTGCTACTTTGGTTTCTGACCCACAGAAATTCACAGCACATCCCCTTTTTGCTAATTGATCTGCTTCTTCATTTCCAGCTGTGCCTGTGTGTCCTTTAATGCACATTAACGTTACCTCATTAATGGTAACTGGCAACTAAATGTTGTTAATTTTAGCTGCCAAATTGGCAACCACAAATTTACGGTTGATCTTGATATTTTTTCCACAGATTAGATCAGTGAAACTGAAAAGTAAGTTTATTTTTCTTAATTTTTTGTATATTTAAAATTTATATAATAAATAATAAATATAATATATTGAAGATTTGACGAACTATTTATTAACATACAGATGAAGTTTTGAAGTAAAGCTTTAGTTCGTTGTATACTCCCTAAGTTGAAACAATATTTATTTATTACAAATATTGTAATTAATTTGAAAGAAAAAAATGGGACATTTTTATTTTAAACACTAGCAGAATGTAATGCATTTGCTGGAACGCTACATCCGTCTTCAGCATTAATTGGGCAACATCATCTGTTTAACAAACCAAACTCAGACAAAGAAATACGAGAAAATCGTATTCAATTGGCTTTCGTCCGTTGGTGAGAACGAAATCTACCACCTCCTAAAGCTTCCCTCTTGTTTAATATTTTACCATATTTTTATCTATAATAAATTATAATCTTTTTTTATTATTCAATTCAATTATTATTATTCAATTATTATTATTATTCAATTTTTTTACCTTTTTTCCCCTGTTCAGGTCCATAGGTAGCAAAACGTTCAAAATTCAAGGGAACAATCAGCTATAAAAATGAACCTAAGATCTCAATAAACAACTTTCTGGAACATATGAACTTCCTAGGAATGATTCTTAACACCGTTTAGGTAGCGCTTAAGTAAAAGTGAAAAAAAAGCCGCAAAAGTGAAAAACTTGAACAGGGGAAAAAAGGTAAAAAAATTGAATTTTTTAAAGTTTTTTTTTGCGATTTTGACCTTGAAGATGAAGTTTCTTTTGATTTTATATGTTAAAAATTTTTGTTCTTTATGATAAGAGCTACAACTTTGCCTCAGAGAGTATATCAAAATTCCAAACGCTTGAGTAAATGATAATTTTTTTGCAAAAATGACATCGAGGCCCCACATCTTTGAGTGCCCACAAAAAAAAAACCTGGAGGACTTTGGGCAAAACTGGGAGACAGTGGTCTTTTTTTTTGGTCTTTTATGACGTAGTGGTGTCCGTATATGGTTATTTTTTTCCGTGTTGCACTGTGATATATTAAAGATGCAATAATAAATACAATAAAAGTAAATTATCAAGCCGATAGCCTTTATTACCTATCGCTTTAGTTCCTAAGATTTATTATAATCTTAATTAAACAGAAAAGAATATTTTTAAAATTTTATTAAATAATTAATTGATTCAATTATTTGTTTAATTAGGAAATTTTTTTATTCTGTTTAAAGCAAATATATATTTAAATCAATCCAAAAGTTAATTGAGTTTTAATTTAAATTAAAACTTTTAATTGGCGAAAAAAATTGTTTGCTCTTAACTAACTTAATTAAGTCTTGAGTGCATTTTGTTAAAAATTTTCTACGTATTAAATTGTGTTGTTTAATATTCTTAGGAAATAAATATTTAGTTACCCAATTTAAACGATTTCAAAAATGCTTTTCAATGAAAAACTATTATTTATAATGGAAATGTAAATCTTAATGTATTCGCAAATAGTGTTATTTATAAACTCTTGTTTATTAACTCAAAAATAAAATCAATTAGAAAATATATTTTGCAAAATTAACTTAAAATCACTTACAGTAAAACGTTTGCCTTAGAGCACGAATGCAAATTTGATTTAACAATCAATTTAAAACTCAATTATTTGTATGACAAATTTACTTATACATATAAACAAATTTCATTTGAAATTAAGGCAAACAAAAAAATAAAAATAATTTAATACAAACGCCTTCAATGAAATATTTATATATATATGCTCTAATATAAGTCAGAGCAAGACCAAAAATGCTTCATAATTTTATTTAATGTCTTGGAAAGGCTTTTATAAATCAAATATTGACATTATGATTTGTTTGTTCATTTTTATTTGTTTGTTTGCAGCTTTGCATTGCTTTAAACTTGATTAACTTTTCGCCATTAATGTACAAAAGAAATGCCCCTGTTGGTGTTTACCTGCCTGAACAAAACAGAAAGAAAACTTGTATTTTATCTTTTAAGCACAGTCTGATATTCATGTGCTTGGTTCCAACACACTGAGTATGGAAATCTATTCACTCAATTAACAACCAGAGAAAATAGAAAAGTAACAAAGAGACTTGAACAAATGAATTGGTTGTTGCAACAAACATTTTTAACAGATAACTTGATAACAGTTACTGCTGATAATGACACCTGTTATTATTTACTATTATATAAATAGTAAATATTGATATTATTTACTATTTATTTGAACTTCAACTTGTTTCAAAGTTGTCATAAAATATTTTTGTACACTTACTCACGACATTTATATTTAACAATGATTTTAACAAACAATCAGTAATACTCAAACATTTATATAGACGAACAGATAATCAGGGACAAGCATTCAAACATTTAATCAATCATTTATTCAATATATTAAACAGAATTATCTTTATTTATATTGGAATGATTAAAATATAATTGGCCACCAAGCCATAGATTATATACATTCATACATACAATAATAAAAAAAAACAATAATTAATTTTACCTTTTTTAAACAATATCTGCAATATTTTTTAACAAAGCTGATTTATTATCAACTAGCTGTGTCCACACACGTTGTGTGTCTCCTGACTATATTTTGTTCGATTTTGCCTTAAAAGTAATCCACACCAAACTTTAAGACTCTTACGTATTTACTTTAAATAAAGGTATCCATCCCTGGATAAAATTCTTTAATATAAATTTCTAAAATTCTAAAAATTATTGTAAAGCTCTGTAAAAGGTGTTTAAAATATTTTAATAGTAATGTAATTCCATAAAGTAAAAAACAAATAAAATACAAATTTTGTTCAATTGGCTATTTGGCAGTAAGCGCCATCTGTTGTGCAACATTGCTTAAAATATACAGTGATTAAAAATGCTTGACTATTTTCAATACATATATAATTGCTTAGAAAAAATGTGCAGCAATAGCAAAAAGCAAAAGCAAAAAAAAGAAGAGCAACTAATTTGCTTAAGCCTACTATGTGTCTCTTTCTGCAGCAAAGCAAATACTTGCTTAAGCAACAGCAAACGTTTTTAAACGTTTTTAAACGTTTGCTGTTGCTTAAGCAATAAGTTTTCCTTCATTTTTTTTGTTTTGATTTTGCTTAACTCTTCAATATGAATTTGTGGCTGACTACGATTGCTCTTTTTTGTTGTTATTTGCTATTTCTCGCTGCTTCAGTCTTTAGTTTTAGAAAATTCTTTGACAATGAGAAATTACAATTATTGCGCCACGTGTAAATCAAAAAAAAAAACTAAATTTAGAAGATCTGCAAAATAAAGATTTCCGATATTGTTTTACAGCAACAGCAAATGAAGAAACAAAGATCAACTTATTGCTTCAGCAACAGCAAACGTTTTCAAAAAAAATTGCTTTGCTGACTGCTTTGGAGCAGAAAGAAACATATAGTGAGCTTTAGCAAATGCGTTTCTTTCTCTTATTTTGCATTGGCTTTTTTCGTTTTCTTCGCTTATAACAAAATGTTATGCTGAGTAATTCAGTTTTTTTATTTGCTAAAAAAGATGTAAGCAAAGCAAAGATTTTAGTGCTGTTTCTATTTTTAAGCAAGCAATTTAAACACTGCTTAGACCCACATTAGTCGTGTTACTTTCTTCAGAAAAGGATAGAAGGAGATAAGACAGATCAAGTTGTAATATAGAGATTAAAACCTCTATCATCATTAAATGTGCATTTAAGGATGCCTTCAATTCATCGTAAGCTAGTAGTAGGAAAAACCCTCTACAACATCAGATGTGGTAGAAAAATCTACAATCTAACCCAAGAAAAATTTAATATGTTGAAAGAATAAGAAAAAGCGTTACGAAATAGGCAGTGTGTAATAAATAAAAAAATATAAAACCAAAGTACAGACCTTTTGTTGCTTATACATATGTTCCCATTAATCTTATAAGACGCAAGGACTTCGTACCCGAAGATTGAGATAAACTTGAGCAGATTATACGATACTTGCACCGATGTTTGCTCCAATCAAGAGATAATTTTTTGACATACATATCGCATATTCAAATTTAGATGTTATTATGATGCTAAATGGGCGATAGGTAACATTGAGCCCACATAAGTCTTCTGGATTAAATGGAATATATCCAAGAATGCTACAACAGACATTACATATTAATAAACCTTTATTTTGCAAACTCTTTACAGCTTGTATTGGGTAGTGCCAAGAAGCTGGAGAAGAGTTAAAGTGGTTTTTATAACATAAGTTGTTCAAATTTAGTACAGTGATGCAAAGCTCTGTAGACCCATAAAAAAAATAGACCCTTTTTTCTTCAGAGACAAAATGTGTGATAAAATACTCTGACGTGATCAACATGCCTATACCAAAAGTAAATCATTAGAGACAACTTTCTATGATCTACCATCACAACAAGAGTAATCTGTACATCATGAAATCTGAATCTGTTCTTGGTTGTTTTGTTGATACTGATGCTGCTTTTTACAACAGCAATCCAGTGCTGGCGATGTAGTGATATTGGTGATGGTACAATTTTCGAATATCTTGACTGAAGTAGTGTACTGTGCTCTGATCCGGTATTAACCACGAGAAAACTAAGACTACTTTTCACAAGAAGAATAATACTTAATTTCAACCCCCAAAACTTTGAGGAAGAACTCAGTTGCGGTCAAGAGAAGCAAATTTTGCAAAATCTTAAGGTACGCAGATGGTGCAATGAACTGGAGTAAAATTTACATTATATTATATTTGTCAAAGCCCTTGGTCCCTAATTATTTCTTTCGGAATATAGACGGCTTAAAACGAATGGACTCTATTCTAAAGCTCAGAGAACTACTTAGCAATTTTAATAAAATCATCATTTAGAATGGTAAAAGGTGCTGCACAAATATTTTTTGTAATCTGAGGAAAAAAAATTTTAAGATTTCCTTTGGCCTTCTTTCTTCATGCCCAAAAACAAAATTATTATAAAAGTTCTCTTTATTTATACTAAATTGTTAATAATACATATCGAGTATAGAAAATGTTTAAAAGAATGATGACCTTGAAATGTTATAAAACCTGAATATATTTTTTAAATAAATTTTTAAAACTCTCTTCAAGAGTTTTTTCCTGTGATATATATTTTCCATCTTTTAAACTTAATAAAATAAACAAAAAAACGTTTGAAACCTAATAAACTTAAATTCAAATACATTTACTTACCGTGCGCTGCTTTTTTAAGATGTTGTTGTTGTGGTTGTTTTAGTAGAAAATAAATTTTTAGTTCACAAAACACCGTTACACACACAGTTAAACGTACATTTACATTCAAAGATAAAACGATTTAATTGATTTAAATGTTTTTTTTTCGATTTCATTTATTTATTTATTTATTTATTTATTAAATTATACGTTATTTTTTGTTAACAAATATTTACATTTTTAAATTGATTTTAGTTGTGGTTGAAAGCATTTTCGTGAATTTTTTTTTGTGGTTGTTTTTCGTTATTTTTGGGACAAAAACACATACAAAGAAAGAAAAAAGAAATATATGGATTCGGTTAGTTTTTTTTCGAAAGCAACTAACATTAAAAATAATCATAAAAAATATATTTGCTGTATAAAACTTTATCAAACATATTTTTACAAATGCTATATTTGTGCCACAATTTAAGCATACCATTTTGCTTACGTATAACTTTTTTACTTTCTTTCTTTAATTTTATTTAAAAGTTTAATATCTTCCGATAGGTTGATTAATTTTGCCCCACCTTGTATAAAGTTTTTATACATGAAAGACATTTTTTATGATTAAAGTATTTACTATACAAAAAGATTAATAAATTATTAAAAAATAATAAAAATAAGGAAAGTTTAGAAATATTTTGAAGAAAATTTTAAGCATAACCACAACTACTAAAAAAAACTAAATATATAAACATTCAATTTTAAAAAAAATATTTTTTAGGTTAAACAAATATGTGACAAAAAACAACAAATGAAATTTTAAATATTTTTTTTTTTTGGTTTTAGAAAGGAGAAAAAATCTATTTTTTAAAATAAAAAACTTTGAATTAAAAATATATACAAAAGCATGAATGTATAAAACAAGCAACTAAAAAGGACTGTCGGACAGTTGAATAATTCCTTGACTTTTTTTATTTTCAGCTGAGTAATTTTTAATGCATCACTGCTTCTATTAACTTTTATATAATACTGAACTACTGTTGAATTTTGAGCAACCCAAAAATAACCGGAGTTGATTATAAAACCGTCAAAAACAATTTACTTTGATCATCAGCCTTACATTGTTACGGACCATTTGGACTGGCGAGATGCAGATCTAGCTCTTTTCTCCGACTCACAAAGTTACAAACCTCTTAGCTAGCCACGTATTCGAACATATAAAACACAAAATCAACGGGCACTAAACAAAGTTCACCATATATTTGTTCTACAACTAAAACCTTTTCAACACACGCTTACTTCAACCAATCTCCAACCACCATAAACGAAGTAAATTTATTCTTACTTATTTGGTTTAATTTTCTATATTCGCAAAATTTAACGAGGTTGATTATAAAAAACAAATTTAAAACAATCTAGTAGTAGTAGATTTGTTTAGTTTATAATCAACCTCGTTTAATTTTGAAAAAATGGAATAAATTAACTTCGCACGCTTAGAAAGGGCTTAAGAAATACTAGGGGGACTCTGCAGCAACAGTCAATAGAATCCATAAAATGATATCGTGCAATCGTAAAATACAGAGCGTAAAGTGGCTGAGGCTGTAGGCATATTAACAGAGGGAATACATCACATTTTACATGAATATTTTAACGAAAACAAACTGTCCGCGCCATGGCTATCAAATTAAAATGTATGGTAAAAGTTCATGATAGGGCTACGAACTGCTATCCCAACATGCTTTAAACAAATGACTGCAAAAAAGTACAGTCCAACGATGAGGTCTTCAATGAAGCAAACGCTTGCTTATTGGGCTTTAAGAATTTTTATCATTTGAAGGGGATAAAGAAAGACGATGGACATGCAAATGAATTTTGAAGTAAGGCCTGAATTCGCGTGATCCTCATAAGCTGGATTATTTTTTTTATAAAGTTAAAATCTTTTCGACTGCCTTCCATACTCAATGATTATAGGCAACCGACTTGTAATTTAAGGCAACCTTAATTTCATTGAGTCACGTCTTACAACCAGCCTTTCATCTACATTTTAGTGATTTCAGACTGTCGTCTGGTAACTGCCGGCCTTCTTTCTCATCGCGAAGCCTCTAGTAGTTGTTAGCATTTGTCCAAGGCTTAGTTCCCCCATGGCAGCCACATTTAACAAACTTTTACAAGTGGTCCTTAGTCTTATGCTAGCCAGTGCCGGACATTAACACACTTCCAGGCACAGTCTGCAATTATCATTTTCTTCTATTTTCATCTTAGCTAGATGATACTTCAACTTCCGATGACCAGTAACTAAGGCAGTTATCCAGATTAAGGTACCTCTATTATATCTAAGCACTTTGCTAGCCTTTTGCCAAGGGTCTCTTTGAACACCATTCGAGCCTGTCTACATTTAATAGCCTACCTCCACCTTTTTAGGTGATTTCAGCCATTTTAGAGCCTTCGTTCGTATTAGGTCATTACCCAGTGATTCCCTGGGTTCTGATCCACAGAAATTTACAGCAAATCCCCCGTTTGGTAGTTGGTCTGCTGCTTCATTCACAGCTGTGCCTATGTGTTCTTTAACCCACATCAATGTTACCTCATTAACCGAGGCACTCACTTGTTTTAAGTTTTAAAACTATTTAGAAACTAAATGTAATGCATTTTCTAGAGCCCTACATCTTTCTTTAGCATTCTTTGCATCTATCTGTTCTTGGCTGTTAGCTGTAGACATTATCTATTGAACCAACCAAACTCAGATAATAGAATTCTAGAAATTGTTATTCAATCATCTTTCGTCAGTTGGTGAGAACGAAGTCTAGCAACTCCTAAAGCTTTCCCTGTGGTTCATGTGGTTTTCTTTATTCTTTACCACCTCATGTTTGTTTCTGCTTTAGCCAACCTTTGGTTTGAAATGAAAGCAAGTTTGTTGTTTATTCACTTAGCCCCAACTTTATTTTTTCCTTGATATTAATTTAGAATCGAAAGAAACGTTATACGATGCCCTTTGATTTGTAATATTTTATATTAATTTGTCGAACTATCTATGTTGGAAAATAAAACACTTGTTTATCGAAAAACATCTGTTATCCAAAAAGTCATTGAATTATTAAATTACCCTCGTGTTAGCGGGATAAAGAATAAATATTATCATAAGGAGATGTATATACCTATAAAGAATATTTGAATCAACTAAAGATTGAAATTTAATTAAATAATTAATTGATTAAATTAATTGTTTATTAAGAAATTTTTCATTATCCTGTTTTAAACAAATATATATTTGAATCAATTAAAAAATTAATTGAACTTTTTTTAAATTTTTAATTGGTGAAAACAAAATTTTCTGTGCAGTAAACAATGAATATTAAAATTCTATAAAAATTGTATGAAGCAAAATAATTGTATAATGAATTTTTTTCTACTTATAACAGTTTTGATAGTTGTGATATATTCCTGTAAAACTAAATAAAATATATATAATTCCCTGGCATTTTAAAACATTATATGCGCAATTAAATTATAAAGTTAAGTGTTTTAATAGCATTTTTTGTAGTAAGTTTGTAAATAAATTTAGTCTGTTGTTAAATGCTTCATGCTGTGCTCTAAAAAATCATGCATGATTAATGAGTTTCAAATATATTTGTATTTATTACATGTGACATATTAATATTTCATTTATTCGCTTAAATTAGTACCAGCAATGTAAAGTGGGCTAAAAATAAATCTTTCTTTTTTAATCGGCGCTTAGATGAATATGGATTATTGATGATGTCTATAATTGCGACTACATGCATGTTATTGATGATAACAATTTAAATGGCTGTGAGTATAAGATAAGCATTGTTGTTACCAGATTATTACTTTAAGCAGGGTTATGATTGCGATATAGATCATACACGAAGTGATTACTATATTAGGGGTAAGATGTCAAAGAGCATTATTCGTTAAAATTGTGTTTGCACGTGGATTAAGTGAGGAAATTCAGATAAGTTAATATTATTGTATATTATCAGGTGCTGATTAATGTGCTGTTTCTGTATTGCAAGCGATACGTCTAGAAAATTTGTATAGAAATAACTCAAATAATTGAGAGCTTTTCATACAAATGTACTGACGATATGCTCACATAACACATAACATTTCAACTCCTTTTTTTAAAGGCCCATTATATACTTGTTGTATACTTTGCAATGTCAACTGGCTTCAGGGTCTATACATCGACATTTGCTAATGACACAGCCTTTTTAAGCATTCACAAAGACCCCAAGTAACACCACAATATTTACAAAACATTATTAATTGATAAAAATGGTTGAAGAAATGTTGATTAAAGTTGAATGAACAAAAATGTACTCATAACACGTGTAGTGTACCAAGCCCATAAATTAGCATAAATAACCAATATATACCTCAACATTGAGTAGTCAAATACCTCGGTATTCATCTTGATCAGCACCTTATTTGTAAAAACTATATAGAACCTAAGTTAAAACAAACTTGACATCTAAGTTAATAAGTTATAATCGTGCCTCGAGGGGCTTGTAGAAAAAGTGCTAGTCTATCAGTCCGGGGCAGTTGGTTCGATTCCTACCAAAGACTCAACGACAAGTTGGCAGGAAGACCAAGAAGGAGCTGGGCTATATTATGGGTGCCTACAAATGGTTAACTGCGTTAGTGACAGGTATATCAAGTATTATCTGGCCTAGTTTAAAATCGAGATAAAGTGATACTTGCAGACTGTACCTTGAAAAGTTCAAACATAAAAAAAAGTTTTGGACAGCGGGCAGACACATATTGTATGGAAATTTTGTAAAGATCTTAGCCTTAAGCAAATGTTAGCAATGACTATAGACTCTGTGACGAGGAAGAATGTCAAGATGTATTAATCGCCAGTCTTAAATCACTACGGTCGATAGAAAAACGTAAATTTCCACTCGGATACCAGAAATCATTGAGGAATGAAGGGAGTCGAAAAGGAAGCCATAGAAACAGTGGTCTGCTTCGCAATCTCCTTTAAAAACACAAGTGCAAACTAGCCCACCTAAGGTGGGTTTTTAGCAGAAACTTTGGGCAATCTCCATGCTTCAAAATAAGATTCCACGAATGGTCGCAGTTGGTACCTGGTATGTAAAAAAACTCAAATATTCGAAAAGATTAAAGTGCAAAATGTTAAAAGTGAAATAGCTAAACATGAAGAAACGTAATAAATGAAGCTGGTTTTTAAGATGCTAAATGATTGTGGTTACATTTGACAAAGAAGGAGGGATAATGCTTCTATTTTCCCAACAACAGAGGACTGACCCGCAAACGACAACAGCACTCGTAAAGCGTATACGTTTTGTTCCTTTCGATTTAACAAATAAAATAAAATATATGAATTTTTATTTGAACTATTTTTGAATTAATAAATTAATTATTTAGGCTTAAGTTCTTAATTATAAAGAGATAAAGAAAAATTAGATACCAGCAAAGCCTAAATAATTAATTTATTAATTCAAAAATAGTTCAAATAAAAATTCATATAATTTCACAGAGCGGGCACGGCTTTGACATTGTTAACTTCAACACTATTGTGTTAATAATCAAAATATACATTTGTAAAATAAAAAATATCTAATTGTTGTTAATTGCTAACCAAAGGATAGCTAATAGCAAGACAGATATATACCATTTTCAAATAAAAGAAAAAATATATAAGGAGAATTAAAATAAGGAAAAATGTTTGCTTGGTAGTAAATTATGAAAAATAAATAGAGTTTACAAGTGTAATGTAAAACAATTTCAAAAAGCTCTATCTTCTATGAAATATAATGTAAAATTAAAATTTCTCAGATTCTGTTTCTTTGATAAGTTTGTTTAATTAGAAAATTAATAACAATTGAAACTACCGGATAGATTGATACAAAGAGTGTTGACGACGGACGTAGCTGTCTAGAAAATGCATTCTGCTTTGCTGGTATCTAATTTTTCTTCATCTCTTTATAATTAAGAACTTAAGCCTAAATAATTAATTTATTAAATAAAATAAATAAAATAAATAAGTAATATTATTCTACTGACATATTTGTTATTGTGTTTTGTAGAATTTTATTACTTATGGAGTATTTTTGGCTTCTCTAGAATTAGGAAAAATGTTTTGTGATGATCTGGCCTAAGCAACCGGTGAAACACGTATATGAACTAGCTCTTTTCCCACAAAAAATAAATGCATTTTTATTATAAAACATTATGGGTAAATAATAAATAAATAAATAAATGTATAAAAATTAAATTTTTAAATTTATTATTTTAATAACATTTAAAGCCCTTTTATTCAATGCCACTGAAGGGAAAAAATATTTACATAAAATTTTAATGAATGTTTTAATCAATCAATAAACGAAAGATTAAAATACTTGTATGTATTTTTACGTTCAATGTTCAAAAATTTTTAACAAAGCACTAATATTATTTTGAGATTTTAATAACCACTAAAATTACAGCCATTAAATTCTTTTGGTTTGTTTGTAAGTAATAAAATTTTTTAAATGATAAGCTACAAAATATAAAAATAATGCATTTGGGAACAACTAAACGTATGAGCAATAAAAATGTATTATAGAACTAAACGATATAGAGTATTGCGTATACGTAGTGGTGTGCAAAAATATCATAAAAATTGTGGTATGATGTATGTACATTACGGTGACCATTAAAAAAAGCATAACAAAATGCATTAATAAAAAAATATTTAAAGGGCAACATTCTTATATTAACATAAAAAATGTAATTTCCTACAGGATTTCTATGCAATTTCAGCTCTTATTGATTTTTTTCTTCTAAATATTATGGAAATAATGAAAAAAGTGAAAACAAAACTGAACTGAACTAATGTACAAAAGGGACATGTATTAAAAAAGTGTACAAATAGTGTTCGAAAATAAAGATAGTGTGCAAGAAGCTCAAACAGTGCACTGTCCTCTATAATAGTGAACGTTTGAGCACCGTATATATACAGCGTGCTTTAAAATGACAGCGGTGAGCAAATGCGTATTCTGATTCTAACACAATATAAATTTTAGGAAGGTTCCAATTTTTTACGAAAAAGTTAAAAAAAATTAAACAATATTTAAAAATAATTGTCCAAAAATATTTATCAAAAATTTTAATCATAAATTTAAAAAAAAAATTTACAAAATTTTTACAAACAATTTTCCAAAAAACTAAAAAAAAATATTAAAGTATAAAAGGCCATTTTTTCGATCAAAATCTTCTTTAGCGCTTATTAAATAAAAGTTTAAATCTGGTTGGCGTTAAACAAACGTACCCATATATTGTTAATGTTTAGTATGGATTTTTGATAACACGACTTCAAGGAGGAGTCCAGTCAATTATTGCTTCTGCTCGGTATCGCAGATTAATGAAAATAAGATATGTCTGCTTAACATGGTTGATATTAATGTGACGGACAAGTAGACTAAACAAAACGTTGCAACGTTACTTGCTATACAGCCTGTGAACTAATTAGTTACTGAATGAGATATTTGCTGGCCGAAAACTTTCTTGTTTTGCTGACTACAATTAGCCTCATAAATCATAATTTTATGGAAATATTCTTTGTTTGTTATATGTAAAATAGTGTTAGTCTAAACAAATGTTACTAGACCATAAACCATTTTTACATATGCCAGTATATCATCACATGGGATTTTAATAAACTCATTTTCAATTTAAAAAATTTTTAAATTAAGTTTTTAAACCATTTTTTTGTTTGTTTGTTTATTTGGGTTATAAACTTTTGTTTGGCAGTAATTTTTTATCACATTTGACTTAAGTTCTTTATTGTTACAATAAAACTTTTACAAGTTTTATTAGCTCCACAAATTCAAAGTAACATCTGGATATAGGGTAAAGAAAAACAAAGAAATGTAAGATAATAAAAAAGAATAAAACAAGAAAAGTCTTTGTTGTAAATGAAACTATTAAATTAATAGGGACCAAACTTGTCAAATTTGAATGGTTTAAAAGCTCTTCAGTAGTCATAGCCCTAGAATAGAATGCGGCATGTCATTCTGCTTATATCTTACAAATTAACTTTATTATTTAATTTAATTATGATGATTTAATTATGAATAAAAATTGTTCAGCAAAGTTCGCAAATGAATAGGTAAATTTAAGTAACAGTAAAGAAATTTAAGTAGGATGCCCTTAACGTCTATTTTATGGTAACGTTCGATAAAATATCTATTTTTAACTAGTACAACCAGTACTTGTACGGCTAGATGACTTTTGATCTAATAGCCAAGGACCTGTTTACACAAAAAGGAGCGATCAGGGCCGAGAAACGTCTCATACAGTTTTGAAATTGTATTAGCGACTGGTACGTATGTAGTACCGTCTTGTTAATACCACATACTACATAAGGACGACATATCCTCACATTTTTATCGGAAAGACTTTTAAAATAGTGTCTCTTTATTTTCAAAACAGTATTTTACAATAATGCCTTCAACTCAAAATATTCTCTAAATTTGTAATGGAAAACTTTAGACGATTAACCAAGCGATCGAGTTGGAAAATTACTTCATCATTTGATAAAAAAAAAACATGCTTCATGCTTCATTATTTTGCTCAACTTGCCAAATTTGTCTCACTTTAAGTCTTTCGAAAGCTTCAACCGTATCTGCTCTTTCATAGATGACAGCAGCATTTACCACCCATATTCATTCAATAATAGACCGAACCAATTGGAGGAGGGGCCAGAAGGATAAACATGAATGTGTTCGATAATTATGCTTTATCTGTGATTATGGGTGATATGAATATTAAGGAATCGTAGGCTTTTAATGTCCTTATTCCTGGACATTTAGTACTATGTTCGATGGACTAAACATATATTTTAAGTCTCTAAAGAAGCTTTCAAATGCCTCAATTTATTAAATCAGTGTTAAAAAATACTTCACTCCGATATTCTTAATATTTTTAATTCTTTATCTGACAAAAAAGTAAAATAAAATTCTTATGTATGAGCCAGTGTCCTAACGTCTATTTTGAAACTACTCAAACGCGTACAGGAGGGGGTTAAGAAGCACATTGATGACAGGTACCTAACTATATGCACTCCATAGAAGATTGAGTTGTATTTTACTGTTCGTTACGACAGTGAAATTAGGGATCTTGTGTCCGATATCGGCACGTTTTCGCATTTAGAGGGTGCTGCAGGTCAAGTGATTAGCACGTTGACTACTAAAGCATAGTACGAGTTCAATACTCAGCCGTGGCAACATCGATTTTTCTAATATACATATAATAATTCTCTTTATAATACATATCACAGCACCCTCCTTCACTGGTATTGCTTTTGCTAGCTTTAAACTAAAATGCCTAAATAACACCAGAGGCGCTGCAACACAGCTCTGAAATAAGAATAAGGTACAAATGCAGGGTTGCCGTAAGTGAAGCTTTACTATATATCTAACCATCTTATCTACTCCTATCGCTTTCCAAAGGAAGTAACACAATTAATATAAAAACATTAATTGTTTGAGTATTATTGCCCTAAAAAAACACGCTTGACGTTACGAGTCCGTCCATTTGTGGAAGATAGGCCGCACGCATTTTGCCAATTTAGCTGGACATTACTTTTTTTAAATTATATTGGCTCTGGAAATTTACTGAGTGCAGAAAAATTTCCTATAGGCTATAAAAGGTATAAAATAAGAAAAATCAAACCAAGGAGAAAAAAGTTCCTCTTAGAAGAACTAATTCTACCTCTGACAAATTCAATTAATTTTAAGTTTTCCCATACTTTTGTTTAGCAAATTAAATTTTTATAGTCAGCAAATTTTTTACCCCCTAAACGTGGACACTGAAGATTCTAAAATGCCATTTTGTGGGCGGTGACATAAAATATTATTTGCAAAATAATGTAATTATTAAAAGAAATGAATTAATATAAATTACTTTATATAAAGGTACACATCCCTGGGTAATTACTGAGCAACATAGGCTTTACATAAAAATCTAAAATTTCTACAAAATTTCAAAATTATTGTGCAGTACTGTAAACAGTGTTTTAAATTACCCACTGGTAAAAATAAAAGCTGCTGCCATGTTTGCAGTACCATTGAATCGGTAAAATTGCGTACTTTCACTACTTGTTCTCCCTCTTTCTTGGTAATGAGATATTTGGGCTGGGAAAAAATATCATATATTTGAACCACGATACTAAGGTACCTCTTCATAAAATTTTATTTAAATTTATCCAGTAATTTTTACGTGATGCGAACACATACAGACAGAAAAGCAGAAGGTTGCAGTTTTATTATATGTATAGATAATAATTTATTTAAAATGGTAACAATAAATTTTATTTAAAATAATAACAATTAATTTATTTAAAACAACTTAAAAATAAAAATAACCGACAGAAAGGTTTCTTACTCATATCTATCTATGCAAGATGAGCAAAACCAGAAAAAAGATGAAATTTGCAAAAAATCGCTAAAATAATTTTTGCAAAAAAAACCGACTTCAAAACAGATAGAAGGGCACCAGTTATAAACTAAAAATGTAAGAAGTAATCTGTAAGAATTAGATTTAAACCAAATAATAGATGCGCAAAAATTAGCGGAAAAAAGTAAAGACTATGTGAATGTCAAGCATCTACCTATTACTGTTCAAAATTTAAGCTATTTTCACCAGCATCCATCTTTTATGGGGACACCATTCAAGCCTCTGTCTGATTTCAAGATATGGTCACATAGATCAAATAACATCACCTATTCGGACACCCTTTAATTTACAATTTTAAATTAAAGACCTGTTCTTATAGAGGACTTGGCCACAAAGATTCTTTGTAAATTTCAACTATCTGTATATAACGGTTAAAAAGTTTAACCATATATATCAAATTACATGAACTATTGGGACACCCTTTACATTATAATTCCAAATTTATACTTGTTATCATACCAGAGAAAGTAGTGGATATTCTGCCTAATTTTTAAGTGTTTGTGTTTAACGGTTCAAAAGATAGGGCCATATAGATCAAATTACATAATTTATGGGGACACCCTTTAGATTCTAAATTCAAATTGTATACTTGCTATAGTGGACTTCGCAATACAGGTTCCTTGTAAATTTAAGCTGTCTGTCTATAACAGTTCAAAAATTTGGCCACATATATAGAATTACATTAACTATTGGGACACCCTTTTATTTCCAAATTCAAATTTTATACTTTTTGTTATAGCTGACTTAGCAATGCAGGTTCTTTGTAAGTTTCAGCGGTCCGTGTACAACTGTTCAAAAGTATGGCCATATACATCAAATTAAATGAACTATTGGAGCACCCTTTAAAATTTTAAATATTTATACATTTTATTATAACGGTCATAGTAATCGACATTCTGTCAAATTTTCAAGTTTTTGTCTATAACGGTTCAAAAGATAGGTCAAATTACTTCACCTATGGGGACACCCTTTAAATTGTAAATTTATTTTTTTATTAATTTCTGCTGTTGGGAGCTATAGCGACACGCAATTTTTTAAAATTTTAATTTGGTGCCCTTTACGGTTCTTAATACACGTAAAAAACATGTATGTTGTATGGGGACACCCTTTAATTTTTAATATAATGAACTGTTTTTAAAATGGGACCAACCTGAAAGCATAACCTTTCAAATAAAGAAAATCGGTTCAGAAATGGCTGAGTTCTGCGGTTACATACATAAAAAAAAGCAACATTCAGACGAATAGATAACCTCCTTCTTTTTTGAAGTCAGTTAAAAAAATGGCACAAAACGCGCAACGTTCTTTTCTACAGTATAAAAGTAGAGATCCCAAATTTTATAGTGATTGGTAGGATCGCGATGGCCCTCAATTTCAAAAACCTTTGGATTTTTTTTTTTTGAAAAAAAAGTAGAAAAATTTTTTTTTTTTAATATCGAATAAAAATTTTAAATAAAATTTTTCTAAAAGTTAATAAAAGTGGCTGTTAATATGGCCTTTTACAGAAAAAAAAAAATCAATTTGACACCTATTTTCGTTTAGCCACAAAAAATATTTTGCAAACCTCTCAAAATCCTATAAAAGCAATAAAAACGATTGCGATTTACTCAACTTTGCTGATTTTAACAGAGTCCCCAAACAACAAATCTGAAGCAAAAGCATTGAAAATTCACTACACGATGCAGAATTTTTTTGTCTGTCGAGCTGCCTACTTAAATTTTTACATTTCTCAAAATTAACTTTTGGCCTAATGTCCGGCTAGATTGGCAAAATACCCATCTGTGGGCCGGTGAAACACACCACACATTACACGAAAAATTTATATTTTTAACAGTTCCTATGTGAAATAAACTCTTGAAACATCTTTCCTGTCACCTTCAATGTAGGACTAAAAATATTGAAATCGATTATCCAAAAACACTCTTTTCTTCTTCCCCTAATCTAATTTGCTAACTTCAGCACAATGCTTAGGGATCATTAGTCCAAAAAAAGGTATGGTTCAAAAAAGCCCTTTTAGTGTTCCACTTTTACTCATCCCAATCTGTTCACCCTTTACTTTACAAATAGAAATAGAATCGGGTGTCCCATTTTTAATTTAAAGATTATGACTCACTTTATGGTATGACATTTCAATGGAATCTCTTTAAAACTCTATTATTTAAAAAAAAAAGTTATTAAGAATTGCCATTCCGTATAATAGAAGTTAATCCCAAATTACATTAAAAGTTGCACTTTTGTCGCTGCAATTCTTCATTAGTAAGCGAGTTGGCAGAAAGGAATTAAAAGGGGTACACATATGCATGTACTATTAAGTTAAAGTTTAAAATGTAACAAATGAATACCATATCAATTGCTACAATGAAAATTACACGATATAAATACAAATGCAATTTTAATGAAGAAACGAGAAAGATTACAGCGACAAAAGTTGCAAAATGTAATTCGCTACTTATGAAATTTCTCAGTTTAATGGAGCTTAATTACGGGCTTATTTTTTTTAGAATTAAATTTTATTTTGTTTAAACACCTGGATCAATCAGAGACAAAATATTTAATCGGCTTAAAAAGAATGATAGACTTAAACGAAATAAAATGTATTGTTAAATGAAACATAAAATAAATAAATAAAATTAAATATTTATAAACTCAATCATTTTTTAAAGAACATTCCTTTTTTTATCCGAAAACGATTTAAATAAAAATATAAAAAAGTATAGAAATAATAAATATTGAAACACAAACTATTACAATAGAAAATCGAAAAAGTTTTTTTCAAGTTCAAAAGAAAAAATAAAACCTGCCAAAACAGTAAGAAAAAATGAAAATACTGAAAATATATTTAAAGGGATGAAAAGAAAATCTCAAAGGTATTGAAAGGTATTGAAAAAAAAGTATCTAAAAAATTTGCGTAAGTACTCGTAAATCGAATTTGTAAAGGAAAAGATAAAGATTCCTTGTTTATTTCGCATTCAGTAAATACTTTGGAATACTTTTAGTTTTAACATTTTTTTATTTCATTTTACCTGAGTGTTTTTTTATTTTATCCTTATATGCTTCAAATACAAAATAACTAAAGTCACAAATCAATAAAATAAAATAAAACCTTTTAAGGTAAATCAAGGTCAAAGATTACAGTATTTAAAGTAAATCAAGTTTAGTAAATTTAAAGAATAATTGTATAGTGTACAGGGTAATTCTATGGCAAATCAACATGGTATTCAGAATGATTACTTCAGATATCATTGAAACCTTTGTTATTTATATCCTTTGATTTTCTGAATCCATATTTGGTTTAAAAAATTGTATATCCTACATTTTTTCGCTATATAGGGGGCTTATGACTCAAAAAAAAAATTTTCACTTTTTTTGGGTTCGATAGTTTTTGAGACGCTCTTTCACGTGGTGAAAACTAGAAAGTCCTAACTTGCTGAGAAGTGTACTAAAAATGTAAAAAATTTAGGGAAAGAAGAGCACAAATGAAAGAAAACCAGAATTTTATTGAAAATCCAGAATCAAGATAATAAATGGAATTGAAAAATTTAAAAACAGGATTGAACGTTGCAAAAACGATTTTACCAAAAAAAGCTGTTTTGCACATAAAATATTTATTTTGCAGTATTTTTCTTTGTCGCTATCCTTGTTGAAACTTTTGAAGTTGCTCGTTTTTTCGAATCTCCTTCTGAAGATGAGGCCTTACGTTTTCCTGATTTTTTTATTGCAGTTACGGGAATATCTTTGTAAAGCAGATGTTAAACAATTAAAAAAGTTTAAAATTGAAAATATTCAAATATTAGAACAGAAGTTATGGTAAGTCAAAATCGATTTTAGGATTTTTTTGGGGAAAAAATCCCCAAGAACCTGACAACGCTTGGTCAGAAACTGGTTTGTGCTTTGCATTGAAAAAAACATCGCTCTTTATATACACACACGTATTTATCTCATTTATGCTCCTTTGCATTTTTTTGGTTGCCTTTTGGGCATGACTGTTCATAATGCAAAAGAAAAACTACTAAGAAACTGACGAAATGCATTGTTTATCTTTAACAGCTAATTTTTCGAAATTTTGTTTTTGAGTCATAAGCCACCTTTTCATAGACCGGGTCACATATAGTTATTAAAATAAGAAAATAACACTTTTTTGAATATTCGCCCCAGAAATAAATATATTTTAATTCCGAAAATTCCGAAAAAAATTTTAAAATTTAAAAAAATCTTTAAAATTAATCACCTAATTTGTAATTAATATCCTTTTAACTTAAAGGAAATTAAACAAACTTAAGTGTGATTTAAAAAATAATTTGTATGTTCAATATTTACGGCACCTTCCTTGCGCTCGGCTGCAATGACTATCAGTGTAAAAAGTCTACTGTTATCATTCTGTTTTTATACTGGAAGATGCTGAAATATGAAATATTTAGTTTACAATCGCAACACTAATACACTCGTAACACTCACTAACTAACGCAGCATAACTTTAACTATCTAACATTTAAAATCAACTCAACTGTCCTAAAAATTAAAACAGATGCATGTTGTTTGCGAACGAAAAAAAATATAAAATATGTGGGTTGTTAGTGTAGAGTATTCTAGATTTAAAAACCATTCTGAAAAAATATGAAGAATTTTAACAAATTTTAAAATTTAAATTTTTTGAAGACAAATATCATTGCAATATTGATGTTACAAAACGAGTTAGAAATATATTGTAAAGATGTTGTCAGTTGGTTATTTTAAGCCCTGTATAATTATGAGAAGATGTTAACATCTTTTCAAATTGATGGTAGATGTTAGATTTTAAGGCTATTATTCCATGCTGATATGCATACTCCGTCAGAGACTAGCATATGTATGTAAATATTAATTTTTTTTAGGGTCCCTTTTCTATCCTCTACGTTCCTCAATGATTGCTGATTTTCGACTGTTTATAATAAAAGAGTCTATGGTAATTGCTAACATATAGCTTAGGCTAAGATCTCCACAACATTTAATATATGTATGTCTCACTGTTAGCCAGACTGCTGGACATATACACAAATTTTGCTTTGCTTTGTCTTAGGGTGCGTAGAGAGTGGCCGCTTGTTGCCGAGCCGACTGACGCTTATTGCGAGAACCAATGCGAGAAAACTGATACTATACAAATGAGTACAAATAAGCGTGAACAGGTCATAGTGTGCGCCGAGCTGGTCTAAGAAAATAAAAATTAAAAAATAAAATAAAATAAAATAAAATAAAATAAAATAAAATAAAATAAAATAAAATAAAATAAAATAAAATAAAATAAAAATATAACAAAAAAATAAAAATTCAAAGAAATAATAAAAATTAAATAAAATTATAACAATTATAAAAAAAAATTATAAACAAAATTTAAAAAAAAATGTAATATAAATTTCAAGAATAATTTAATTTCACAAACACGAATGAAGAACAAACCCAAATGCATACAAAGATACATAAAACACAAATAAAATAAGATAAAATATCAGCGTTGATTCTCGAATCAACTATGCGCACTCAAACTTGTTTCTCGCATGAACAAGTTCTCGCAATAAACGTCAGTCGGCTCGGCTAGACATGAAGCGGTCACTCTGTACACACCCATAGCCTTTTTTCAGGCATAATCTGCAAGTATCGTCTTACCTCGATCTTTAACTTAGCCATATAATACTTGATGTTTCAGTCAGCTGTTATTTACGCAGTTGACCGTTTCTAGGTACCCATTATATTATAGCCAACCACTTTCTTTGTTTTCCTGACAACTTGTAGTGAAAAAAACCAGAGTTTTTTGTGGGAATAGAACCCCACAACTCCGGACTAATATTAAGTAAATGTTGAGTAAATATTGTATTAATTAATAAGTAAATATTGTATAACTTGAGTTATAACTTTCTAAATTCGAAAATGGAAGAAATTGTTTATATTGTGAAAAAAATACACACGTTTATATGAAAATTATTATTTTAACGGCGTCATAGCTACATGGCTAGACGACCACCTTTGTGGTTGTAGTCAACTTAAGCTAATTTCTATTTTTTGTAAGCGACAACAGAAGGTAATGTCACAAAATTAAAACAAATATTAATTTATTTATAGTCAAGAGCAAGGTAGATCTATCTTACCAGGTAAGGGCGTCTCTACAATAAATACAAGAAAAACATGGAATTTTGTTGTTGCTTTGCAGTTCGAAATGTCAAAAAACAGATGAAAATTGAGAAGGCATGTATGTGCTTTATTGCTTTCTCACTTCTGCACTATAAAATTTCTAAACACATACAACTTTTGACATGTCGCACTACTAAATCAGCTGGCCGGACGACACTACCCAGTAATATAAATATACCTTAGTCAAGAGTTTTAAAACAAATAAATTCATTTGTTTTGATTTGATTAAAGTATTTTTTGAAAAAGTTATTTTATTAAAAAAAAAAAACATGTATTTCTACAACAATGTCCGAGTTTACGACGTAGCTGTCGTCTTCAATAGAATCAAGTAGCTAACTAGACGGCAACGATTGTAGCCAACGGCATTTGTAGTCGTGTAGCCGCTGTAGTCTATGTGTTTAAAGCATAAAACATTAAAATTCTCAGAATTAATAATTAAATAAAATGACTTTTGTTGATCACTTTATAAAATGTTTGTTCCAAATATTAAGAGTTACTTTTGTTTGATCGAGTTTATGTCTTCATACTAGTTTGCTTTGTTAGTGAAGTTCGTGCGGATTTTCTTGTCAACCTCTTTTATTGTCCAAATATTTTCCATTTACATTTTTACTAAATTTATAAATTATTTTTTTTTTAGTTTTGTTTCAGGTAATTGAAAATTGAAAAATTATAAATGCTAAAGGACTTGTTCGACAGTACTTAGAGAAACACTTTACAAGTACTCTGCTGCTGCACTCAGTTCATAGTTTCAATCAGCTCTTGCCTGAGCAATTTATTTACTCCGCTGTTTTTTTTTTTTCTTCTTCCTTTAATGGCAAATATTTATCAAACTTTTGCCATCAACAAATTACACAATTTAAGGTTTACGAAGAAATGCAGCGAAACTTTTACCTCTAAACCCTCAACAAGAATTTTCAATATTTTTCCCCCCTCACAACAAATACAAAAACTTTGAATAAAAACAAAAACAAAAAAGCAAATTACATGGTTCTTTTACTTTTGTAAATGGAAAAAGTTGTTGCACAAAAACAACCTTCACTGCTGCAGCATAAAACGACAATATTGACGACGACGAAAAAAAACTGTGCAATGAACCAACCACAACAACGGCAACAACAACGGTTTATTTGCAAATAGTTGTTATAGTTTTTGAATATGTTTTACCCAGTTCCCGCTGGCCATCTTTTTGCATTTAATATAAAATTCAAACATAACTTTTTCTAGAGTTTCAACATCAGCCACTACACAGTAGAGTACAGGAAATGTGGCAGGAGGTTCGATTTATTTTATTTATTCGAAAGAAACATCATGTTTTTCAAGAAAATAAAATCAATATAAATTCAAGATGTAGGGGTTTTATTAAGAACTTTTTTAGATTTCACACGCACGTACATCAGCAATGCATGCGTACTTGTCGTCTAAAATGCTTGATAATGGATTTTTTGGTTGGAATTGTAAAAAATCAAAAATTGCTTATGAGGAACATGCATCTGCAACAGTAATAAAATATGTGATGCGTTGAGTGTGAATAATACAAGGTGTTCTTTTCAGTTATGGACTAGCAGCCGTTAGGGAAATTAGTTCAAAAAGCTGAGAAGCAGATAAATGCTTGCAAGGTTTTCGAAAAAATGTTTTTAACGGGTCAACTAATTTTTATTGGATGGTATCTATCCAGCAAAAAATTACGTTTAGTTGGAAGCATGTTTGTACGGGAGAGAGAAATAGACTCTATCTTCAAACCTGCTACAGGAAGGCATAATTTTTGTTTGCGATGTCCCAATTGGTTGGTCTCTTTGCTTAACCAAATTCTTTATAAAAACTTATTCGCTGACATACCTGCATCCTCGTAAGCGAGAGCGCATGCAGTTTGTTGTTATTGTCTTACAGTTATAGCATTCTCGAATGCGCTTATAAGAACCGCTTTTGAAGGACATGAGTTTTATTTTACTGCTTACCAAAACACAATCATTTTTTGCTGGGTATTAATAATTTACAAACACAAAGGGAAAATGATTTTAAATTGGTTAGTGGTTTTTAATGGCACATGAAACTCAATTGTTTGAACCCCTTTTCTCCTGGCATAACATTATTCAAGCTGTGTTGATAATGAATCAAATAGTTCGTTTAACAAATTATTATAAAAAAATAGCAACAGTTCTGCAACTATTACAAAAACAAATTATGATTTTTCTTTTTGTAATTGTTATAAAATTGCTACCACTTTTGTAACAAAATCTCTTAAATTAAAAAGTTATTAAATTTGTGATCGAACCGTCTTCTAACTTTATATCAATTTTCCATTTCTGTTGTTATTACTGAAGTAAAAATATTTCTACACTGTAGCCTTAAGAGGTAGAAGCAGACCCTTTCCTGAATCGGTCCCTTTCCGACCCCATCCATCCAAAATGCTTTTAGGCAACCAATATGTAATTTACGGCAACCTCACTTTCATTGTGTCACGTGCTACAACCAGCCTTTGATCAAGATTTAAGTAATTGTCCACTCATCACGGGGTCTCTAGAAATTGCTAGTATTTGTTCAAGGCCCATGGTAATAAGTCTCATGCTAGCCAGTGCTTCTAGGCATAGCCTGAAAGTATCATCTTTTTCAGCTTTCATCGTACTAAAGTTTCCATGATCTGTTAGTAATACAGCTTCAGGTACCTCTATTATATCTTAGCTCCATGCTGGCCTTCCTACAAAGGGACTCTATGCGCACCACTCGAGCCTGTCTACATGATGTAGCCTCCCTCCAACTTTTCAGGTTTAGTGAGTTCAGTTATTGTAGGACCTTCGCTCATATTCACAGCAGAACTCTTGAACTGCTGCTTCATTCCCAGCTGCGCATATGTGTACTATCAAGGCACATCTGTTAAGATTTAAAACACATTCCAGCACTTGCCTAGAGTACCTGTTCTCCAGCCTCATGTGTTTTATAACCGACAGGTTGTAAAGTGCAATGACTCTACTTTCCAGCAGGTGATCCAACACATGCAACAACCCAAGCAACTTCACCTGGTCTGCCATGGTACATTAACACTCGTATGAGCAAATCGACACTTCCAACGAAATAACTGAAAATTTTGATACAAACTTATTATAACAGCTACAGTTTGGTGCAAGCTAAGGTCTTATAATGGCTAAACTCATGTATCAGTAGGCTGGTTCGAAAAACTGCTGACAGGATATCGAATCTTTAAATATAATGACTAAGATAATAATTAAAAAACGTGCTGTTCATCCGAACATAGGAAAAATCAGAGTTGATGTGACCTGCATTGGTGGATAGCAAATACAAATGCTAACGATCACGCCTGACTTAGTTATGAAGATAAAACTACGAATCCTCTGTCAAAAATCTCTAAAGCCGAGAGTAAAATATTGATTAGAGATCAGAGCTCAATCATAATGAAGGAACTGGAAGCATTAACCTGTACAGCATCGCCAATTCTCGACTTCTTATAAATTCTCATTTGTGAAATGACTACCACTGTATACATAACTGTCCATTTGGATTGCAGATGATCCTCGATTTATTGTTAAGATACTTGGACATAAAAATAACAACAAAGTCGAGAATTTGGCTAAAAAGGAAATATGTAGTTTCTTAAACGGTATTTTTTATATCATGCGGTCATTACCCTTATAAAAGAAAAAGCCAACAACGTAGTTAAACTTATTAAATTCTTGTAGCAGAATTCTCTAGAATACCTTATAAAAAACAAATATTAAAAAAAAACATGAGTAAGCAAATTCTCATAAAATATATAAAACAAATATCTAAAACATGCCTGCCAGATCTTTCCAGAATAGAACTTTCAATCCCTACACTAACTTCAGCATTAAAAATATTTACCCGTTATTCTTAAAGCAGAAGTGTGGTAGCAGCTGTTCGAGTACGAACAAAGTTTTATGGTTTCAAACATTTTTTGTTTAAGGTTGTGTTAAAAGTAGTTTAGTGGGTGAAAAATGCGATGAGAAGAGTATGGAAAATCATTTCGATATATGTGCACATGATTTTTTGTTTTTGTGCAATATGCATTTAAAAATGATTTTATCCCGTGTAGAATGGCAGACTTGATTGACTAATTGTCCTTAAGCACTGACACTTCAGAGTATTTCAACAAGAAAATTCTTTAAACAATCAAACTAAACAACATAACTTATAGATAATCCCTATAGAATAAAAAATTTTTTATTTAATTGTCAAAATATACGTTTCAAAAAATTACTTGTCCTGAAAATAATAATTCAGTCCTAAAAAAGCTTCAATTTTAAAATAATCTTTCAAAGCTACACAGTGTTAAAGAAATATATGTATTACCTTTACTAAAATAACCTTTTAAAAAATTTTCAATAAAAATTATTCAAATAAAATTTGCAACATATTTTCTATAATTTTTTGGTAAACAAAGAAAAATGTTTACAAAAAATTTTCGATTAAATTTTCACAAAAAAAAAATTCGATAAAATTTTTAAAAAAAATTTTCAATAATTTTTTTACAACAAAATGTCTAAAATTTTACAAAAGAATTCGTGAAATTTTTAACAAAAAAATTTCAAACAAATAATTACAAAAAAATTTCGATACAAGTTATTACAAAAAAATTTCGATACAAGTTATTACAAAAAAAATTTCGATAAGATTTTTACAAAATATTTTCGACAAAATTTTTACAAAAAATTTTCGACAAAATTTTTACAAAAAATTTTCGAGAATTTTTTACAAAAAAATTTCGATAAAATTTTTACAAAAAATTTTCGATAAAATTTTCCATAAAATTTTTACAAAAAATTATCGATAAAATTTTTACTACAAGTTTTCGATAAAATTTTTACAACAAATTTTCGATAAAATTTTTACAACAAATTTTCGATAAAATTTTTACAACAAATTTTCGATAAAATTTTTACAACAAATTTTCGATAAAATTTTTACAACAAATTTTCGATAAAATTTTTACAACAAATTTTCGATAAAATTTTTACAACAAATTTTCGATAAAATTTTTACAACAAATTTTCGATAAAATTTTTACAACAAATTTTCGATAAAATTTTTACAACAAATTTTCGATAAAATTTTTACAACATATTTTCGATAAAATTTTTACAACAAATTTTCGATAAAATTTTTACAACAAATTTTCGATAAAATTTTTACAACAAATTTTCGATAAAATTTTTACAACAAATTTTCGATAAAATTTTTACAACAAATTTTCGATAAAATTTTTACAACAAATTTTCGATAAAATTTTTACAACAAATTTTCGATAAAATTTTTACAACAAATTTTCGATAAAATTTTTAGAACAAATTTTCGATAAAATTTTTAGAACAAATTTTCGATAAAATTTTTACAACAAATTTTCGATAAAATTTTTACAACAAATTTTCGATAAAATTTTTACAACAAATTTTCGATAAAATTTTTACAACAAATTTTCGATAAAATTTTTACAACAAATTTTCGATAAAATTTTTACAACAAATTTTCGATAAAATTTTTACAACAAATTTTCGATAAAATTTTTACAACAAATTTTCGATAAAATTTTTACAAAAAATTTTCGATAAAATTTTTACAAAAAATTTTCGATAAAATTTTTACAAAAAATTTTCGATAAAATTTTTACAAAAAATTTTCGATAAAATTTTTACAAAAAATTTTCGATAAAATTTTTGATAAAATTTTTACAAAAAGTAATCGATTCAACTTTAACAAAAATTTTTCAATAAAATTTTCTATATCTTTGTATTATATTAATAATAATGAAGTTAAAATCATAAAAGTAAAAACCGAATGTATATTATTGTGAAATTAAGAAACATAACAGAGTACGGGAATATTTAACATTACTACATATGGAGAAGGGTATATAACATTCGACATGGCCGAATATAGGACTCTTACTTGTTTTAAATATAATTATAAAGGAGCTAGCTTATTAAAAAAAAAGGTTTTAAAGTCATATATACATTTTGGATCAGTTTTTAAAAAGTGCATTTAAAAAACATATTAACGTTTTAAGTGCGATCCAAAAAAGTACTTTTTCAGAGAGTACCTATTTCTTGAAAAAAAAAGTTTTTTAAAACAGCATCCTTAAAATACGTTATCCTCTTAAAAATTGCTAGTGATAAGTAACATTCAACAAAACTGAGTAGTCCTTTCTTAAAGCGTTATTTTAGGTTACTTGTTGGGAATATTCAATGGGAAATTTTCAAGTATGAAAAAAGTTATTTAAAGTTTACTATTGTTAAATCTATAATTCATGCAGAAATTTAAAAAAGAAAAGCAGAAAATTCTACTACCTTGCATTTCTTTTTTTGTTGTTGCAATAAAGAGAAAAAAGTGCTTAAAATATATTTGCAAGGAAAAAGTTTTACGACAGCATTAAAGCTTCCTCTACAGTGAAGAATGATTTTAAAAGTAGAAAAATAGAAGTGAAAGCAAAAGTTTGAAGATTGTTTCTTTTTGTGTGTGCTTTTTTCTTAGAAACGAATGTGATGCTCTATAAGCTAAAAAATACTTAAAAAATTATTAAGTCTAAAAGTGATTAATGTTTTCATCAGCAGCTACTTATTTCAAAAATTTTTATTTAATTAAGTAAAGTTAAATAAAAAAATTCATTGCTAATTGAGTAGAAAATAAATTTAATTAAGCATGACATGAGAAATTCTATGTAAAGAAAAGATTTTCTTTTTTTGTTTTGTTAGAAAACATAAAAAAAAGAAATTTTTTTTAAAGAAAAATAACTTATAAAAGTAAAAACAGAAGCTGTTTGTTTACTTACCCCAATGCGTCCCAAAAGCAGAGCATCCATCTCGCCGCCATTAGCGGAAACTGGTACTGTTGTTATAACGGACACGGTTGGTTCCGCCTGTACACTCAAATCTACTGACATTTTGGCTTAAATATAGATGACTTTGTTTTTTTTATATATAAATATTGTGTTGCAATTACTTTTTTTTTTGGGGGGGGAGGGGGTTTTTGGGTTGCAGAAAATATTCTTTAACTTTTTTGGGGTTGTTTTATTTGTTTGTTTGTGCGGCAGGTATAAAAAATATGGGGTTTTAAAAGTTTTATTTTTTTATGTTTATTTTAACTTGAGTTAATCATAAGATTTAACGATTTGTTGGTTTAATTTGTTTATATATTTCAATTTTGTTAAGTTTAATTTAATTTTGAGTGATACAAATCAGGATATGTTTTATTCTGCTAAATTTAATTGGAAGTTTCTTTTCTTGTTTTCTCGTTCTCAGATAATATCTTGTAAATTTGTGGGGACTTTTAGTTGAAAAAATAAATGTCTGCTTTCTCTAAAGTGAAAATAAATATTTTTATAAATTACATTAAGCATAGCGTTGTCAATATTTTGAGGGTTTTTGAAAAATTAAAAATAGAAATTTTCTAAGAACACTTTCAATATTCTAGTCCCAGCACATCGTTTTCCGCCCGATTAGTACACAAAAAAAATTAAAACACTTAAATATAAAGTAATAAATAAACTTTTTACTTCTATTCCAAAAAAATAATTAACTTTTAATTGAAAACATTTTTCCTTCAAAACCATTGTTTCTGTGTCTTTGTTTAAGAATTTAATTTAAGTTTAATAATTCACTCATTTTGGTACAGGAATAAAATATAATTGCACGTTTTTCAAGGACAATATTTTTTTCCATAAGATAAATACTTTCTCATTTGCTCTACATGCAATGACCTTGTGCCATTAAATACAATTATGAAGGTTAAACTTTGTTGAATTTTAAAACTTAAATAAAACAATATTTCGTAACTTTATTTCCTTCAAAAGATGTAAATGTCTGGGTATGTCGTCAATGAGAAATTTAAGTATATTTCATACTTATTTATTGTAAATTCTATTTTACACATGTAAGATGTAAGCGTAAATAAGCTATTTACCTCCTTAGTTAAAGCTCATAATGTGGTACAATATTTTAAGGTAGAACAACGCCCCTACAATTCTGAAAAATTACAACAAGCTAATAAACAAACAAAATCTTTAAAACTGTACCGATTATTTTATTTTTGCAAATGGAAAATTTTAGACATTACTGGCTGTGCCCGTCCACGACATTGCCGTCCTTACAATATTTAGTTCGATTTTGCTTTTACATCAAATTTTAAGACTCTTTAAACATATATTGTAATTTTTTACCTTTTTAATAATTTTATAATTAAGTTAAGGTTTATGTATTTTCTTTATATTGAGGTACCCATACCTGGATAAAATTCTAAAATTTTTATTAATTTCTAATAATATTCTAGAGTTCTGCATATAGTATTTAAATCACGCTGACAAAAATACAAGATGCTGCCCAGTTTGCAGAACCTTGAAATCGGTAAAATTGCGTACTTTTGCAACTTTTATATATTTTCTCTTGGAAATGGTTTTTTTGCTGTTAAGATGTATACTAAATTTCAATCAAGATACTAAGGTACCTCCTCAATAAATCTTATTAAAATTTATAAAATAGTTTTTGCGTAATGCGAACACAAACAGACGGCAGACAGACAAAAAAGCTTTACTTAAAGTGTGAATTAACAAAAAAGGTGCCCCATAGTGTTTTAAGAATTAAAATTGAGTTCCAAAATGCTCACTAACTGCTCAATCATGTGTTTGTATGTACCTTTTGGGTTATTTCTTCTTCCTTCCATACATGAGTGAGGGACTAGAAAATATTTTGTGTTTTTGTTCATTTATGGGTGCGATGATTGATGTGTTTCCCTTCTATTTAAAAGTGAATAAATGAAAAAAAAATATTGTGGTTTTCACGCATAATTTTTCATAAATGAGAAGATCGTAGAAAAATGTTTGTGTATATGTATATGCATATATTTTGTAATTTGCTACTGCCGGCGTATGCAGTAACAAGGTGCTTTAGATATTTCATTTACAAGAACTTTCATAAATGAACACTCATAAATGAAAATGCTCATAAATGAACCAAAAATTTACAAACATTTATGTAAAAGAGCATTAATGAGTATGAGCCATTCATGTATGTTCATTTAAGACCGTGAAAAAAATATCTAATTTAAAAAATCTCATTTATGAGAATAATATAATGATCATAAATGAAAAATTCTGAACCCTGAATTAAACCTTTAAATTTAATTTATACATTAAAACAAATTGCAGGTTAACAAATCGTAATGCCTTAGGGGCGCTGAACCCAAATTTACACTCTGCTCTGGTAATGTATAGTGCCAGAAAGAGGAAATTTGCTTATGGGAAGAAATATAAGAGGGAGTAGTGTTTGTGAACATTCGATTTGAATTTTTCCACATTGAAAGTAACAGGAAAGGCCTCTGCAGGAAGATGATTCCACAATGCAACTGTTCGGCTAACAAAAAACGAATTCTCTCTGTAACACATAAAATGATTCACTGATTCTAACACAAATGGATGAGATCTTAATTAAAAATTTAAAGCGCGTTATATGCAAAAAAAAAATATATGGATATCGGAAACGAGTTCCCTAATCATAATAGAGCACACTACATTGTTATAATGATAAAACAGCAAACATATCCCACATTGTATCGATGATCAAGAGAGTCAATAATGTTGGATCTCTACTCTCACCTATGAGCTTCTTCACCCTCTCCTACACTTAATCCAGTGGTCCCAAAAGTGACTTTGTAACAACGGCCTGACATGGCAGCTGTAGTCTTATAATAAACTGGTTTAAGTTTTCGAAATATACCATTACATCCAAAATAAAATAAAATGAAGCGCATATACGGAGTGGTACAATTACAAGTGTATTTCAAAAAAAATCTGTTAAACTTAATTTTCTTTAGTATATTATGGCTTTATTAGAAATTCTAAATATTTGCATTATTTATGGAACACTATGTCATGTATGTGACTACTTCTCATTATTTTACCCTGTCAGATGACATCAAGATTATCGTCGGCACTTGGCCATGTTGACCACCTTATCCGCAGGTGGTCTTACCACCGAGTGAAATAAAAGCGTATACTAGTGCCCCAGTCAGTTAAATTTTTCAAGACTTCATATCTGGTTCTATCTTATGTATTGTTCGCACTATATATTAGGCTTAAGAGTATCCATTTTTAACGCTACAGGAAAAAGTCAAAATAGGTCGCATCACAGCTCCTATCTGGCCGACTGGCTCATTGCACGATTTCTGAACTTAGTGCACAAAAAATCGGAGGTTTGAGGAGATGTGTGACATGTAGTGCCCTTTGGGACATAAGTGTTTATCTCGAGAATTAGAACTAAATCAAAGAATTTAACTTATAGGCTAAAAACTCTGTTATGACATGTATCTTATTTTATTTCAATAAGCTACGACACAGATAAACCTTTTTTTTTGACGCCAGGTGTAATTAATCTTAAAATTAATCATTTTTATCCCTCAAGCTAATTGCTCCATTCCTATAATTGACAGTTAATTATTTCAATTTTGATTAAATAAAGTAGAATAGTAATAAATAACTTAATTATATCATTATAGTAATTAAGTAAATAAATCGAAATTTTTTTTCAATTATTTTTATTATTTAAGGGAACAAAAAACAATTATTTTAATTGAAAGTAAACATTCACTCTTCGTTTGTTTAGGCTCTTGACACAAAAGAATGTTTAGGCAAACACAATACAACCACAATAGAAATAAATAAATGAAACAAACAATTAGGCATATTGTGGGCAGTTACAAGTACATATTATATTAATTATCCAGAGAAATTAATTCACAGAAAAAAAAAAATTAAGTCACACAAATAAATTAAATTAAAATATTTTTTTAATTACTTTCTTTAAATTATGGCAACTGTGTTTAAGTTTAAAGTGTTTTTTTTTTCTTGAATCCTTTGGGAGAAACCCTTAGTTGCTCATAATAAAATTAGGTTGTGACGATTTGTTTAAAATTTTGATTTTTATACCGTATTTAGGTCTTTTCCAATTGAAGATTTTTTTAAAGTTTAATGCCCTTTAATGCTCTTATCCAAAAACAGTAAAGTATACTCAAGTCTACTTTATTTCAAACTAGCTGTGCTCACACACGTTGAGTGCGTCCTGACAATCATTTGTTCGATTTTGTTTTGAAATTAGTTTACATCAAATTTTAAAACACTTAGCTTTATAGTATTTCACGTGCGGATTTTCTTTATAAAAAGGTACCCATCCCTAGATCAAATTCTAATATTCAAAAATGTAGCCAAGGATTCATTTTTTAAATTTTAAATACATTTTATGTCAAAAAAATAATTTAATCCTGCACTTTTTTGAAAAAACAAATCCTCTTCTCAGCGTAGGCCCTGTAGGGACTCTTAAATTTACACTTATGGGAACATTGTTAAACTCAATAACTTTTGTGAACATACCAATTTAATCTGAACGTGACATAAATTGCTTTGCTGATGTCACTGACATCAGCATCATATTGTTCTACAAACAGAGATCCGCTTGTATATAAAGCTTCCTTGATATCACTAATGGTATTGTAGTGTACATAGGATTTTGTTAGCCGGCCTTACCTTATATCTTACCGAACCTAAGGATACGCAGACCTAAAGATATAAAGGATAGTTTTATAGATGGTGTCATAAAGGAACTCAAGTAAATTAGTTTAAAATCAAATTCAATAATGGCAATTTCACTTTCAAATAAATCACAAAACCCACAGAAAATCACAGCAGAAATCATGGAATTGAAATAAATTTGTTTTTCTTCTTCAGCCGTACAGTAAATATAAATACACCAAAGATTATTCTGCTATGGCTAATTTTTGTAGCTGATAACATTAAGGCCCATTTAGGAAGTTAAGGTTAAAACTACAACAACCACAACAACCACAACAGCAAAGATAAAATAGGATCGCAAATTCAAAAATACAATTTTCTCCTTAACGATTGAATGACAGTTTTGAAGTGATAAAAATCTCTTTCACATAAAAAAAATTCAAATTATATTTCATTCATTTGCAGAAACCGAAAGTAAATTATAAAATATAAAAGAAAAACAAATTGAATTATATTTTACAAAGGCACAGTAGCACGAACGCAAAACTGTGTAGTCAAAAGGACATTTTAAGCACTTTTTTTTGGAAAACAAAAATCATTGAACTCGCGTCAATCAATAAAAAGTAAAATATTTAAAATTAGAACTTAAAGGATGTCGCAATTTGATCTATATGGCTAAACTTTTGAAAAGTTATAGACAGACATATGAAATTTACAAAGAACCTCTATTGCCAAGTCCGCTATAACAACCAATTAAGAATTTGGAAATTAAAAGGTGTCCCCATAATTGTTGTAATTTGACGTATATACACCTATCTGTGGAACCGATATAGACAAACACTTGAAAGTTAGAAAGAATGTCTACTACTATGTTCGATATAATAATAACATGTAAGGGGTGATCCATTTCGAAGTGCCTTTCTTTTTTATACAAAAAAAAAAAAACAGAAAATTCATATTTAATGAAGACTGTTCATTATCATTTGAAAGAACATTCTTCGGCATTTATTTTTTGAAGATTATGTCTATCAAATATTGGCCGTTGCAGATGGTCCATCAATTGAGTCCAATTTTCGATGACTCGTTCGAACATTTCGATTGGTAACTAGCGAATGACACGCATGATGTTTTTCCCCAAGGTCTGAATTGAAGCGGGTTTGCATAAACTTTAGACTTAGCACATCCCCCCAGGAAAAAGTCTAACGGTGTGATATCAAACGATCTTCGTGGTCAATCGTCCGGCCCAAAACGTGAAATTATGTGCTCACCGCAATGTTCTCTCAATAAATACATTGATTGAAGCGATGTGTAGGAAGTGGCGCCGTCTTGTTGAAACCAAATGTCGCCGAGATCACGAGCTTCAATTTCAGGCATCAAATAATCAATTATCATGGCACGATAACGGTCGCCATTGACGCTTACTTTCACACCGGCATCATTTTTAAAGAAATATGGACCAATGATTCCACCGGCCCACAAACTACACCAAACCGTTGTTTTTTCTGGATGAAGTGGCATCTCTTGAATCTCTTCAGGTTGCTCTTCGTCCCAAATGCGGCAATTTTGTTTTTTTATATACCCATTGAGCCAGAAATGGGCCTCATCGTTAAACAAAATTTGCCTCGAAAACGTCGGATTTTCTCGGAACTTTTCAAGAGCCCCTAGAGCGAAGCGATTCAGGCGTAAGACTTTCCGTTATGAAATGCCAAACAATACTATACAAAAACAACATGACAGCATGACACGACTCACGCGTGTTCTGTCAAAAAGGGGCTATTAAAAAAGTACCTCGAAATGGATCACCCTTTTCAAATATTTAAAATATGAAATTAAAGGGTGCCTCAATAGTGGATTTAATTTGATGTATATGGCCAAACTTTTGCACCGTTATAGACGGACAGTTGAAACTTACAACGAATCTGTATTAAATTTAAAATTTAAAGGGTGTTCCAATAGATGATTATTTTTGACCTATCCTATCCTTGAAATCATTATAGACCGATTGCACAGAGCAACAAGTATAAAGTTGAAAATTAAAGAGTGTCCCTAACTTTTTATGATATTTGATCTATATGACCTTATCTTTTGAACCCTTATACGTTTTTATTAGCTGATATTCTCAAGTTCGAAAAACAAAGGTTTTAGCAGAGGAGACAATTTTTTAAGTTCTTCATACTCGAAACATACTTTGGCATACTCTATTCGCCCTTTTTTATACAAAATTTAGAAAACTTATATTTTTAACATCAGGAGACTACATCTGATTTTCTTCTTACCACTGTACACTGTACACAGTGGTTCAAACAAAATATTTTAAAGCTTAATCAGCTTCTTAAAGATTCTTAAAAGTCATAATATATGAAGAAGCTTCAAGCAAATACAAAGGAATTCTTCCAATTTCTACAAGAAAAATCAATAAAAATTTGCAACGCGTCAGTGCTTAAGGGGATTAATTTTTTTACTGTCAATGAAATACAAATTGAAAGGTTATTATAACAAAAAAAAAAAAGATAAATATGAAAATAAAAGGAAGAGTGTGAAAATAAAAAATATAATAATAATCTTTAAATAAATAATGGTTGGAACTACAAAGCAAAACTTGAGACAATTTTTTATAAAAGAAAAAAAGAGATAAGAAATCTGGCTTATATTGGATATTGTTAGTTCTTTATAATGAAATATACAATATATTACATTAATTTGTTTTGTATGCACAAGACGTTTATATTCATTTATTAATATGAAGTAGAAACCGTCGAAACTATTACTGACCCCAAAAATATTATTAACTAATTTTTTTTTCGTTTATTTTGTTTAGCTTGACACTATTAATTTACCCGACCTAAAATACTAAAGCTAAGTCAACCTGACTCTTAAATTTTACTTGCAGGGTTGTGTTGTCATTCGATATGCTGTCATACATATGCTGTCATACATATGCTGTCATACATATGTATGACTTGTTACATTTTAATACACAGGAGATGTTTATGAAACACAACCAAACGCAATTCACCTTGTAGAAGTTTAAGAATCATTTCAATTTTTGCAAGCATAGTTACAAATACATATTACAATTTCCAGCCGTCAAAAACACTCACTGGTGAAGGGTGAAGTAATGAAAAAGTAGACAAAAAAGCATGAAAATAGAAAAATCAACTAATAAATTGAAAAATGTTTTTTTTTTCTTATTTAGTTTTCATATTAGTTTCATTATTTAATACACTTCAACACTTGCGAAAATTGGTATAAATATGTCTGTGTGTCGTTTGTTATTTTGTCAATATTAATTTCCCATCCCACTGCTTAGATACTCTGGATTCTTGAAGCAAAAGAGTCGACTTAATGAAAATATTTATGTTTGGTATTCGAGTAAAAATGGATTTTGCGATCAGCCGAAATAACGAAAGGGTGTTGTAGTCTCTTAATCGCCAGCCATTAGGAAGATCGCCGATATATCATAAATTGCGGCCATATAACTCACTCTGAAAAATTTGAGACAGTACTTTTTATAAGGAGAGAAGCATACATATTTTCAAACCCCAAAACCTTCGGGAAGAACACTTTGAACAAGACTTTGGAAATCTTATTTTCATGAAGACGTTAAGAAGGCATAAGCAATGTAATGCTCCAAAGCTCTAATTGGGACACGTTGGAGTCTAATCCAAGAATGTTATACTGGATATAGACCGCCGTAGCTAGATAAAAATCTACTCTTCGAGCACTTGTATGGTGCACAAATAGAGAATGGTGGTCAAATATAGAATATAGAAGCATGTCTCACTCGAAAAAAAAAAGGAATACCGCTTTATTAGGCAATAATACAGGCGAGGATTCGCTTAATAAATTCTATTAACATTTTATGTCAAAAAAATAATTTATTTCTACACTTTTATTAAAAACCAAATATAATATATTTAAAGTTTTTCATCATAACTTACAGGGAATATTAATATGTTAGTGAAACAATATATGGGAAAATTGTACCCACTGTAACACTGGACAATAACAATACAATCTGAAAGTGCCTTGACACTTTAAATAGCACTTTCAACCTTAAAACCAGCAGTTTTTTACTTTTCTTGAACCATGTTTGTTGTTGTTGTATTTCTTGGAGTTTTTGTTGTTGTTTTTAAAATGAAATTCTCAGTAAATTTAAGTATTAAGGTAAAATTGATCTTAATGAGCAATATAGGGTGCCTTGTCGTGGTATATGCAGTAATAAATTATTGATTTGGCATAAAGTGTTAATAGAATTTAATAACATGAATCTCTGCTACAGTACGAGTATTGCCTAAGAAAGTTAATCGCTACCACCTAGTTTGAATAAGATATTAGACAAAAACTGCTAACACTTTTTTTTAAAGGGTCCACTGATTTTTGTTTCTTTCGAGGTTCATAAATAAAAATTGATCACCAATTTCGCCAAACTGAGTATAGGGTTTTACTATCCTTTGGTAGTACAATTGGACCTATACTGTCACTTCCTTGTATTTTTTCACTGCTGCACTGTGTAATTAGAAAGTAAACTCGCCCCACACTGGTTTAACAATAATAGCTTTTTGAAATGATTTGGTAGCTCAGGAACCACTAAAGATATCTTAATGACTTTTTATACAGGCAAAAAAGAGGAGTCTTTGACTAGGGTTGCAGGCTGTCGGTCGCCTAGAGCAAAGGGGGGCTTTTGGTTACAAATTCTGATATCTCGGGATTACATATTTTTTTAAATGTCACCAAATTTTATTTATAGTTTTAATATTAAGATTTTTATGGAGTCCTTAATAATATGTAGAAAAATATTCTTACATTTTTGAGTTATCAAAAACACTTCTGCATTGTCTTTGTGAAATATCAATCAGACAAACTTAGTAGTTCGTGAGCTTTTCCAAATTGTTCCTAGAATAACTCCTGAGCAAAATTATTATTTATACAGATTGTTTGATGGCTGGACAAACCTCTGCAATATGAAGTTATCGAAAGTAGTCAGCCGCTGAACTACAAGCAAATAACATGCACTGAAATTGTGATTAGTACCCGCTCACCACAATAAGATAAGCAATGAAGTCTGTACATGGATGGATGATAAGAAACATATGCACACGCGATACGGACACAATACGGTCTATAAAGACAAAATACTTGAAACAAGAGCAAATAAGAATCCCGAAATTGGTAGCAGCTGTTCTCATCGTATTTATTTCTTAACTTGTCATTTTGTAATTAGTTGTAATCACGTAACTGAAAGGCAAACAATTAACCTAGAAATCAGATAGTATTACAGTAACAATTACCAATGAAGCATGTAAGGGTTAAATCCAATTGACACCCTCCACTATCGCCATCTTGAAGTGGCAGGACCCTTTTATAAATATTATTAAAACTTAAACCTGTACCTATAAATTAAGAACTAGTCACATGACAAAACAAATGTTAGTTCCATTTCTCCTAGGAAGGGAATTGAACAAGCACAGATATTTTTAAAAAATAATTTAAATCGAGATAATGACGTCTTTATATGATGGTGTCATGAAGAGAAGGAAATCACCTTCCACTAACTTTGCCAATGCCCTGCCTTATAACACAGTCGTAATAAATTATACTGATAGATTATTTTTTTTTTTTTTTTCATAGAACAGGATGTGGAGCCTATTTTAATTTTCAAATATATGAAGCTCAGAAAAATCATTTAGACAAATCGTTCGCTGTGGCTAGTAGATAAAACTAGAGGAATCTGCTATTAAATTGATCGGATTTGTTCTGCCAGAAAATTAAATACTGTTGTCATACCTTTCGGTGAAGACCGTCGCTACTGGCTGTTGTTTTGGTACGTTTGGCGAGCGCTTTCGAGGTAAAGATATAATTTTCAAGCCGCGTTTAATATATTTATTATGGAGTCAGGTAATATTTAGTATTTTCGTCTTTTATTTTGTCGCAATTTCACAAAACACTTATAATTATGTGTGATCTCCTTACAACCTATCATTATCTATAGCAGACAACTAGATATTTGTTAAAGCCAGCTTTATTGAAGTAATCTTACCGACGGATAAGGTTTAAGCTTAAGATCAAAAGTATAAATTAATTAGATAAAAGCCTAGTAAGCCCAGATTTGTATTAACTCATAGTAGCTCTTCAAGAGGTAGGAAGTAAATACGTGCGGAGCTAGCAACTTTTACTACTGGAATGTATGTATGTGTATTTATTTCTATGTGCAATACATCCATATATACATTATACATAATATACACAGAAAAAATTTATGCATCAATTAAAGTTTTAAATTAATATTCAACTAATTTTTTATTTGATTTAAATATATATTTATTTAAAACAGAACACAAAAATTTGTTAATTAAACAAATAACCGAATCAATTAATTATTTAATTTAATAATAACTGAATCAATTAAATATTTATTTAAATTTTAATCTAAATCCAATTAAAACCATTAATTGGTGAAAATATTTTTTTCTGTGTATGTTTACGCCTGAACAAACTGAAATTGCGATTTGGGAATGCCAAAATAATCCTCTTACTTGTCAAATTTTCGTATGAAAGTACATGTAAATAACTGTTCCCCAAGTATTTATTCATTTGTATGACTTAATTTACTTTTCTTTCTCTTTTTATAATTTTTAAATAAAGTCATTTTACATTGTAGTAATGGAAGGAGTCTTCTTTTTAATGACACATGACACATATTACATGACACATAAGTGTGTTGTCACTCAAGCATGTTTTTTGTCTCTCTTTTTTTTAAATTTTACATTACCTTCATGGTCTTCATTTATCGATTACAAAAATATTTTAAAGCAAAACGTTAATTTCCCTAAAGTATTTAAATGCTGCTACGAACAGCACTTCAAATCATGTAACCAATAACAGGCCAAAATGACAGAAAAACAAATGCACATGAAGTCACTTTAAATAATGAAATAAATATCTTATAAAAAGCTACAATCATTTAGGATAAGAGGACAGAAAAAGTTTGCTTTAGAAAAAAATATAACTTATGAATTTTAATGTCATTACAACTGCCGTAAATACAGTGATCCACAAGATTATATAATCCTAACAAATATTAAGCAATTAATTCATTAAATAGTTAAGAAATAATAGAAATCAAAATGGATTTTTATAAAAAGCTTAAGCATCATAAAACTTATTTAAATTTGAATGATATTAAAAGCCAACATCGTAGTTAATGAATTTTTATTCAAAACATCCTAAGCGTATTATAATGAATGTTGATCCGCAATAATTTTTACGGGACTAATCGAAGAAAACTAAAAAAGTCCTAATAATTAGATTAGGGTGAAATGAGGTGTATTAAATTATCACTGTTTCTCTAGAAGTTCCCCCCGGGGGTTCCAATTGTCACTGCAGAAGAAGGCAAATGCTTTGATGTGGTTCACTCGGGGAAAATAGGGGCACCAGACGCTAGGGTTCCTAGAACCTAAATCTGGAAGAATAGGTCTGTTGTTTTATTACACGGGTACTCTTCGAGGCCCGACCAGTGCCCAAAGGAAAATCTGGTACCAAGGGAATCGGTAGCCCCACACAGAGCCTATCCTATCTGTGAGCGGTTATTGGTGAGGTCCCCTTCGGAGGTACACGTGGTGGTTGTGGATTAAGATCGATTTATGTAGGTATGGTGCACGGTCGATCAAGTGTGCTGTTGCACTCTCAACAGAACGGAGTTTGGATAGTCTCCAAACCCCTAAGCAAGAGGCTATAATATGGAATCTAGGCTTGTCTTTTAGGCTTGCCATATTATACAAATTGCTAGTCATTGTGACTGTATCACATATAAATTGTGATACTGGCGGCAACGTCGTATCGTGGAAGTTTTGCTGCACTACACAATGGGGGCGGTAGTCTACGCTTAAATTTCACTCGGTGGAAAGACCACCGTGGGATTAGGCCAAACCGACAGGTGCCCACGTTAATTTTGTTCCACGTCTGTTTCTCTAGAAGTAACCAGACACGTCCAGCTACATTCTTGTTATAGCTTATTTATACATAGGAGAGTTATTTTTATATGTAGTGTAGCGATAACCTAATGACAGTCTAATGAAACTCTAGGCACTTCATATTCTTAGACTGGTCAGAGTCTAGTTATTGTCTAGTCATATTATAGCTCTAGGGAAAATAGAACCGACATATGACATGTCACGTGACTAGTTCTTACCCCCGTCTCCATTAGACATTAACAAGTCTGAATAAAAGTAAAACTTCATACAAAAAAAAAAATTATTTTTAATACTGTTTTTTTTTTGTGAATAATATTAAATAATTTTTATTGTCAGGACGCACACAACGTGTGTGGGCACAGCTAGTCTCCAATAAAATAGTTAAAACATTTTCTGCTTGGCTTACAAAATAGTCGAGGAAACAAAATTAAACGATTGCGATACTTAACAAACGCTTATAAAGTTATATTTTTTTTTTTTCTATTTTCATTAAACAAAAAACTAATAATCTCAAGAGATTCAGAAAATAAAAATATTCTTTTTCATGCTTCTAGAAGAATTCATATTTCATGACTATTTATTATCGCCATGAAACCGTACAGAAATACAATACAAATTCATAGAATGGAAATAAATAAATGTTCTAGAAATACTATTATTACATCAACTAACGAATGTTATTTGATTATTGGCAATAATTCAATTGATGTTGAAGGTATTGAATAAAAAAAAAAATTTTAAGAAACTTACAGATACATTTTTTCACTACAACAGAAAATGCATTTCAGAAATGTTTCCAATAATAACAACTATGAGTTTGAATACAAATTGTATTTGGAATAAGTAAAAAAATGCAGAAGGAGAAGTCAAATCATTTTAAACCTTAGAAAAACACATATTTTGTGTTGATTTTTTTTTTTTTTTGTGAACTTTTCTTCTCGTTTGGCATATTAGAAACAGCGATTCTCAAACTTTCACTGCAGCTGTAACTTCAAAAGCAATGACCGTGCTGGCAACAGAAATAGACGTTTAATGTTAAAAATTATATTATTTTATTTAAAAAAAATCTTTAAAGAAAAAAGTTTTGAGCTGGCGTATCACCTTAAGCTATGTTTTTTTTTTTGCACAAACAATGTTGCAAAAGGTTTACACGGCATTTATAAATCTGACAATAGGCTGATTTGTAACAAAAAAAAAAAAATATGAAAGAAAAAAGCAAACAACCCGAGCAAGAAATTGTAAAAGACTAAAGAAAAAAAATACACGAGGTGAAAAAATGATGCCTCTTTATTTTGCTCAAAGAAATTTACGCTTTTTAACAACTTAAACACACAAAGAAAAAATAAACTTGTAATTCTTTTGTAATTATGGTCGCTTACTTTTTATTTTTATACCATCCTTTTAACCCATTAAATATGGCTCATGTGGTTATCTATACATATAATAAGACTATAATAGGAGCATTTCTGTACGCGAAATATTTTTTGAAAATTTTGTTGCTGGCACAGTAATCGAAATGGAATACAAGACAGCAATTTTTAGAATTTTCGTCTGTTTGTGTTCACATCACGTAAAATCTGCTAGATGAATTTTAATACTAATTTGTGAGGAAGTACCTTAATATCTTGGTTCAAATATAGGATACCTGCTTTACGCAAAAATATCTAATTTCCAAGAGAAAACAAAGAAAAAATTGCAAAAGTACGAAATTTTAACGATTCAATGGTACTGCAAACTTGGCAGCACCTTTCATTTTTGTCAGGGGGATATTTTAAAGAATATTCACAGAACTCTACAATAATTTTAGAATTTCATATGAATTTTACCATCCGGTAACTACAATCGTCTCGAAGCAAGCATCGAGACATAAGTGCACTGCTTTATGAGCTCTATGCAAGAAATGGTACGCATGCCATCTATGATGTTGCTGGCGGTACTTACCAAATTTTGAACTGTTTAAAAATATGTTTCTGTAACGCAAACGGCTTATGCCAATACAAAAATGAACTCGAATACTTCCTGAAGAACCAACAAATTGATGTCATGATGGTTTCAGAGACTCATTTAACTACAAATAGCTTTTTTAAAATACGTGGCTACATATTATAGTTCACTAAAGACTAGAGGATGTGGTGGTTCAGAAATACTAATAAAGTCTCGAATTAAACATCATCTATTGTGTGATTTTTATGAGGACTACCTTCAGACAACAAACATTTGCATTTGAGAATATCATCAAAACTTCCTTATTTCTTCGATTTATTCACCTCCTAGATTTCAAATATCAGAGAGTCAATATAGCGATTTCTACAAATCACTAGGTCACCAACAACTAGCACAAGCATTATTTTGGTTGAAACTCCATAAATATGTCAGTACTCATTGTTTGGAAAACATTCCGCGAAGAACACCGGAAGGCATGGACCAGAGTATAATTGATTTTGATCAAATCCTTAAATCAGCTGCCCAACATGCAACAGTAACAACCAGCTAGATACAATCAAATTTATTCTGTAGATGTCGAGCGAATCTTGGCTGAAAAAAGAAGACTTCGAAGAGAGTGGCAATCACGCAGATCTTCTCAACTCAAAGCTACACTTAAAGATTGCACGAAACGGCTAAGACAGCTACTAGAATCTCGAAGAGTAGCATCTCTGAAAACATTATTTCGAAGACCTCGACGCAACGCACAATCAGATTATTCATTATGGCGTGCATGCATACCTTAAAAGACCAGTCGTACGTAAGCCTCCCTTGCGAACTTCTTGTGGAGACTGGGCAAGAAATGATACCGAAAAAGGCAATTTATTTGAAACTGGTTTTCACTCCAAACATACATATGCACTGATATAGCTGAGTTGGCACCAGTAGAGACTAGTGCCAAACATTATTTTTTGTGTCTAGCACTGGCTGGACTTTAAAAGTATATTTTTTTTAATTTTCAAAAATATTGAAGATACAATAAATAAATTATGCAAAAAAATATGAATTTTATCCAGGAATGGTTACCTCTATACATAGAAAATACATAAACCATAACTGAAGCACTCTTAATGTAAGAGTCTTAAAATTTGGTGTGGATTACTTTAAATTTCTGTTTCTTTTTAAATAAATTCGGCAAAAGATTTTAACATTTGATTAACATTTGATTCTCTAAATTAATTCTGATTATTTTTGAATTGTTTGTTATCTTAATCATTTAGTAACTAATGCACTGCACGAGCACAAAAAACGAAACTCATAAAATTTCATTGAACTGATGTCTGTTCATTGCACACGAGTAACAATGAGTGGATAACACAGTGCAACACGGAAAAAATAACTAAACCGTTTGGAATTTTGATATACTCTCTGAGGCAAAGTTGTAGCTCTTGTCATAAAGAACAAAAATTGTGAACGTATAAAATCAAAAAAACTTTATCTTCAAGGTCAAAATCGCAAAAAATATGAGCTTGAGTAAATGATCATTTTTTTGCAAAAATGATATCGAGGCCCCACATCTTTGAGGGCGCATAAAAAAAAACCTGGAGGACTTTGGGCAAAACTGGGAGACAGGGGTCTTTTTTTTTTGGTCTTTTATCACGTAGTAGTGTCCGTATATGGTTATTTTGCCATGACTTAAAAAATTACACAGTGTGTAATAATAAACACCAAAGACCAACGAGCTAAATGGGATGAATTTGCAAAATTTCCATAAACAGGTTTGCATAAATATTAGTAAATGTTGAGCATAATAACAATGAACTTGGACGATTTCAATTAGTTTTATGTTTTGAGTGAAACACTAACACAGGTCGAGTGTTCGAACAAAAAACACAGAATAAATATTTTATTATTCATAATATGAAACAAAATAAACCCAAAAAATTAAAATGCTTTTTAAAATATAATAAAATAAACTAAAATAGCATTTACGATAGCATTTGCAGGTCTCTATTTCTTAAGAAATACAAAACACCAAAAAGGGCAAGAAAAACGCACTAATGCTTATCCAAAAGTTCTACGTAACTACTAGACAAAATATCACAATGACTGTTTTGAACAAGAGATGAGTAAACACGGCGCTGACTATTATACAAACTTCGTTTTACTCGGTCGGCTCATTGCGTTTATGATGCGTTTAATATAAGGTTTACTCACTAATGGGTTTGTGTAGACATGTATTCAGTAAGCTAGTTTAAGTTCGATTATCAACACTTGCTCATGAGCTTATGAGCCCACCTCTTAGATGAGCTTACTCATGCAACTGTTTATTAGTAACCAAAAATGTATTACCAGTGAATTATACAATGATTTCGATTCGTTTTTAAAGGCAATCTGATTACTAAGAGTAATTACGACTTAAAAGCTAACGTTTGATGATATTTGCGATTTTCCTTCTTTTATTTTTCAAGATTACTTTTCCCAACAATTTTTAAAAATTTGCTAAAATTGCATGCTTACAGATCTTAAAAATCTACTTAGTTTTTAATTCCTAATTCACCTTAAATGACTCTTAAAACGCTTACTGACTTACTCTAATACCTTTAATACACTTTTAATTTTGTTAAAAAATTTAAAACCAACCAATTTACCATTTCAAATCAAAATCTGCAAAACGAAATACTTACAACACTAGTCATAACAAGCATTTTAAGTTCATGAATTTTTTATTTAAATAAAGTTTTATAAAACCAACAATTTATCCTTGTCCTTAACCCATGTAATACGAATAAAATATTATTAATTCAAACAATGCTAAATGCACCTACAAACACACACACACATACACCTACCCAGAAAATGCTTAAAGGTATGAAGTACAGAATTTCTAAAAGTACAGTTTATTACATTCTTTTAATTTTTCATATTTCAGCAACAGCATTCACAGATAAAAGTTAGCAACTGTACAAAGAGCAGACAAAATAAAATGAGAAGAAAAAAAACGAATAAGAGTGCTTTATTCGGCTGGCCATGTCGAACCTTATAAAGGGTGTTTTTTATAGAGGTATAGAAGTTTAAGTTGCAATAAAACAATGATGGATTTGTCGATGGACATGAATTTTATTTATTCGAAAGATAATCTTGTGGCATTACATTTTAAATATGATTTCCGGCATATGACCGCCACGGCTGGCGCGGATGTAGTCCAATCTGGACGTCCAATTTTCGATGACTTTTTCCAACATTTGTGGCCGTATATCGGCAATAACACGGCGAATGTTGTCTTCCAAATGGTCAAGCGTTTGTGGCTTATCCGCATAGACCAATGACTTAACATAGCCCCACAGAAAGTAGTCTAGTGGTGTTAAATCACAAGATCTTGGAGGCCAATTCATAGGTCCAAAACGTGAAATTAGGCGGTCACCAAACGTGTCTTTCAATAAATCTATTGTGGCACGAGCTGTGTGACATGTTGCGCCGTCTTGTTGAAACCACATCTCCTGGACATCATGGTTATTCAATTCAAGAATAAAAAAGTTAGTAATCATTGCTCTATACCGATCACCATTGACTGTAACGTTCTGGCCACCATCGTTTTGGAAAAAGTACGGACCAATGATACCACCAGCCCATAAAGCGCACCAAACAGTCAGTTTTTCTGGATGTAACGGTGTTTCGACTTACACTTGAGGATTACCTTCACTCCAAATGCGGCAGTTTTGTTTGTTGACGTAGCCATTCAACCAGAAGTGCACTTCATCGCTAAACAAAATTCGCTTATGAAAATCAGAAACAACGGTAATCTCGTTTTGGGCACTTTTTGCAAGCGTTGTTCAGGCGTGAGTCTATTCATGATGAATTGCCAAACCAAACTGAGAATAAATCACTTGACGGCTGTTAAATCGGTCGCCATCTTAAAATGTAGTGACAACTTAAAGTTCTATACCTCTATAAAAAACACCCTTTATAACCTTCACCATATTGATGTAAGATTTTGCCTTACTCTGTTACAGTACCAATATCGCAAACACTACATCTTTGGTTGTTATAGATTTGGTTCTTCTGGATTTCAACTTCATTTATGCAACTATAACGTCAATAAAAAATGACATTAAAATTATTAATATTACCGTATCGTAATCGTTATCGTTTCTAGTAATTTTCGATTTTTTGTTAAAAAAAAAATTAATTAAAAATAATATTTTTTTAAAATCTGCTATGGTTTAGACAGAGATCAAACACGGACCAAAGCATTTGAAAAGACATGCCATTGCTATAAATTAATTATTTCATGGTTTTAAGGTATTATTACTTTTTTATTGTTTTGTAAGGGAATACCAAAGCAGAGCCCTAGATTATGGGTTCTTTTTCGAACCCCACTTTTCCTCAACAATGTCTGGGTAAACGATTGTTAATTTACGATTGTCTTTCTATCATTGAGTCTCGATCACGAGCCTTTTACTCTCGTTACAGAGTCTCTAGCAGGGGCTTATATTTTTTCTAAAGGTAATGTGTCCGTATCATCTATACTTTTAAATGTGTCGTCCCGTTATCAAAAGCCTAAAATTAGCTGGTAATTGCACACTTTCTTAAAATATGCGCAATCGTCTCAATCTTTTTCCAGGCACAGTCTGCAAGAAGCATTTTACCTCGATTTTTATCGTGGCCAGATATTACTTGAAGTTTTCGTGACTTGCTACTAACACAGTTAACCAGTTTGAGCTATTAAAATTATATCCAAGCACCTTTCTGATCTTCCTGCCAACTTGTACTAAAAAATACAAGAGTCTTTGGTGGGAATAGAATTCGCAACCTTAGTTATACAGTGATCAATAGCTTTACATGTCGCTATAATTGTATCTTTTTTTATGAATGTTACTGGCTGTGGCCGCCACGTCGTGGGCGTCCTGACAATATTCTGCCCGGTTTAGCTTTAAAAGTATTTCACACCAATTGAAAGACTATTACTTTTATAGTGCTACAGTTCTGGTTTATGTATTTAATTTATATAAAGGTACCCATCCCTCGATAAAATTCTAAAATTTATAAAAAATTCTAAAAATTATTGTAAACCACTGTAAGTGGTGTTTAAAATATATTAATAACAATGTAATTCCACAATGTAAAAATACAAATTTTAGTCAACTGGCGCCATCTGTTGCGTATTAGTAAAAGTAACCGTGTTGAAAATATCTCAGTTTTAAACCGAAAATTTCACCACCCTAAAACCGGAAATTGCGTTTTGCACTGCTTTTTCTCCACTTTCTCTTGGAGATAAGATATTTTAGCGGAAAGAAGTATTCTATATTAGGACCAGCATACTAAGGTACCACCTCACAAAATTTTGTTAAAATCCATCCAGAAGTTTTTACGTGATGTGAACACAAACAATGAAGGACAGACAGATAGACAGACGGAAATGAGTTACTATTTTATTATATGTATAGATTAGGGGATTTCACTTTGTGACTGATATAAGTGGCGTGGCATGAAGAGTAAAAGAGACTGTCGAACACCAACCCTATAATTTTTAGTTAGTCTGCTTCGACTGACTTTCAACACCTTCCTTACTTCATTTATCCAAGAAGTGAAAAGAGACACCGATAACTTTAAAGGATTCTACGTTGCTGCAGCAATTCCATATGATGGAGACCAGATATTTGGGAAATATTGGCACTTAATGCTTCAATTTGTATAACAGATTAGTATATTGTGGAGTCATCTGTAAACATCTTGAGGTGGGCAGAGGGTTGGGTAGAATAAGTGTTAAAGACTATAGGTGACAATAATCTAACTTGTGGCACGGCGATATTTATCTTCGAATAGCTCAATTTTCGGCCCAAAAACTAAACTAAGGCTTGCTTGCATAGGTAATTGGGCTCCCAGCGTTTAAGATAGTTGTATACAGAGTGATCTGCAACAATAGTTCTTTCATACGGTATTCTCTGATTGAGGTGACGAGCGGTCTATGTGGCTATCATGTTTAAAGCCGTTGTTTTGCTGTAGGTTTCCCAGAAGCTGTGTTTGTGTCTGGCCAGCGGGAATTGTTTTTACAGTGTTGCTAAAAGTAGCGCTTCTAAAACCTTTGCTTCAGGTAATAATAGTAAGATAAAGCTTTATAGGTCTCCTTTTGTAGTGGGTTTGTATGGTTTGAGAATGGGAATGATGCGGACGACATTTTAAATTTCTGGATTTACCAAGTTGGCTTATCGAAAGCTCTAGATTGCATGATTTTTTGGCTGTTTTTTTTTTTTTTTAATTTTCAGTTTGTAATACATTTAAGAATAAAACAACAAAAAATTAGGGAAAAAGTGTTAGATAATAATAAAGGTGGTCGCCCTTTTTCATCATATTTCCGCCATTTATGAACTGATTTTGCATATTTTTAATATAAAAAATCTACAAAATGAATATGACAGATTGGTATACTAAGAATTTTCATAAGATGACTTTAGAAAAGATATTTCAAATCAAACATAGACAGATGAGACGAAGGACATCGTTTAACCAACTGCCGTATGTATAAGGATCCAAAATACTCGTACGAGTATATGTAACTTGTGGGGACGGAAATATATATTATTGTAAAAATTACAAACTCAATGGCAAACTGACAAACTTCTGCATACCCTTTACACCTGAGGTGAAACCAAACTAAAATAGAAATGGTTGTAAAATACTACCGCTTGCTTCATGGTTAAAATAATTAAAATACAGTTGTAGAGAGGCATACATTTATATAAAGATATTAATTCAAACAATATATTTAGAGCTCTTCATTATGTTCTGATTTGCATTTACATTTGCAAATGTTAAATATAAAATCCAATTTGTTTTCACAGTTCAGTGCTTTTAACTCATGCCAAATTATTTTTTCCCAGCAAAACACTGTCTAGTGTTCACCGCAAGAAAAATGTTGCACACCTATTAAAGGTTTTAATAACTGTCAGGTACAGATTTTATTAATTTTTTAATTGACTCAATTACATATTACAAAATAATCTTTAAATTAATTTGATAATTGTATTAATTAAAAATTTAAAGAAAATGGTATTAAAACCTTTACTTGGTGCAAACATTTTTTCTGTGTTTCTACATTTACTTACATTATGTTTTAACTACTTGCGCCCGCCACGTCGTGGATGCCCTGACAATATTTTTCTCGATTTTACTTTAAAAGTATTCCACACCAATTTTAAGACTCTTACTTTTATAGTGCTTTAGTTACGGTTTATGTATTTACTTCATATAAAGGTACCCATCCCTGGATAAAATTGTAAAATTTATCAAAAATTCTAAAAATGATTGTAAAGCTCTATAAAAAGTGTTTAATAAGGTGTCTCAATAACTGGCCCGTAACATACTAAATGAACCTGGTTACATTCAACTAAGAAGGAGGGATACTGCTTCTCTCATCCGTACAACAGAGGGAAATTACCGTAACCGTGAACAATACAATTTTTTGTCCAGCATTGGTTGGACTTAACAAGTATATTTTTAGACTTAGACTGATAGTTCAATTATTTGAAGATACAATAAATAAAAAATTGCGAAAAAAATAACGTTGTAATTCCACAAATTTGTAAAAATACAAATCAAATACAAATTTTATTCAATTGGCGCCTAATGTCATCAATAGTGGATAAAATATCCCAGCTTAAAACCGGAAATAGTGTTTTTTCAATCTTTTTTCTCCACTTTCTCTTGGTACCCTATTTTGGAATCAGGATACTAAGGTACCTCCTCACAAAATTTTGTTAAAATCCATCCGGTAGTTTTTACGTGATGCGAACACAAATGAAAAGCAGACAGACAGAATTGAATTACTATTTTATTATATGTATAGATTATACCAACACGTTAAGCTCAAAGGGAATGCCGGAAAATATTACCTAAAGATGTAGTTGTTTTATAGAAAGTACCAATTCCGAAACTAATTACTATTTATTTTAAACTAAAAAAGTAGATTACATTTCATTACATTTTAAAATATAAATTACACAGTGCAACACGGAAAAAAATAACCATATACGGACACCACTACGTGATAAAAGACCAAAAAAAAAAAAAAAGACCCCTGTCTCCCAGTTTTGCCCAAAGTCCTCCAGGTTTTTTTTTTATGGGCCCTCAAAGATGTGGGACCTCGATGTCATTTTTGCAAAAAAATTATCATTTACTCAAGCTCATATTTTGCAAACCGTTTGGAATTTTGATATACTCTCTGAGGCAAAGTTGTATCTCTTGTCATAAAGAACAAAAATTGTGAACGTATAAAATCAAAAACACTTCATCTTCAAGGTCAAAATCGCAAAAAACTTTAAAAAATTCAATTTTTTTACCTTTTTTCCCCTGTTCAGGTCCATAGATAGCAAACCGTTCAAAATTCAAGGAAACAATCAACTACAAAAATGAACCTAAGATCTCAGTAAACAACTTTCTAGAACATATGAACTTCCTAGGAATGATTCTTAACACCGTTGAGGTAGCGCTTAGGTAGCCGGGAAATTTTTCAGTTTGCGGAGGACTTTGGGCAAAACTGGGAGACAGGGGTCTTTTTTTTTTGGTCTTTTATGACGTAGTGGTGTCCGTGTATGGTTATTTTGCCATGACTTAAAAAATTACACAGTGTGTTATTTTAATCCCACAGCTCGTTGTAATCATTGATTTGGATTTGGATGTCCACTTGGGAGTCTTTCGACCCAAAAAGCTTAGTTCCAAATAGCATAAGCTTCAAATGTAATTACCTTTTTTAATTTTGTTTTCTATTGCTGGGTAATAATTTGAAATTATATTGTCCTTTGAATTAATTATGATCCATATGATAGAAGCTGAATGTTCATTTGGAATAAGCAATGCTAAATTGGACATGTTGTGCTTGTTTATTAGGAATGTAAAGCTGACATTTTTTTTTTAACAAATGCCTAAAATTTTAATGTTAATGTATTTATCGTAGCAGGTTTTCATTTTGTTTAGGAAGGTAAATTTATTAGGGCGAAATTAATTTGCTTGCCAATACTTTGTAAAAAAAAAACAAACAGTAGCGAAACACATTTCATGAACAGATGGAGATTTAATTAAATCACTAATTGTAGATAACACAATATGACAATAGGTATGAGATCTGTTCTGATAAAGGTGACAGTTGATTATTAAATAATGCGCAATGGAGCAGAAAATATTTTTGAAATAATTTAACCATTTGTAACGGGCTACACCAAATGATCCAAAATGTAACATGAGCATATCAGAACAGTATCTAAGTTTAAGTTTTGAAGCTAGTTACGATTCACTTACCAGGGACGGTGATTAGTGGCTTCAAAGTTGGGAAACTTGCAGCTTGGCATTTCCTAATTTTTTGATTGATTTTTAAAATTTGTATATGCGTGTGGCTTAAAGGTATAGTTACGACGTACAAAATAATGCTTTTATCAATAAATTATGAGTAGTCCTGTTTTCGGTCTCCATATGGGACAGCAACTGGTGAGTCGACTAAATGTGAAAATTCTCCTTGGCATTGATTACAAAAATAAGGTTCCACCTAAATGCTTCAACTGCATTAGAAAAGGTCCTTTACTGACTAACTGTATAATACAGATAAGAATAGAGCTTTTACGCCATCAGGATCACAGTTATAGTAAAAAGGCATTGAAGCGGCAACACAACATATACATATACATATACTTGTGCATGAAGTCAAGAACAAAGATGAGCCGAAGGTGCAGAAGAGTGCTCACGAATTGGCAGGGGATATATTGAGTAAAAGGAAGGATAGCAAAAGGATTTCCTAGAGATGAAAACAGCTTTAGGATTTAGAGATTCGCGCACAATCAGTTTAAAATAACTGGTGAAAAACTAAAGCCAAATATTACCGAACTCTAGAGAATTTAACGAGTAACAACTGGTTTTACTTTTTATGCCACAACGAAAAAAAGGATTATTCGCTAAACAACAAACTCGTCGATAATAAGTGTGGGCGCTGTGGGTTAGAGAGTTAGCACGTCGGCAGGTAAGCATATAGTATGGTTGGTTTTAGTCCTATCAATTCTGATATGTATGAGTTTTTTTTTGTTTTACTAGTGTACTGCAGGGCCCTCCTTCGCCGGTATTAATCTATAGCACTAAATCATTTGCCAAGTAAAATATTAATAGAATGTTTCAAGGCGAATCCTTAACTAGTGATTGCAGTGACGAATTAGCTCAGCGTATGTCTGAAATACAAATATCAAACTTAACAGAAAAAAAATTAAAAATAATTTTTATTATACATGGATTTTGACAACTGCAAAGGGGCGAAAATTCCTAAATTTTACCGTGCAATTGCCTAGTATGTATTCGCCTTGGAATGGCTAAATAGCTCCAAATCTAATGTGCCCTCTAGACACCTGAGGCGCTGCAACTCTTTTCTAAAAATAAGTATAATGTACAATTGTAGTTTTGCCGAAATTTAAGCTATTCTCTAATCACTTCATCACCTGTCTTACCCTTTTCCAAAAAAAGCGACGTATTTTTCTTGTTGAAAAAGAAATTAAATTTAAAAATATCCAGAAGTATCAGCAAGTAGTCAGAAACAGTAATGAGTATCACTACAGAATTATACATTAATAGCTGTGCCCGCCACATCGTAGGCATCCTGACAATATTTTTTTTTTTTCGATTTTGCTTTAAAAGTAATCCACACCAAATTTAAGACTCTTGCTTTCTTCATTATGGTTTATATATTTTCTTTATATAGAGGTTCCCATCCCGGGATACATTTCTAAATTGTATAGAAAGTTCTAATATTGTTGTAGAGTTCCGTAAATTGTGTTTAAAATATCACGTTGAAAAAAATAAAAGTTACTGCCAAGTTTGCAGCACCAATGAATAAGTAAAATAGCGTACTTTCACTACTTTTACTCCATTGTCTCTAGGAAATGAGATATTTTTGTAGAATAAAAGTATCCTATATTTGAATCTAGATACTAGGATCCCTTCTCAAAAAATTTTACTCAAAATTCGTCCAGTAGCTGTTACGGGATGCGCACATAAACAGACGGTAGACTGCCAGAACAAAATTCAAAAAATTTCTATTTTGTAGTCCATTCCTGTTACTAACTGAACCAGGAAGAAAATTTTCTAAAAATATTTCACGTACAGAAATGATCCTGTTTGCAGTTTTACTATATGATAAATTATGTTTTTTATTTCTATTTCATTTTCAAATTTCCACAATCCGTTGAAAATCTTTTAATAAATTACGCTGAAATTCAAATTAAAATCTTCTTGTCATTTTCATTGTCATATTTTGTGACAATGACACTGAAAACACTATAACTGTTTGTTTCTTGTACGAGTAAAAATAAACATTAAGAAATCCATAAACATTGTTCCCGGTTTGTCACGACATGTTGTGTTAATGATTATCGCCACATTATTATCAACAGCAACATCAACAGCATAACAGTGAAAAATAACAACAACAAACTTTGGCAGTGTAATAATAATCAAAATAATTAAAGTTCGTTTGTGCTTTAGAAAATTGTTACCGAAAATTGCAAGCGAAACATGTTACGATTATTGGGGTTTTTTATTTTTTATTTTATTCCTAGTTGCGTATGTGTGTGTGTGTGTGTTTATGGGGTGGCAATAAAACTTTTAAATTTATTAAATTCTGATTATATTGTTATTTCTATGCTGCATTAGAGAGACCCAAATTTACTGTGTTTTAAATGAACTGTCAGTATTTAAAGCAGTGTATATTCTCACTTCGGATTTAGTACCAGACTAGCATTTGGCAATTTATGACTTCCCATTGATTAACAAATGCTGAACTGGTACTACATAAGTACTGGTAGGTACATTTTTAAATATCAAGTCATTAACGAAGAGTTTTGATTTTACTTACAACTAGCTGGGTTACCCGGCTTCAATCAAGGGGCGAAAATATGGTTTCGAATTATTCTAATCGAAGATTATTCTACAACATTCGAGTATATACTGGAAGGTTCCACAATGATCTGCATTGTGGAACCTTCCATTGCGGGCACTAATTGTTATTGTAGTTTATGTCGCTACCTTGACGCAGTGTTGTTGGAGAAAATGGGGGCACCAGACGCCAGGGATCCTTGAGCCTGAATCTGAAATAACAGGACTGTTTTATTATAGGTTTTTTCGAGGCCCGGCCAGTGTTCAAACAGCTGGTACCACGGAGACCGGTAGCCCTACAGAAATCCGCTCCTCTCTGTGGCCGGTTGTTGCCGAGGTTCACGTGGTGCCTGTAATTTGTCCTGTTGGACTCTCAACAGAAGAAGTTAGATGATCTCCAAATTCTAAACAAGAGGTTAGGACATGGGTCCAGGCTTCTATGTTCTATAAATTGCTACTCATTAGCGAACGTATTATGCAATGGCATTTAAAGGTGGTGCTATTGTCGCTTCGTTGGACTTGTATTGTAAAGAGGGCCAGTGGTAGGTGTTGACGTTAGCTTTTTAGAAATTGCTGGTATGATTTAAAGGTAATTTTTAATATATGTATGTAAGTCATGCAACTACCTTTATTTTGTATATGATGAAATATCTCACAAACTGGAAACAAATTTCCCTAACAACATCACATTAAGACATCGATTCTTAAATTTTCCTACAAAAAGTCCATAATACAGAAATAAAATAAATAGATGTAAGAAAATGTAATAAACCAAAGCAAAGCAAAGAAGTATAAAAATGAATTGTCATGATGATACGTTACTTTTCAATCTTCCTTACAAAATCAGAAATAAAAAAGAGCAAAATTAAAAATAAAATGACAATATCCGTTTCCGTTGTTGCCAAGACGAAGAGAGGTGGTGCATTTTGTTGGCATATTGTATTAAATTTCATTTTATTGGCATATGATTAAGTGATTTAAAAAAAAAAAAACCTAGATTAACATTTTTATTTGATAAACATGTGTACATGTAATGTGTGCTGGAGACGTATTTGATATTTTTTTATTATTTTTTTTTTTATTATCAATTTGTTATAAAATCTGGCACAAGATCAAAAGTCATAACTATAAAAAAAGGGAAAAATAAATGGAATTGCTTTTTAAATATTCTTGGAAGTTTAAGTGTATTAAAAAAAAGTTGTATTAAATATAAACTTTTGGTTTAAGTAAATATGTATAGAAATTTAAGTTGGCATTACTTTTCAAGATGGCGACCGATCTAAAAGCAGTCAAGTGATTTACTCTCAGTTTGGTTTGGCAATTCATCATGAATAGACTCACGCCTGAACAGTAAGGCGTAGATTCGTCGAATGGGCCCAAAACGAGATTACCGTTGTTCCAGATTTTCATAAGCGAATTTTGTTTAGCGATGAAGCGCACTTCTGGTTGAATGGCTACGTCAACAAACAAAACTGCCGCATTTGGAGTGAAGGTAATCCTCAAATGTAAGTCGAAAAACCGTTACATCCAGAAAATCTGATTGTTTGGTGCGGTGCGCTTTATGGTCTGGTGGAATCATTGGTCCCTACTTTTTCAAAAACGATGGTGGCCAGAACGTTACAGTCCATGGTGATCGGTATAGAGCCATGATTACTAACTTTTTCATTCCTGAATTGAAGAATCATTATGTCCAGGAGATGTGGTTTCTACAAGACGGCGCAACATGTCACACATCTCGTGCCACAATAGATTTATTGAAAGACACGTTTGGTGACCGCCTAATTTCACGTTTTGGACCTGTGAATTGGCCTTCAAGATCTTGTGATTTAACACCGCTAGACTACTTTCTGTGGGGCTATATAAAGTCATTGGTCTATGCGGATAAACCACAAACGCTTGACCATTTGGAAGACAACATTCGCCGTGTTATTGCCGATATACGGCCACAAATGTTGGAAAAAGTGATCGAAAATTGGACGGCCAGATTGCACTACATCCGCGCCAGCCGTGGCGGTCATATGCCAGAAATCATATTTAAAACGTAATACCACAAGATTATCTTTCGGATAAATAAAATTCATGTCAATCAAATAATCCATAGTTGTTTTATTGCAACTTAAAGTTCTATACCTCTATAAATGGTTTATGTATTTTCTTTATATATAGGTACCCATCCCTGTATAAAGTTCTTAAATTCATAAAAAATTCTAAAAGTATTGTAGATTTCTGTGACTAGTTTTTAAAATATTACGCTGACAAAAATAACCAGGTGCTGTCAAGTTTTCAGTACCTTTAAATCAGTAAAATTTTTTACTTTCATTATTTTTCTATATTTTTTCCTAACAATAAAGTATTTTTACTGGAAAAAAGTATCTTGTATTTGAAACAAGATACTAGAATACCTCCTCACAAAATTTTATAAAAATTCATTTCGTAGTTTTGACATGATGCGAACACATACGAACAGACAAAAATTCTAAAATTTGCTGTTTTGTATTCCAGAACACCGCAACATGGAAGGAAAAGATTAAAGAACGCCTTTGATAACATATAATAGCATCGAGTTAAAAATTTTCTCCTAAGATTATATTTTTCTTGTGGATATAAATGTGGATGAGGTAGTCTGTTATCAAACAAAAAAAAAAAAATGCAGCCCAATATATTTCTTAAGTGCAAAACTATGCGCCTTTAAATATGAGTATTCCCATATTTATCTCACTTCTATCAGTTTATGTTACTGATTTATGTTATGTTATGCTGCTGTTATGCTACTGTTAACAGTAGAATTTTTAAATTGAAAATCGTTTAGTTTTTAACTCAGAAAAGATATAACCTTGAAATTTTGCCACAATTTTGCTCACTAACTATCGGAAAAAATTAAAATAAAAATTTGCTAAAAATTGTTTAAAATATTTTGAAAAAACTGGACCAGGTTATCGAAGAATCAAAAATTTAAATTTTAAATTGCTGATAAAACATAATAATAAACATAATTTATAGATAGATTAATATGTCACTTTTATCTACACCTTTAAGACCATCAAACAAAAATTGAAGAAATGCCAAGCTCTAAAAAATTTGCAAGTTCGAGGTTACCAACTTTGCGAATACATAGCGGCACCTCACCCCTGGCAAGTGGATGGTGGCCACCGTCAAAACAAAAAGTCTGAATTATTTTCGAAATATTTTAATTCTGCCCCACTGTGTGCGGTCAAAACAATTTCTCAAATTTTTCTTAAAACAATATTTTAACTCGTTATAAATAAAAATGTATTCGATTCTCTAATGCGAAATTTTTAATAGATAATAATTGAGGAATAAAATAAGTCCTGCAGAAAGAAAAAAGACTGTAATGCTGAAAATAATTGAAAAAATCCTTGAAATAGCTGCAAGATTATATAAATTGTTAGAAGCTCTAATTTTATCACATAAAAGGGAAAATAAAAAACTGTACGTTTATTTATCTGCTAATAATACTTTTAAATAGTTATTATTTTAAATCCTGATTTTTATATAAAAAGGAAAAATCCATTCACATTCCATTTTAACGATTTAGGGAAGTGAAATAAGAACCTTTTATAAATATCAGCAATATGTCACGATTTTAGTTCGTGACTAAAAAATTAAGACATTTAATACGGTTTACACTAATGCAACTAACCAAACAACCAACCAACCAAACATACATTGTCAACGGAAAGAAGATAAGCTCATGTTTAAGTCATTTTTCGTCCCCAACTGCTTGCTATTGATGCTTTTGTTACTATTTTTTATTGTTGCAAATAACATGGCAACTAATAACTTTAAGCACTTGATTTAATTATTTCTCAAAAGTTTCATTCTGAAAATAGAAGTGTAAAACCAGGAAAAAACTGTTGAAATATGAGAAGGAACGGACACACGCTTTTAGCCACATGATGATTACTTGAGTTTGTCTGTAAGACTCGTTTACTTTCAATTAAGAGGCAAATTACTTTGCCAAGTTTTTTGGTATTATTTAGAGTAAATGATTCAATATGTTGTAATGCACTACAGCATTAAGGGAAAAGAAAAGGATATTTGCTTTTAAAAATAATTTTTTTGCTCTTTAAAAGCAATTTTATACTTTCTTTTACATTCGAGCAATGTATTACAAATGAGGGCTTGGTCCTGTTAAATTTTTCAAATCTTAAAAACACTTGAATATTGTATGAAAAATATTGAGAATTTTTTTTTTTTAATTGAATATTTTAATTTTTTAAATCAAATTTTTATTAACATGCAAATAAATTTTTAATAATAAAATTTTTCAATTTTTTCTTTTAATTAATTATATAATTTGTAAAAAAAACATGTTTTAAACTTAAAGAGAATAAACGAACTTATGCTTTGAACACACAGACGACAGAGGCTACACAGCTACACGACTACAAATATCGTTGGCTACAATTGTCGCCGTGTCAGTCAGCTTCTTAATTATATTGAAGACGATTCCTACATCGTAAACTCTGACATTGTTGTAGAAATAAATATTTTACTTTTATAAAATAAAATAACTTTATACAAAAATAACAAATATCTCTCTATTTTTAAATATGTGACATTTTCTTGAAATTAATCTAAGCTGAATACAGCCACAAAGGTGGTTGTGTAGCCATGTAGCTATGATGTCGTCAAAATAATCGTCTTCATATATAAGTGTGTATTTTATTTTTGATTTTTTGTAGTTGGTTTAATGCATTAAGCCTTAAACACATAGACAACAGTGGCTACACCGCTACACGGCTATAAATGCCGTTAGCTAAAATCGTCGCCATGTAGTCAGCTACTGAATTATGTTGAAGATGACAGCTAGATACTTTAAAACTATGAAAATATTGTAGAAGTAAATATTTAACTTATAAAATAAAAATTACTTTTTCATAAAATCATATCAAAACAAATAAATATATTTGCTCAAAACCTTTTGATTGGAAATAAATTTGTATTTTTAATTTTGTCACATTTTCTATTGTTGAAGAAAATAAAATTGTCGCCCACAAAAATAGAAATTAACCTAAACTGAATACAGCCACAAAGGTGGTCGTATAGCCATGTAGCTATGATGTCGTCAAGTGTGTATTTTAATTTGACAGGTTCACAGATTTTATTTATGAAAAATTATAAATTCTCTATTTGTAAATTTAAATTGTAAATTCTCATATATGAGCTCTTGCGTGAAAAACCAAAAATTTTCTCATTATTAAAAATTTTTGGGAATTTAAATATTAATTATTTAATATTATGCTAATTACCCATAACGTTTTATAATAAAAATGCTATTTATTTGTTGGGGGGAAAGAGCTAGTCCCTCATTTTTTTTTCTCATTTATTCACTTTTGAAACGAAAGGAAGAAAAATAATTCATCGCACTCATAAATGAGTAGACACAAAATATTTTCTAGTCTCTCACACATGTATGAATAAAAAAAAACCAAAAATTTACATACTTCCACATGATTGAGCAATAAGTGAGCATTTCGGAGTTCTGATTAAAACCAAATGGATGAAGAAATGTTTTTCTGTTAATCGTTATTCAAATACATAATACCGTTATTCAAATACAAAATAACGAGCGCATTTATGAACCGCAAAAAAGGAAATTGCTACTAACAAAAATTACCAAACTGAGGTAATCGATTAGGGAAGTGAGACTACCATATATGGCTCAAAAATCAACTTAATAAATTTAACTATATTTTGTAAAGAAGTGTGTATTCTCACTTTAATTTGCTTTGGTCAAAAATTGACGATAGTGTTAAAAATATTACCACATACGACATAACAGTCAACATACATACATATGTATCTAAACATACACACATTTACCCAAAAAATAGTTCAATAAGATAAAATACCTTTTTTGATTTATCATCGAATAATAAAAACTGAATACATAAACTGAATACGAGCATTAAATTAAACCAATAAATAAATAAATAAAAATAAATGTCTTTTATCAAGGAAAACATTAAACATTTTGCCATTAATTTTTTTATTACACAAAAAAACACATACGATGCCATACACACACACTCACGCACACATATGCAAACTTGCATACATCATCCATTATTCAGCGGGCGGTAATAAATACTTAATAGCCAAAAGAAAATGAAAGATGCTTTTAAAAATGGTCGAAATATTTTTCCTTTTGCATTCTCCCCCTGTCATTTTAGATTTTCGCAGCAAATTGTGACACATAAAAAAGGTATTTTTATTATTCGCATTTCTCTTGTCATCGCTAAAGTAGTAAATAACAAAATTGTATTTTAATAAAGAAACGGTGAAAATATGTCACATAATGATTTTATGGTCGATTCGAAGAAATTCTGTTGATGCATTTTTAGTGGCGAATGTTGCATGTTCATTTTAATACCAATTAATCGCTGCCATACATGCCATAGGACTCACTTGTTATGAAAAAATCGCAAAAAAAACTTTACATTCATAACTTAATTTCAAAAAGACTCTAATTGAAAAAAAATCTGAAATGACCTACACTCAACTTTACCATACCCAATGGGAACAGATTTTTTTATATATATATATTACATAAAGAATATAATTTAAAAGAATATTCGAACCGCAAAATTAATTATTCTCTGTTGAAGTGTTAAGTAAACTACCCCTTCCCCTTCCCGATTATGCCCAAAACATACACAGCTCTTCATCTCCATATACCAAAGTTGCATATTTTTTTTATATGTCATACGGTATATCCTGTAGAGCGTTCACATAATTTGGGGGTAAGGAAACTACCCGTTGCACCCTCCCGATTATGCCTAAAAACTATACAGCTCTTCATCTCTATATACCTAAGGCACATACCAAATTTAATTTTGATATGTCAAACGGTATAACCTGTACGAACTCCACAAAAAATGGATCAAAGCTATGCTTAGGTCTAGAGCTAAAAATCTCAAAAATAAGCATTCCTGTATCCGGGTAGGGTATTCAGTAGTTGTCCTCAGGGAGGAGTTTTGCCATCTATTTTATTGAACATCACGGTCGGTGGCCTACTTTGGAAAGTGGACTCAATAGACATCCATATGGTTATACATTCTGACGCTCTGGCTTTTATGGTTGGTGCAAAGTTCATCTAAGGTTGCATGAGACAGGCTCTTTGGTTTAATGAACAGGAGCCAACCTTAAATGCTAGCAAATCCGTTGCACCAAACATCAGGCATAAGAGAATGCTAGACCTAGGAAGTAATGAGATTAGGGAACCTTAAATTCTGATGGAGAGTAGAAGAAAAATAGTCGATAGACTGCATCGAACACTCATACCGGAAGGTGTTATATACAACGAGTCTATACAGACTGATATCAGCATTTTTACTGATGGTTATCTTATAAACGGTAGAGCGGGAGCAGGCGCATATTCAGCTGAACTGAACTTGTCCTGTAATCTGCTTTTGACAGGCATTGATGTATATATTGAATCACCTAATGGAAAATTGGGTGCATGAAAAAAAAAATTCTTATTGCACTTGACAACCAGTCGGTTGTAAAACCCATGAGGCAAGTGTCGTGTACTTTAATCTAGTGCCTCAGTTAAATATGCAACGTTGATGTAGTTTCAGGCACTAATAGGCACAGCTGGGAATAAAGCTGCAGACTAACTAGCTCAAAAGAGATCTACTGTGAATTTTTATGGACCAGAACTCAGAGTAGCACTGGTAAATGACCTAATGCGATAGTGGGTGAACTCACTAAACCTAAAAAAATAGAGCGAGGCTGCTACATGGAGACAGGCTCGATGGATAACAGCAGGCTAAATTTAAGTAAAAAGATCGGAATTGATGCCTTAGATTCACATATATTTCAGAGCAGTTTCGACCCACTTCGACTGATATATGGTAGAAAAGAAAAAAAAAATATAATGGCAAAATCCGACCCTATCATCACCACGATATTGTCGACCTATTCAAGAAGAAATTGACTATGTACAAGATGCTATTAGTACATTACAAAACTCAAATTTTTCACTAGAAGGAAAGTTGTATGTCATAAAGCAGACAATGGTATTTGCAACGATAGATGTACAAGTATATAATGCCGCTATACAAACCACGTCCCCAATGAAGTGCTCTATTTGTGGGGGTTACTTCATAAAAATTTAATAATTTAAACATCAAACGAGATATAGACGTAGATGCACTTGCTTTCGGACACGCCAGAATTCGTCTATTTGAGAGCTTATTACACCTGTCATATAAATTGACGGTGAAAAAGTGGCAAATAAAATCTGATGCAGACAAAGCCATTACTAAGCGAGGAAAAAAAATATCCAAGAAAAATTTAGAAGTGAATTAAGGTTAATAGTGGATGTTCCGAAAGCTGGATTTGAAAACACCAACGATGGTAACACTAGCAGAAGATTTTTTTTTCAATCCTGAATTAGATGCAGAAATAACTGGAATTGAATTTGATTTCACATACCAAACCAAACTTATTATTGAAGTAATATCAAGTGGGTCTCAAATAGGGTGATGGTTTTGCGAATAGTACGATTAGTAGGCCGATTATGTTGACCATAAGTTGAGCGAAATGCACGAAACATATTCCTCACAGAACGTGAATTTTCGTAATAGAGTTGAATGATTTGTAAACATTGTTCAGGCCAAACAATACTAAACAAAAATAACATGGCAGTATGACACGACTCACAAGTGATCTGTCAAAAAAATGCTATTGGAAAAAGTATCTCTACTTGAATCACCCTTTACATGGAGCAACTGGTTTAAATGAGGCATTGTTGCCTATTGGGCTGTTATCAGAAGAAGAGGCGGAGGCACGAAACAAACATTTCCGGCTTTATAGGCAGAATTTTGCTAGAAAGTTTTTAAGGGTTCAGTGTAACATAGATATTATTAATAGGCTTCTGCTAAGTTCTGACCCACTAATTACTAGTATAATACCTACCCCAAGAAGCAATTTCTGTCATACTTCTTCCTGTACTTAACCCTCCTCCTGCCCATACAAATTAATTTTTATATTTTGCAGGTGTATATAATCCATATCTTTTAATAATTTCATTATTTTTTCAAATAATATTTTATCTCACCGCCCACAAAAGGGGGTGGGGAATTTATGGCATTTAAGAATTTATTGAGTCCAACTTTAAGTTTTTGAATAATTTTTGGCCTTAAAAGTTGTAATTGCTAAACAAATTGACTGGGAAAATTTAAAAGAACACTTGCATTTTTCAGAGGTAGGATTAGTTCTTCTAAGGGGAACTTTTTTCTCCTTGTTGCGATTTTTTCTATTTTATAGTTTAAACAGCCTATGACCATAACAGATTTTTTTGCCAAGTTTCATAATCATTAATCTCAGTAAATTTTCAGAGCCAATATAATCTTAACAAAAAAGTAATGTCCGGTTAGATTGGAAAAATACCCCAATGTGCGCTGTTCAAATAAACTAAAGGTGGCTTTGTAAACAGCATTCACCCTATTTGTTTTATCAGTTAAACAAAATTTTTCATTATATTGCCACTGTGTAATAGTTGTTTTTGACACGCGTAAAATATCAACAAAGATTAGAACTTTTATTTAAATTAATTAAAATAATTATTTACAAAACTGCAGAGTAGTTTTATAAATCGTCAATTTAAATGTGGTTTTGTTTATAATTGAAATTAGAAAAAAAAACCTTTTTTCTCGTTGTTTTTTAATTATCTTCTAACAATTTTAAACTAATTGAAATATTTATTAAAATAATTGGAATAAAATTATTTAGAATTAAATGCTAGTGAATAAAACAACATGTTTTAAACATGTAAAGATTGTACAAATTTTGCCTTAAACTCAAGATTTATTTTAAAAATAATTGATTTTGGTTTAGCAGCTATTTAAAATATTGAAGGTCATTTAAATTATTTTTCTAACTTTTTATAGATAAATTCAGCCGTAAGGCACCCATAACCTTTATATAAAAAAACTTCATATAAAAAGCTTTTATTATATTATTTATAAAATTATTGTCATTTTGGTTTCACTAGACTTTATAAAAGATACTAATATCGCAAAGAACAAAAAACACTCCACCCTCATACCTGTGAACATAAAACAACCCAAAGCGAATTTTAGATAATTGAAAGGAGTTTGTAAAAGCCTTATTTTTTTCTATATCAACCCTTTGGAGGCTTGAAGGGATGGCATAATCATTAAATTTTATAAACTAAAACAAAAGTTTCTAAAAAGGTCAGCAAAATGTTTTCACATATTTCTACTGGATAATTATATACAGCGAACAAAATTAGAAAATAGATAAATGGAATTTATATTTTTTATAAGATCAATAATATTAGTCATTATATCGAGAAAGGAACAAAGGACATAAGAAGCAAGTATGCCGCAAGATGCCGCCTTTAAACTCTAAAAACTCTAGCAACACTTAACCAAACTCGTAGAAAAGGGAAGAAAGAGTAGAAGAAAATCTATATGGGACATTCCATGCCAAATTGGGCAATTAAAAAAAAAATAAAAAATTTCTAAATGATCCGATTTGGCATGGAATACACCATATAAAACTAAGGAAGATGTAAGCTCGCAAATACCATTATTTAGCATTTAGCTTATGGTTATTGGTGAAACTAAGCTTTAAGAAAGAAAAACAACAATAACACTGTATCAGATGTACCGGATGTATTGGATGTTTTTGTACCTGTATGAGAATTTGCAATAATAATTTAATACAGAAATATTTATGGAATGAAATTTTTTTTTTATTATAATCCGGTAAATAGTTTCATGGCATTTATGTTTTAACTACTACTTCCGACACATATCCACCCGGAATATAAGTTACATCGTCGATTCGATCAGTCCAATTTTTTACTACTTTTTCCAATGAATCTGTCTGTATGGCGTCAATGGTGACATAAATATTTACTTCAATGATGACTTGCCAAGCCCCACTGAACATAAATGTCAACACAGTTTGAGATTATCAGCTGTCAAACCATATTTATCGAAATCGATCATTTTCATGCAGCTAAAAAATTTTATACAAATTTTTGAGTTTTATATAAAGCCAATGATTTTTATATAAAAGAATGGGTAATAACATAAACCATATCTGAAGCACTATAAAATAAAAAGTCTTAAATTGCATTTTTTTCAAAGCAAAATAATGACGCTGACGAAGTGTTGGGCACAGCTAGTTATAAATAAATTCATTATTCTCAGATAAATTAAATATAAAAAATGACTTCTATTAATATTCTTCTTTTCGTCATAAAAGATTAAAAAATTGAAGATACAATAAACAATTTATGAAAAAAAACATAAAAGCTTAAAAATGAATATTTGTTGGAAATTAGCAAAAAAAATTTTTTTAAATTCACATGGATGTTTAGGGGGTGTGATTGGACCGATACCTCCCGTTACCCATAAAACTCAAAAATTTTATTTTCATGCTATTAAGGCATTTATAATCTATTTCATTTAATAATTATATTACTTTTTCAAATAATATTTTATGTCACCGCCCTCAAATGGGGGAGTGGCGAAAAATGGCATTTTATTATCTTCAGGGTCCAAATTTAGGTTTTTAAACATTTGCTGACTATAGAAGTTACATTTGCTAAACAAAAGTATGGGAAAACTTAAGAAAAAATTAAATATTTCAGAGGTAGGATTAGTTCTTCCAAACTAAAGGAACTTTGTTTCCTTTGTCCGATATTTCTTATTTTATAGCCTTTACAGCCTATGACTATAAGAGGTTTCTGCCAAGTTTCATTAAACTACGGGCACTCAGTGAATTATTAGAGCCAATATTAGCTAAAAAACAGTATCGTCCGGCTAGACTGACAAAACACCGCTGTGTGCGGCGGTCTTCACCTATATTGACAACACTGATAACAGTGTTTTTTTACGGTTGTCAATTTGGGTTTATAATTCTTACAGTGTATTTAAAAGGAAAATAAAAAATGTTAAATACTCTTTTATTTATTTTAACAAAGTCATATTTTATTTACCGAATTTATTTTTAAATTGTGTTTTTTTTTTTTGTCATAATTTATTTATTGTATCTTCAATATATTTGAAGTAACAATAATTACTCGTATCTTAAGTCTAAAATAAAATATACTTTTTAAGTCCAGCCAGTGCTAGACAAAAATAATGTTTTTTTTCACGGATTTTGCAATCATTTGCGGGTCATCCCTATAATGTACGGCCAAGAAAAGCGATATCTCTTCTTTTTAGTCGAATGTAACCAGGTTCATTCAGCATGCTGCGCACTAAAGGGTTTGGATGAGATTCAAGCTTCTTTAGATATGTGACTGCATTTTTCGCTATTTCTGCTTGTTTAGGTCTTTGTGGATGTTCGAATTTTTTATATACCAGGGAGCAGATGTAATCATACGTAGTATCTTATTTTAGCGCCTTTGAATTTTTTCTACATTGCTAGCTGAGGCAGTGCCCCATAATTGAATCCCATAACACCAATGGAATGGTTTGAGGATCGACTTGTACAGTAGAAGTTTACAATCTAAGCTCAGGGTGGAGTTTCTGCCAATAAGCCAATTTAACTAAAAGCAGTACAACGCTTTCAGTTTCATTTGTGTTAACTTGAAATCAATGTGGCTTTTCCAAGTAAGGCGACGGTCAAGATGTACACCCAGGTATTTAACGTCTGAAAGCTGTGGTATCATTTGGTGATTTATGCGAATAGGAGGGCATGAGTCCCTACGCAGTGTGAAAGTTATGTGAATACATTTTTGCTCATTCAATTTTATTCTCCATTTTTCTAGCCAGTTTTCCAAATTGAGTATGTGGTCTTGGGCACTTTCATGAATACTTAAAAAAGCTGTGTCATCTGCAAAAGTTGATGTGTGGACTAGGGTGCTAATTGGCATATCTGATGTGTACAGTAAATATAAAATTGCTCCCAAAATACTACCTTGGGGAACTCCGGCTTCAATGAGATGTGGCGAGCTTAAAAAGTCACCTTCTTTTAGTAATTTTTAAATTATGTGCATCTAAATTAATTTCGGTCACTGAATGAGAAAATCATAACGTCATGATATTGCGTTGGTGGGCCAAACGTTGTGTGTGTTTCCTTGCCAAAATGGTGTTTATTTGATTTATAATTTTAGTCTGTGTTGTAGTATTTTTTGTTGTTGTTGTTGCTGTTGTCTTTTCTACTTGAGAGAAGAGAGCTTTAAATCATGTTTTCCACTTGTATCTGTACTTTATTGCTGTAAATGCTATTATTTCTCATGTTTTTTTTTTTGTCATTTATTATTACAGAACAATTTAATTTAAATCGATATTTTATGGATTATTAATGTACCAAAAACATCTAGATACTTGTAATCTTGTATTTTTTTATTTTTAATTTTTTAAAACAGTAAAGGTCACACAAAAAAGCTCTCATTTATTGGTTTGAACGAGATAATTTAAGAGCACTTAAACCAATTTTATTTTTTTGTTTCGTATTTTTTTGTGAAAGACCATCATAAAAGTTGTGCTCAATCAAATCTGTGGCATCAAGGAAAAACTGCTTATGTCTGTCTGTCTTATTCTGTGTTTTTTTGAAGTAGACTACTTCAAAACTTTGTGGCTGGTTTTTATTAATTTTTTTTTTTTCGACTGCAGTTAAGTTTATTACTTATGTTGTTCTACATTCGTATTCAAATAAATGAATTAGTCATGATAACAAAACTTAAAAGCTTAAGTCGACTTAAGCAGTTTTTCATTTTAGCCACTTAAATAAAAACATATTCATTTACAGAAACAAAATTGGTTCAAACATCACATTTTTTGTAAGTAATATATTGTAGCTATAAAAAAATGTTTATAGCAGCAGTTATACTAGTTACGTGAAATCGTTCAAACCGCACATTTTTCGGTATAACCTTGTTAAGGTTTATTATACGTTAGAAAGAATGGGGACTCCATTATATAAAAAAAAGAATTATCAAAGGGATAACAAACCATGACTTTTCATGTGCTTTCTCCATAAAAGTTTTAACATTAACAAATCTATAATCTTAATCATTTTCTACCATTTTAGGGTTTCGTACACTAAGGGTAAAAAGGTAACCCTTAATTTCACCACAACATCTATCCGTCTCTCAGCGCTCAATATTTCTGGAACCGTAAAAGTTATACTCCAAATTTTCACTAATTTGTATTAGATACTTCCGCTATAACAACAAATACTAACAGATTATAAGGTGTTCCGATAGTGACTTTCACTTATATGGCCTTATTTCTTGAACCATAAAAGGCTGTCACTTTTAACTCACAGTAATTAAAACTATATTAACAAGTATAAAAAATAAAAATTATAGGGTTACTCTAGGAATTTCCACAGAAGGTATATTACGATGGCCGCTATAACAATAACTACTAAAAACTAAAGGGTGGTCCGATAGTGACTTGATTTTCACGAATATAGCTTTATTTTTACCCGTTAAACTCAGAAACTCTGTATTTATACAGAGTTTGAAAATTATTTTCGCTTTAACAAAAAGCATAAAAAATATAAACTAAAGAGTGGTGCAAAAGTGACACACATTTACGATCTGAATAGGCATACAATTTAAATTTATATAGAGTATGTATTTCGATGGCACTGACTAGTATAAGAATCAGGAACACTGGTAGAAACTTGTTAAATGTGGATGCCATGGGGACACTAAAATTGAACAAATGCTAGCAATTACCAAAGACTGCGTGATGAAAAAGACAGATATCACTAAAGTCTAGATTAAAGGCTGTTTTTAGCACGTGACTGAATGACTGTAAGGTTGTCGTAAATTACATTTCGGTTTTCTCTAATCATTGAGGACGGAAGTGGGTCGAAAAGGCACCCATTAAGGAAGTGGTCTGCTTCGATAATTGTCTACTCGTATTTGGATAGTGACACGATTTTACGTATTTATTTTATTTTTGAACCGTAATATGCAGAAACTTAACATTTACATAGAGAATGTTTTACAATGTGTTACACTGTAACAAAAAATAAAAAAATTAATAAAAATTATAGGGTGTACCCTAAAAGTTGCGACTTTTTCTATTTCTAGTAACCGTTAGCGGCAGACACTCCAAAATTTTCACCGGATGTATAATACCCTGTGAAAATGTCGAAATTTAAAGGATGTCCCCATATAAGATATGATTGTATGTACATGTGACGTATATGTGCTTATCTTTCGATACGTAATAAGAAGACATTTAATTTTTTTTTTTTAATTCAATTAATAAACACATAAACTCAATATTAGAGGGTGACCCATAAAGGACGTGAGCATATTAAAATCTTCAAAACTTGTGCTACTTTACTACCCTTCACTGTTAATTGCCTGCATGTAATTTATCTATTTATCTTTATTATAAAATTGTTCTACTCGTCATGATTTTAACTAAATTACAGCAAATTGGAGGCTTGTTTCTCTTCTATTAAGTATTCGTTTCTTAGGTTTTTTTTATTTTATTTTAGTCGAGTACATAAAAAATACCACAGCCTTTTTGTATTTAATCAAACAATTTATAAAGACATTTGTTACAAACAAGAAAAAAAAACAACAGCAATATTTATTGCCATAAAAAAATTTGATAAATTAAATGGTGAATATTGACAGTTTAGTTCGTTTATTACAGACTTATTTTTACAAATACTTTTATTATGAGGGTCACGTTCGATAGGTTTGATCTCTACTTTTTAGAACCACTTTAATCGTACGAACAAAGTGTGTGTTTGTCGGGGTGTTGAAATAATTGGACGATTCTTGTTGTAAATTACAAATACAATTTCATATTTTTTTTATGAATTAAATAAAAGTTATTTTTTTTTTAATAATTAATTTAATAATTTGGGCAAAATATTAAATTCAAGTTTTAAGTGAAGTTTGCGATTTTTAAATTGTTACAACACAGATTAAGTTGGGACTGGAGCCCCATCGATTTCATGCTGTAGCACTTTTACTGCCAACCGCCAAACTGCAATAGTGTTCTAAACATTATAGAAGCATTCCGTTGTACGTCGCATTAAAATGAATTAAATTTAAATACAACAGTATTGTTGGTTTATATTTTTTTGAAAATTCCATATATTATATTTTGAAATGAGTTACGATATTTAGGTCTGACCAAACTATTTCTGTATCAGACCATTACATGTTACAATGATACTGAGAGCATCAACAAGGCCATATACTATACCAAAATTCAGAAATATCACCAGCAAACGTTAGAAAAGCGAAGGTCAGAAATTAACGTTAAAACGCCACGTGTTTGCTCACAGGATGACAGAAAATAATGTCTTCACCAATTAAATGTTTTAATTGGTTTCAAATTAAAATTTAATTAAATGATTAACTGATTTCATTATTGGTTTTTTTAGAATTTTTTTGTTCTGTTTTAAACAAATATAAGATTTCGAGGTTTCCTACTTTTTTAAAGAAAAAACCACAGGAAAATCAAATTTAATGGAAAATGTTTATTATCATTTGAAAGAACATTTTTTGGCATTTATTTTTTTAAGATCAAATATTGGCCATTGCTATGTAGCATATGGTCAATCCGTTGAGTCCAATTTTCGATGACTCGTTCGAGCATTTCGACTGGTAACTGACGAATGATACGCGTCATGTTTTCCTCCAAGGCCTGAATCGAAGCGGGTTTGTTCGCATAAACTTTAGACTTTACATATCCCCATAGGAAAAAGTCTAACGGTGTGATATCACATGATCTTGGTGGCCAATCGACCGGCCCAAAACATGAAATTATATGCTCATCGAAATGTTCTCTCAATAAATCAATTGATTGATGCGATGTGTGGGAAGTGGAGATGTCTTGCTGAAACCAAATGTCGTCGAGATCACGAGCTTCAATTTCAGGCATCAAATAGTCGGTTATCATTGCACGATAACGGTCGCCATTGACGGTTACATTCGCACCGGCATCATTTTTAAAGAAATATGGACTGATGATTCCACCGGCCCACAAACCAAACCATGCTACTGATTTAAAATTTTAACATGTTTTGTTCTCTTTGTGAGATTGTGGTTGAGATTGTGTATGTGCTCACATACCCTTAGGGGTTTGCGTGGGGGCTCTTGGTCTAAACCTTTAGTTGGTGCATAAAAAATCTGTCCTCACAGGAAAAAAAGCACATTAATAAAAAACTTCGGTTGAAGACCTTTAAAATACAAAAATTGGACAATTAATCATCTATACATGCCAATAGGTAAGAGTGAAGGTGCTAAAACATTTGCAGATTTAACAGATACAATTATTTAGTTTGACCAATAATTTTTAAAATAAAAATTAAAAATAAAAAATTATGATAAAATTCATTTCCTGATTTCTACAGGTTTTTATTTTCATCACTGTTCTAGGAATTACAAATTAACATTTCCCTTTTCAATTCAGTAATTTTTTTTTTCACAGATTCGTAGACAAATAATTTTGAATTCATTAAAAGGATATTTTAACTACATTAACATTAAGAGAAAACATTAAAAGCAGAACAAAAAAGAACTTCTTTCTAATACTCTTTTCATTTTTATCAAGAGTTAATTAAACCAATGGTCATATTTAATCTCCTTATAAATATCCATCAACCCTTTCTTTCTTTCAAAAATTAACTGAATTCATTATTTTTGTATAAAACGGAAACGTCGAATGGCATTAGATATGCGCTGTTCGGCATCTGAGGGAAAACAATTGAATCAGAATAAATTAAGAAGAAATCTTTAGTTTTCTAAAGAAAAAGCATAATTAATTAAGCGATAAGCAAGGAGCTAAAAAAGCTACGTAGGTAAGTTAATGTGTTTAGAAACCCACTATGCAAACAGCTAATAGCTAAATGACGCCCATGGCTGCAATTATCACCGGGTAATTAGCTTCTAAATTATATTGAAGACCAGCTGCATCCATCATTTCGTCAGTGTCCTTACAATACTTTGCTCGATTTTGCTTTGAAAGTAATTCACCACAAATTTTAAGACTCTTACGTAGAAACTTTATGTAAAGGGACTCATCTCTGGATAAAATTCTAAATTTCTAAAAATGATTGTACAGCTTTGCGAAAGGTGTTTAAGATATTTTTATAAAAATGTTAAAAATTAAAAATACACTTTAAATACAAGTTTTATTTAATTGATCGATTGCGCAACATGGCTTAAAATATACTACTTGAAATCGGTAAAAAAAAATGGCGTACTTTCACTGCTTTTTCTCCACTTTCTCTTGGCAATAAAATATTTTTGTGGATAAAAATTGATATCACAAAATTTTCATTTACATTACCTAAAGATACCCATCCCTGGGAAATTACTTAGAAACATAGGTTTTATATAAAATTCTAAAATTTATATAAAATTCAAAAATTATTGTAGAGTTTTGTAAATAGTGTTGAAAATTTGCCGCTAACAAAATTGAAACGTGCTGTCAAGTTTGCAGTACCATTGAATCGATAAAATTGGGTATTTTCACTACTTTTTCTTAATTTTTCTCTTGGTAATGAGATATTTTTGTGGAAAAAAGTAAGCTATCAACTCATAAAATTTTATTGAAATTCATTCAGTACTTTTTACGTGATGCGAACACAGACAGACAAAAATTGTGAGAATTGCTGTTTTGTACTCTATTTCGATTGCTAACTGTACCAGCAACAGAGATGCTACTGCTATAGTTTTATTATATGTATATATAGATATAGATGACAGCTAGATTTATAAATAAAAAATAATTTTTCCCCTAGTAAGTAGAGTAAAAGCTTATTTTAAAAAGGAATTTAATGAGGATTTAACAAGGATTTTACTAAGGATTTTTAAATAAATTTAAAAAAAATTTATTTTTTTGAGATAGTGTCTTTAAATTTTTTATTTTGCTAATTTTAAAATATGAATTTTTTTACATAACTTCTGATCTCGCCTTGATCCCACTATAAAATTTATATGATGTACAAACTACGCCACACAAAAAAAAACATGTAAACATTAAAAGACACCATCTACAAAAAAAAAATTAAACATTGAGACACTATCTCAAATTTTTAGTTTACAAAAAAGAATTATAAAAAAATTTTTAAAAAAACTTTAGACACTCAAAAAATTTAATATTTATTTTTAAATTTAAAAAAAAAATTCTTAAAAATTTTAAATTTAAATAAGGATTTTAATGAGTATTTTAATGAGCACTTATCTATCTTCTAAATTTAAAAAAAAAATATTTTTTGAGATAAAATTTAAATTTAATTTAAATTTAAAAAGTTAAAAAAACATTGAAAATCATCATCACAAAAACATTTTTTAAAATTTACAAAAAAAATTGACACACTATATTAAATAAAATGTTTTTTTTTTAACTTACAAAACAAAAGTTATAAAAAAAATTTAAGGACACTCAAAAAATTTAATATTTTTTTTTTTAATTAAAAAAAAACTTAAAATTTTTTTATTATTGACATTAACTATGTTAGGCTTGACTAGCTTAAATTATCCAATCAACAACTTTAAACTCCAATCTGGCCAATGATTACAAACAACAAATTAAAAATTTTAAATTTAAATAAGGATTTTTTAAATAAAAAAATAAATTAATTTTTTTTAAGTTTTTTTTATAAATTTTAAAATATGATTTTTAATACATAACTTCTGATCCCACTCTAAAGTTCTTGTGATGTACTCATTAAGCCACAATAAAAAATATGTAAATTTACAAAAAAAAAATTTTTTAAAAGTTAAGATATCTCAAATTAATTTTTTTTTTCAATATAAAAAAATATTTAAAAGACACTTTCATAACATTAATTAGTTTGAAATTAAGAAAAATCTTAAATCTTAATCTTAAAAACTTTTAAATTTGTTTTTAAAGTAAAAAAAAATAATTTTTTTCATGAATGGTGTCAAATTAAAACGTATTAAATAAATTAGGTTTTTGAAAAATTTTAAAATTAAAAAAAAAAATCATTCAGTTTTTTTTTAACAATTGATTGGTTGGAAGAAGTTTTCTTGTTTTAGATGAATGACAAAATAAAAGGTTCTTGACGTCATCTAAAAAAAGATTTTCGATCAAGATATTCCTTGTGTACATATTCGACTGCAAAAATACTCGATTCAACGTCGCTTTACAATTCTTACTGATTTTCAGATATAAAAAAATGCAACTGCCATAAAGATTCGGAACGAATGGGAAGAGCCATCTCCGCAACAATTGCATATTTTGATAACACATCCAGAAAGCTTAGCGGGGCTTAAAAACTTTAAAAAATAGTAAGGTCAAGAGTATCAATCTAGAAGAAAATCTAGAAGTTGTTTTACAGAGTTATCGAAACTTTTATTGGTTCATAGAACCTGCTTGAGTTAAAAAACGTAAAAAAAGAATGATAATTTCTTCTTTAATTTAATTCCTTTTTCTATTAACGTCATTTAACACAAAAACAAAATATACATGTAACATGCTCTATTTGAACACATATAAATTATTCATTAGAACTCACTTTTTTTTCTTTACTTTCTCTACATAGAAAGTCAATAAATTAAACATTTTCAATGTTAATAGCTGAGAGACAATAAATGTCCTTTTATGTCGAAAGATGCACGCGTTGGTATAGGTTTATGTCTGTGTATTATTTTATTACTCCGTTAACCCTGATGCTGTCGAAATGTTAGATTTATTATGTCAAGGTTGTTAATGAAAAAAAAACTCAAATAAAACAAAAACAACAATCTCAACCTCAATCAGTAGACGATAACATTCTAACAGGTTGTGTGATAATAACAAGTAAAATCATACGCTACACGACGTACTCGTACGTATGGTATAAATTAATACACACAAAATACATGTTCAGGTACGTGTATAGCAGTATGAATCTATGACTAAACGTGTAACCGTAGAACGTCTAATACTTCGAGAAATTCTATGCCTCTATAGAAGTGTAAGTAAGTAATACCATCCTTTGGTTGTTAGCTAACTGCATCACGTAGGACGTCAGTTAACTCATGCATTTACACTTTCGCTTATGAAAGACTAGAACAGAAGCTCTAAGAAATGAAAACTTTTTTTTATTTGTATAGTTGGGAGTATAGAGGGGGTAAAAAGCAGTAGTAGTACTGTTACTAAAGCATAACTTGTACCACGTGTATTGCTGGTACCATTTAAAGTTGTGTGTAAAAGAAAAGTTTATTTTTTTAGTTTCATGAGTTTGGCCGTGCATGATTCCAAAGAGTCATCATATGAGAAATTTTAAATAGGCGAGTGAATAAATTGTATATTTTTATATGCAAAGTTCAAACATAAATATATAAGCAAATCTTCACTTAATTAAAACTTTGCCTTTTAAATCGAAGTTGTGTGTTTTCAAATATTCAACAACAAACCAAGAGTAAACAAGTGTTAATATTTACCAAGCCCAATGTCAATACATATTCATGACCAGTGTTGCAGAGAGATAAAAAAGCGAAACAATAATTAACACAGCAGCTTTCGTTGAAATGAGGAGGACAATACAGAATTTATAAACCTCTCACCCCTTCTCTTTATGTTTTTTAATTGATGAAACAGAACATGTCTGTAGCTTCAGGCAAAACCCCTGCCAAATAAACAAGGCCCCTAATTATATCGCTAGCAGTAATTTTAAACACTCTCTCATTTGAATTAAATATTCGTTTACAAAATTAATGAATCTTTATGCAACTAAAATAATATTGTTGAGACAATTGGAGTCTTAAAATTAGAAAATAGGAAAAATCCTGGCAGAATAAAATAAATGTTTTTCTTTCAAAGTCAGTTTCTACTGCAATTTCATATGTCAAATTATTTGAAAAATATCGTTATGACCCAACTCACTTTAAGCTGTTATTGCTATATTGTGTAGTATTGGTGTTGATTTGCTTATTATCTAAAAAAAATAATAAATAAAAACAATGGCAACGTTGCTTGGTTGCCATTGTTAGAATTTCCCTACTATGTACTTCTATGGTAGAAAATTACAGGGATAAGAATTTTGTATTTATGAGCGTTTTTTATAAATGAGATTTCTAAAATTTTATATTAAACTAGCTGTGCCCGCCACTTTGCGACGTAGGCATCCTGACAATATTTTACTCTATTTTGCTTTGAAAGTATTCCCCACCAATTGTAAGAATCTTACTTTTATAGTGCTTCAGTTATGGTTTATGTATTTCTTTATATAAAGGTACCTATCCTTAGATAAAATTTTAAAATTTATAAAAATTACTAACATTCTTCAAATTATTGTAAAGCTGTGTAAGAGGTGTTTAAAACATTTTAATAACCATGTAATTCCACAATGTAAAAATACAAATTGTATTCAACTGTCGCCATCTGCTGCGTAGTAGTAAAATAAAAATAAATAAAAAAGTGTGTTGAAAATGTAACCGTGTTGAAAAATACCGTGTTGAAAATATCCCAGTTTTAAACCAAAATTTTTAGTACCTTTAAACCGCAAATTGCTTTTTCTCTTGGAAATAAGATTTTTTTGCGGAAAGGTTATCCTATATTGGGATTAGGATACTAAGGTACCTTCTCACAAAATTTTGTAAAAATCCATCTAGTAGTTTTGACGTGATGCGAACACAAACGAACAGCAGACAGACGGATATGAGTTACTTTTTTATTATATGTATAGATTTGAAATGGTTACTATGTTTTTTCTTTTTTTTTTTGTTTAGAAGTTTGTATTTTTGCTTGCTTTCTAAACTTAATAAACTTCTCATTTGGTTTATTAAATTTTGATCCTAAGAATCTGGGTTGGTTTTTATTCAGCAAATTTGAAAAATCCACGGACGATCTGGTTAAGCACCAGTGAAATAGCTATATGGATATGCTTTTCCCATAGTATTCTTTTTGGATTACTATATTTTTGGAAAATAAATATTTTATGATTCGTTCATGAATTATCTATTTAATACATTTTAAAAAGGAACTATGCGTTTTTTAAAAATAAAAAAATATTATATTTTTTTCACGGTCATAAATGTGCAACAAAAAATGCTGTGATCTGAGATCACACCTAAAAGAGTGTAAATGTTTGGTTTTTCTCTAGCATACATACATGAACGGTGTAAAACAAAGAATAGCCGTATGAATATATCTGATAAGTAACGAATTAGCTTATTCTCATTAATGCTCTTTTACATAAATGGGTAATTTCATGTCAAATCAACCAAAAAACTATTTTTTTTTTTACATTTACCACCAGCGTTGCCACAAAGAAAAATATTTTTCTACCAAAGTTATCTCCAAAATCTACCAAAACCTTCCTAATCCTAAAAAAATTTACCAAATTTTTTTATAATAATTTATTTTTGTCCTTTTTTCAACTTACAAATTCGTTTGCTACAGGGTTGTTAAACTTATACATTAGCACATTTCCAAATTGTATTTCCAATTGTTATATTAAATCGTATAGAAATTTTCAAGCATTTTCATTTTGGAAAGTAATTTTAACATTTAAAATGGACCAAAAATTTTTTCTACCAGAAAAAGCAGAAGAACTGGAACAAACCAACCGATCGATTTTGGTCCGATCAGACCAAAGTGGCATCCCTATTTACCACTTCCAATTTTGTTGATCTTGTGATCCCACCATGATCCCTCCCTGAAATTTTTCTTGGTGTACTAAGAAAAATATATGTAAATTTAAAAAAAAATTAAAAGACACTAAAAAATACAAAGATTTTTATAAAACTTTTTTTTTAAATAAAAGAAAAAAAAAATTGTTAAAAATTCGTCTTTTTTGATGATTTATATAAAATTAAAGCTTATAGAACTGGAATTGGAATATATTGAATTCTCGAGCTCATATGCAAAACAGCGATGTTATCACATTTTTATAACTGTATAGCTAAAAAAACTATAAAAGATAAAATTTTTTTAAAATAGTATTTGGATTCAGAGAGTCAAGAAATATAAATAAAAAAGTTTCATTGAAATCTAAAGTAGTCATTTTGAGTGCCTTCTAGATTTGACGTGGAATTGCCCATATGTTTGTCCATTTTTTATTTTTTTTATTTATGAACTTTTTTCATAAATGAGATTTCTAAAACACTTTATTACTGCACACGCCGGCAGAGTTACTCATTACAAAATATGTGTATATACATACACACAAAATACACATATTTATGCGAATGCTTAATGCGAACATTTTTCTATGATCTTTTCACTAATGAAAAATTATCCAAATTGTAAATTCTCATATATGAGCACTTGCGTGAAAAGCAAAATATTTTTTTCATTTAATCACTTTTGAGTAGAAAGGAAAACAGAAAATCATCGCACTTATTAATGAACAAACGCAAAATATTTTCTAGTCTCTCACACATGTATGAAAAGAAGCAGAAAAAACTAAAATAAAAACATACTCACACATAATTGAGCAGTGAGTGAGCATTTCGGTACCCTGAACATTTTTGCGATTGTTAGGATAGTAGGCAGTACATCATTTTAGTAGGATGGAGAAAATGTATAGTCTTCATGGTAAAAACTACTATTGATACCACAGAATAACAATACAATAGCGCACGACAAATTAAACCAGTTAACAGGATAAACATGTCGAACTCACACTACTTCAATCTACCTTCATTTCATACATGTAAACTGTTGGGATCATTTGTTATATTAATTTAAATTTATTGGCTTTTAGTTCCAGAAAAATAACTGGAGAAAAGATTTGTGTGAAAACTGTTCTGTAAAACGCTATTAAATAAATACTAAGAGTCTGTTATATAATTTAGCTTTTTCTAAAGGTTATTGAGAGAATTAAAAAAAATAGAGGGATGTTTTGAAACTACAAATTTTATCCTGCACTTTCTACGAAGTGGATGCTATAAGTCTAGAAGAACTTGCCAATTTCGTTTTTGAATTTGAATAGTATATAATCTCGGTACAGAATTCTAATCGAATGATTCTTGTTACGATACTTATATTCAAAAATAAAATCTATTCATATACATATGTCCTTATCTATACATATAATAAAATACTAACTCATTTCCTGTCAGTCAGTCTGTCTTTCTTTTTTTATATTCGCATCACGTCAAAACTACTGGATGGATTTTAACAAAATTTTGTGAGGAAGTACCAATAGGGGATACTTTTTTCCGCAAAAATATCTTATTTCCAAGAGAAAGTGGAGAAAAAGCAGTAAGCAGAAAGTATGCCGATATTTTACCGATTAAAAGGTACTGCATTCTTTAAGGCATCTTGTGTTTTTGCAAGCAGTATATTTTAAGAAATGTTACGCAACAGATGGCGCTGTTGATGTGAAACTGAAATGTTACTCTTCCTTCTGCTTTCAGATACGGGCATAAAAGCAAAAAATATGCTTTAGAAATATTTGAAGGATTTTAGTATAAAACTAGCTGTGCCCGCCACGTCGTGGGCGTTCTGACAATATTTTGCTCGGTTTTGCTTTCAAAGTATTCCACACCAATTGTAAGACTCTTGCATTTATAGTGATTCATTTATGGTTTATGTATTTACTTTATAGAAAGGTATCCATCCCTGGATAAAATTCTAAAATTTATAAAAATTTCTAAAAATTACTGTAAACCTCTGGAAGAGGCGTATAAAATATTTTAATAACAATGTAATTCCACAAAATAAAAATACAAATCAAATACAGTCAGTTGGAGCTATCTGTCCAAAAATAAAAGGAGCGCAACCGTGTTTAAAATATCCCAGTTTTAAACCGCAAATTTCAGTACCTCCACTTTCTCTTGGAAATTAAATATTATATGGGAATCAGGATGCTAAAGTAACTCCTCACAAAATTTTTTAAAAATCCGTCTAATAGTTTTTACGTGATGCGAACGCAAAAGAAAAGCAAACAGGCGGAAATGAGTTACTATTTTACGAGTATTATATGTATGTACAGATAATTTCACTTTATTTCTTATTTAATAACTTTGAAAAAGCTTGCATGATATTGCGTTATTTGCGCATGAATAAACCAGCATGAACATGTTTAAATATTCCCATTATTGTACATTTATGCATTCCAAGAGTAGTTTGCCATTTAAATGTAAATATTTTGTTGTCAAATATGACATTTATGTTGTAATTTACTATTTATGTTATCAGTTAATTCCTACTCGTTTCTTAAAATTCTGAAAATGATTATGACAAAATGTTTGTGTTTATTTGCCTGAGAGCTTTAACTGATAAGTACATACATACATATGTATATATGTACGTATGAAGAGTAAATATGTCTTCGTTTATTGTTGCATGTAGGGTTATTTGTTTGTATACCTGTCTGTCTTTTTACCTATTTCCTTGTGTACTAACCATCGTCACTTCCAACATTTTACAAATGAATACAAAAGTATCAAGCATTTTTTCTGCCAACGTTTATTTTCTGGAAATTTTACTTTGGGCACATATTTAAATTAATTCAATAGAGGTATTTTATACCTTTTAATAGAGTTGAGTAGATTGTGTTAGGAAATTTGACCAAAATAAAATTATTCTATTAAAGCAATTACGAAGAACTTGAACAGTAGCAGTAGTCTAAAAATAAAAAACCCTTTTCAAAATGCATGAATTTTAACAAAATATTAAAACAAAGTTATTAAAGTTTAAATTAATTTTTATTGATCACTTGAGAAGGCTTTCGATACTATTAATTACGCTTCAAACACTTGGAATGCAAATGTGTACGTGCCAAGCAAATAACACTTATTAAAGGTGTGTATGAGAAAGCTACTTGTCGAATTCGGCTCGAAAAACAACTGATCTACAAATTAAACATTAACTCATAAGCAGGTCTGGGAGGTCCCGTACTATCGCCTTTACTTTTTAACCGTGTGCTTGACATCATTTAATATCCAATAGAACAAGAATCACTTCGGGTCTTCAAAACAGAATGGAGGACTAAGACTACGTTGTGAGTAAATGGAATTAATGAGCAAATCTTAACCGTCCAGAATCATCCATTTGAAGAAATAGAATCATTTAGTTACCTGGGAAGAATATTGAATAAAAATGGTGGATAGCAAGTCGACATCTATAGGCGTATAAACAAGCTTTCGGCCAACTCAGTGTAACACTACTCAAATACAACAAAAAGAAGTAAGTTAAAGATGTTTAACTGCGATGTAAAATCCATACTGTTGTATGGTTACGAGATATGGAAGACAGAACCTCGAGATACACATTCCATAGAAGTATTTATAAAATATTGCTTATATTCTGGCTCAGACCATAGAAAAATATATTTACACCAATTAAAGGTTTTCATTGGTTTCAGATTAAAATTTCATTAAACAATTAATTGATTAAATTATTTTTTTAATTAGGAATTTGTTTGTTCTGTTTTAAACAAATATCTACATATATATTGGAATCAATTAAAATATTTATTAAACATTAATTTAAAACTAATTAAAACTTTTAATTTGTGCAAACAATTTTTTATGTGAACAACATCAAATTGCCGGCTCTGGTCAAAAACTTACCAAATGGAATTGGATTGGCATACATTACATAAACAACACAATGATATGGCTAAGCAAGCTTTAGACTGGAATCCACAAGGCAGTCGATGTATAGGAAGCCCATCACACGCTTGGAAATGCCTAATTGAAACCGAATTATCCCACATACAGCTGCGTTGGAATGAAGTTAAACATAGTGCATCAGAACAGCTGAAGAAATCTTGTGACCGTCCTATGCTGCTTACAAGAAATTGAAATTGAAACGTAATTAAATAATTCAGCCCTTGATTTTGAAAATGGTATAAGTCAAATATTTTGAAATTCTAATTTATCAGCAATTTCATATCAAATCCTAATAAAATAACATAATCTGAAGGAATTCGCAGTATGCCATGAAATTAATTTAATAAATTGAGCTTATTTGTTGGTTGGTAAACAAAATATAGTTACTGTATAATTTAATAGTGGTATAAGTTAGTCTGTTTTCAAAGTGCGGCAAAATAATAATTAAATGTATGGTATCCGGCCATTCCTTTTTGCCAAATGATGGCAATATTGGTTTGATAGAAACTAAAATTAAATAAATCAGTCAAGTGTCAGTTAGACTCACACACGTATGGTTCCGTACTATGTTTAGTACAACTTTAAAAATTCAAGTTGTTAATTTTTTGCACTCTTTAGTTTTCAAATTAAAATCATATTCGCGAAAATTGCCTCCCCCTAATGGAATACCCTTTTAATTTTAGTAATTGTTGTTATGGTAATACACTTTCTATAAAAATATCAGGCGAATGCTATTTACGTACTCTGCTCTGTCGGAACACCCTTTAATTTTGTTATTTGTTATAGCGGCCATAGCAATTCTTTTTCTAAGAAGAAAGTCGTGCTATTACGATTACAAAAAATAAGTCACTATACGTGAAAAACATGTCGGAAACTGTCGGAACACCCTTTGATTTTTTGTAATTATCATAGCGGCCGTGGCAACACATCTTCTATACCTATTACAGTTCAAAAAAGAAGGCGTTATACATCTATTATGGTTAAAAAATAAAGCCATATTCATGCAAATTACGTCATTATCGGATAACCCTTTAATTTTATTATTATAGTGGCCATATTAATAACCCTCCTGTAAAAATTTCAAGAGTCTACCTATTATTGTTTTAAACTTACGCCATATACATGGAAATTATGTCACTATTGGAACACCCTTTAATTTTTAGATTTAATTTTGTATACTTGTTTATAAAGTGAACATAGTTTTGATCTGCAAATTTTCAAGGGTTGCCTCCTACAGATTAAGAAATAAAACATAAACTCAAATAATACGTTAATTTTGTTTATATAGCGAACTAAATTTTAACTACTTTTTTTAAAGTTTAAGTGGTTGCCTCCTACAGTTCAAGACAACACGTCTCTAACGGAACACCCTATACGTTTTAGTACAGACAGACATTGTAGCAAACACAATAGGGTTACGTTTTTACCCTTTGGGTACGGAACCCTAAAAATATTATTATTTATACATTCCCGCACATTATTTTAATTTAATAGAATTGTGTAAGAAGAGAAAGCCATTTTTGGTAGAAAAGTGGCTCAGAAAGATTTCATTTCGACGAAACAACTTGGACTGACTTATAGAAAAAGAAGCATCAATGAAGAAGCTGTGTCTTGGATCAGAGAAGATGTTTTATGGAACTTCTTCAGATGAAAATTCTTCTGTCATTAGACCAATAACAGAAGAAGAACTTAAAGACATAATTGATTTACTACTACTTTACTATATCCCACCAATTTTCCACAAGCACTTTAATTCTCTAAATACTAAAAAATATATCACTTCAATACAATGTAATGAGTTTGAATAAAATGTTAATTTCTAATAAAAATTTTTTCTTGATGGTTTAAGTCATTTATAAAGACCTTTCAAAACCACATTTCCTTTTAAAAATGGTTATAAATTTCACAATCATAGTAAATACTTATTTGTTATATATCTTTATTCCTATGATTCCATTGTGGAACAAAGGCCCACAACAAAGTTCCACTAGTTCAATCTATCGCGTGCCTTCCGCATTACTTCCGGCCAAGTTGCTCCCTCTAAGCCTGCTTCCGCTTCTATTTGTCTCCTCCATGTCCCTTCTCCTGCTACCTTGAGGATTCCACGATATTGCCATTTTTGCTACACATCCATTTTCTCTCCCCTACTTAGACACTGATGGAATCTCCGCTGTTCTTGTCCATAATTCCGTATTTATAAATATAAATACTTAGTTGTTGGCACTTTTTAATTGTCAAAATATTTTATTCCATAATACAAAAATATTTTTTTAATTCTTTAAAATGCAAACCTTTTAATACCTCGAAACAAGAAATATATGACTTATACCACTTTCATAAACAAGGGCTCAATTAATAATTTTCAAGTATTACAAGTGATTAATTATAAAGAGATATAGAAAGAATAAGCGATAAAGATACCAAGAAACATGAGAATTTTATGCAATTTTTGTTTAAATTGAGCTAACATTTATCACAGTGGGTAATATTCAGGTAAGTTCAGAGCACAATACCCCAAAATAGTATTCTTATCAGATGTTTATATGTAGCATTTCAACTGTCGGTATTAAAAAAATGTTTGTAAAATATAAATATCCTTTTAAAATCCTTTTTACTTAAAATCCTATAACAAAAGCTTTAATTTTTTATCAAATTACTTCGTACAATTGTAGCTTAAATTTAAATTATTAAGTAAATAACTAGAAGAGAAAAAAACTTTAAACACATTAACGCCATTCTTAATATCACCGCCCTCTCAGGGAATAACAAAACAAACAACACGAATGTCCTCGAATAGCCTTCAAGTGCACACATGATTATAATTGACACATGTACATACACACACACACAAACTTACAAATATATCAGGGGGTATGATACATGTTACAGTAGTTTTGAAACCAATAATTCACTCCTGTTCTTTACCTGCTTTCTTGGCTGATTTGAGAAATTTGACACTTATTTTTCGTTCTTTACGCAAATGAAAGTCAAATCACTCTACTGCAGATAAATTGACTAGAGATGTAGTAAAACGAACTAAATGCTTGAGACTAACGTTTTATGGAAAATAAAATCGGTAATGGGAGAGTCTTAAGAACTACAGGGGAACGAATACATTCATAACTATTACCTGTCACTTACATTCACAGTTATACATACACTATGATTATTAAAATTTTTAGTCATGACTTTTAATTAATTTAAATTTAATATGAAATAAAAAAACAATTTTAAAAATTTTGTTAATTACAGTTTCTCTGCTCATTTCGTTAAATGGTTGTCTGTCACTGTAATTAAAATGCAGAAAAATTATTAAAATGTTTTATAATATAGGTTTTTTTTAATACCAGTTTGCCTCCCTTCATTTTTTGACTCTTTTGTATTATATATGGCGCTTTCCATGCTACTTTCTCCTTCTAGGCTCTTTTCAGTTAAAATTGGCAAACTTTTAGCAAATTGACACTAGCACGAAAATAATAAAAAAAATAATAGTCAAAAATTATATTCTTAAATTAAATTCTTGACAAAATCGAATTTAAAAAATAGACTTAAAATAAAAATTTAAGATTTGAAATTAGAAATTAGAAAACCGTAAATCTTTAATAAATAACAAAAAGTTAGAAAGGAGAGCCTCCTAAAGAAGTCCAAACTTTATTAAAAATGTATCGGAAAAATTAGGGAATTTTTAAAAATCTTTATATTTTAATCTATAACTAGATAACTAAATTCAAACTTGATAATTTAATCTGGTTATCATTTTTGTTGCAGCTGCTGTGTTAAAAAGAAAGAAAAATGTCGGGTTACCAGATTTATGGCCCCGCTGGTATGCTGGCGTTAAGCAATGGCTAGGGCTCACTGTCTTGGGTTGGTTCTTGCCAACGTGTCTAGTTATACAGTAGCTTCAACGAATCAGCTAGATTAGGTTAGGTTAAGCAGGCAGCTTCTTAAAGAAGGAAAGAAAACAATCGGAAAAAGGAGAGGAAAACAAAAATTACATTGGGTCCATTATATTGGTCCCTTTGTGATACCTGCAGGGATAGAAAAAAAAAGATAAAGAACAAGATTAGAGTTATTACAGACTGAGGAAGAATCATAGAGGCAGAAGTGGGTGAACGGTAGAAAGTGTTAGCCGTTAAGTACAGCCTTGGACGTGACATGCATTGATGAGCATCTATGTCACTTCAGTTGGAAGAAGGTTAGAAAATCAACCACAGCTCCTTAAAAAGGAGTTAATCCTGCTTGGTTCCAGAGCTAAAACACCAGAAAGGCTATCAAAACATCGTCGTCGCAAGTATTGTAGACGCCAGTGTTCTAGTGCAGGGCAACCACAGAGAAGGTGTTCAACCGTTTCCTACTCTTCCTCATCTTGGCAACTTCTACAGAAGTCATTATAAGGGATACCCATTCTGCTTGCATGGGTTCCAAATAAGCAATGACCAGTGACTATTGCAATTAAGTCAGCTAGATATAATAATAAAACAAAAGGTTTGAAAAATAAATAAAATTTGGAGCCTAGTCAGAGTCTAGTCAGCTTTCTGTTAGCAAACACACAAAAACTCCATGGCTGGTGTTACGCCATGATTCTTCCCTCCCACAAAAAGTCATTAAGCTTTACCATAACATCGTACGAAATAAAGTTGTAGATATTCCGAATATCTCCTTTACCCCTTTTTACTTATGCTTCTTACCGCTTTTTAAAGTTTAGGCCATCATTATTAAAACGAACTAAAATTTCATATAAAAACTACAAGATTGTAATTTTACATTTTTTAAAATGTTTTAAAAAAATATAGAAAAATCAAATTTGTTTTAAGCTTACGCCTATCAAGATTTAAAAAGCAAAAACTAAATTTAATAAAAATTATTTAAATCAATACAATTAAACTTTTCTGGATATTAGTCATTCAAAAAAAAAAAAAAATATCAGGACGAACTTTTAAGTTAAATGTTTTTTTTAGAACAAAAGGAATTTTTTTCCTAACTGTCCGATTTATCGCGAAAATACCCATATGTAGTAGCAAGCGGGAAAATGTAGTAATAAGAAATTAAAATAAAAATAAATAAAAAATAAAGAATAAAAGTTCATATTCATGATGTTTACAGGAATGACTAATATGCTTTAATGATGCTACCAGGACGACTGATAGACAGATACACTTTGAAATAATTTGATAGAGTTACACTGCAAAATGATTTGAGTAGGAGCACTATTTCTATGCACCCGTCATAAACAATGTACGAGTGTAAAACAAAAAAGTATCTTTAAAAAGTATTTTTTTTTTTTGTTTTAGTCAAAGAAATTTTTAAAATTCAACTTAAATTTTTTAAGTTTTTAAATTTCCTTACTCAACCACTGCTGAGTGTTATGTCTATATAGATCTAGCAAGAACTATAAATCTATAATGCATTAAATACATAGACAACATCAGGCTACCGACTAAAAAATGTCAAAAACAAACTACACACTTTTATAGGAAGACAATTATTTTGAAGCCGTCAAAGCTACATGGCTACCACCGTTGTGGCCGTAGTCAACTTAAGCATTAAACACATAGACAACAGCGGCTACACCGCTACAAATGCCGTTAGCTACAAACATCGCCGTGTAGTCAGCTACTGAATTATTTTGAAGACGACAGCTACATACTTCAAAACTATCAAAATACATATTTTACTTATAAAAAAAAATTACTTTTTCAAAAAATACTTTTATTAAATCAAAATAAATAAATATATTTGCTTAAAACCTTTTGATTGTAAATGAATTTGTATTTTTAATTTGGTGACATTTTTGTATGTTGAAGAAAATAGAATTGTCGCAAACAAAAATAGAAATTAGCCAACGGTGGTCGTGTAGCCATGTAGCTATGGTGTCGTCAAAATAAGCGTCTTCATATAAACGTGTGTATTTTAATTTTGACAGGTTGTAGTCGGTATCCTGCTGTCGTCTGTATGTTTAATGCTTTAGGCTAATTTATATTTTTGTATGCGACAATTTGATTATTTTATGATTTTTTTATATTATTCAACAGAAAAAAATGTTACATAATTAATAATTACAAATTCATTTACAATCAAAAGATTTTGAGGAAATATTTATTATTATTTTTTTTATAAAAGTAAATTATTTATTTCTACAACAATGTCAGAGTTTACGATGTAGCTGTCGTCACCAATATAATTAAGTAGCTGACTACACGGCTACAATTGTAGCTAATGATTTTTATAGTCGTGTAGCTGTGTAGCCGCTGACGTCTATGTGTTTAAAGCATAAAGTTTAAACCATGCAAATATCTTTCAGGCACCTTTTCGTCTCGCACTTACACTGGCCATTCATATATAGCGTTTTTATTCGCTTTAGTTGGATGAACGTAGTGTATAATTTATGGATATACAATACTGACCGCCTAATTGCCCTTAATACTAAATGCGAATACTGATATGTCATCGGCTAAAGTTTAGTAGGCAGCACTAAATTCAATTTCCATCTTTCTCCACACAAAAGTTTTTATACAGAAGTATGAGAGGGTTTGACATCGAAAGAACACAGACAGCATTAGCAGAAGCCCTTAGTATAGCTAACGGTGGCATTTAGCCCAGACAAGTTAAAGACGCATTCCCACTTATCCCAACTGATCAGATATCGTACAGTATAAATCGCATTCCTACAACTTACACGTATGACTCCAATCCCAACTTCCTAGATATCGCCAGCAGTGAACTTTCAGCCGTCTGGAGATAACGCCTTCTCTCCAAACTATACACTCTGCAACAGATTGCAGCCTAGCCGTCACCACCTTTCTCAACAATACTGAATACCCATGGCAAGGACAGAAACATCATCATTAGCAAACAACGACAGCGGTGACAGAATTTCCTTGGCTTCAATAGAAATGGCAGTTTTAGTGGTAGTGCGCTTAATCAGTTTGAAACCTTGATCGAAACCTTTCTTCTCCGATCTCGTACCATATACATCAGGTCTGGAGAGCTTAATTACAGAATGATTGCTTGTAGTCACTTACTGTCTTCTCACATTTAAATATGACTTCCTGTGAGATCGAGAACTTTTTAAGACAGTGAAATAAATAAATATTTTTTAACGAGTGGGGGGGGGGGGTAGCTTGGTGTAGTGTTTAGAGCGCTAAACGTCTAACCGAAGGTCAATGCTTCGAATCCTGTTGTGTTAGAGTTTTCAATTAGGAGACTTCAACCACCTTCCAGAGGCAAACCAATCCAAATAAAAGTCAATCAAACTTCCAGCTCACTTTTGGCATCAAAAAAGATCAGTATCACCTACAGGAGAAATATGATAAATGGCAAATACTTAGCAAGACTCTACACCGCTTAGCAAAGATCTACACTACTGCACAATTATGTGGAGACATTGTTCTTAGGTAACGACATTTGCAGGCCCCATCATCTTGAGATGGATAGAGAGAAAAACCATGCTTTGTGGGAAGCCCTAAATTAAAAACAAAAAATATTTTTTAATTTTCTTATTAAAAAAAGAGCAGAAATAAATTATTTTTTTGGCATAACATATTAATAAAAAATTTTCCACGAATACTCAGCTACATTATTGCGGAACAAAGTTAGAAGCTATCACCTAGTTTGAATGAGATATTAGACAAAAGCTGATGACACCTTTTTCTGAAGTGCCCACTGATTTTCCCAATCTTTCGATGCCCATAAATAAAAATTGGTCTCCAATTGCGCCAAACTGAGCATAGGGTTTTATTATAGTATTAGAATCGAACTTATAATGTCACATCCTTGTAGTTTGGTCACTCTTGTACTGTGTCATAAAAGTTTTAAAAATTACAAATTAAACGACTGCATACACAAGATATTGAAGAATATAATTATATTCAATTTATCAGCATAGTGTGGTTTCTTGTTCATCTTTAATTGGTTTTCAATTTTAAGTCTTCGCCACATGCATGCAAGACCTAGTATTTGGACCATCAGCAAGCAGGATTAACTTCTCAACAAGTACTCGTATGTGACACTTAGCATTTAATCATATCGCAATAATAAATTATTTTGCAAATCATTTTGCTCATATCTCTCCTCGTTTCGCTGTTCCATCTGCTGCAATACAGTATTAAATTAATATGATTACACATTGGTTATTACGAAATTTCAAGTACGTAATTTTATTAAGTTTTTTTTTTCAATTCTATAGTTGTTCTTTTGCATGTAATCCGACATGTCGGCAGGGCTGCTTCGAATTCAATAAATATTAATTGGTTTTTATCGCGTTAATAAAAGCTCAAATAACTGGGAGACAACATAACAACTGCCATGTGAAATGTCAACTCATATAATCGTTTGAGGTTTTTCTGATTAAATATTATCAGCACAATTTGTATTGAGGAAGAAAAAAAAGACAAAGAGATGGAGAAAAAATTAAGTTTAATCCTTTGCGTTTGCTTTGTGAAAATAACCAAGTGATTATCTTTTTTTGCGATGGCATGAATGTTATTACAGTGGGCTTATTTTGTGTTTTAAGTATTTTTATTTGATAAACATTTCTAGCTAGAATTGATAATAAAATTGTAGGCAATCCTTTTGTAAAGGGAAGGTTTCAAGGATAAAAGAAATTTTTCTATGGAAAAAAATTTCAATATCTACCAATTTTCCGGTATTTATTCACACAAAATTAAATCCTTTTTAAACGTTACGTTTGATGAAATTAGACTCTGATTATAACTTAATACATTCACACAGTCATTTGACCATTTTGTTTGTCCGCAGAAATTTGTGACTCGAGGAATGAAGTACTGGATATTAACAGAAAAGGTTGAAAATTGTCATCAGCTTGCCATGTAGCCGGTAGCTAAGGCTATGTCTATGGTATAATGTTAAGGCTGTCAGTAGTATAGATGTGCCCTTACTATTTGTTGCTATTCACTAGTATATCGAGCTATTCCTTTCATCCTTACCAGTTTTTGCATTGTAAAGTTTACGCCATCTTAAAATAACTCAAGAACAGTTTGTCAAAATGCCCTGTGTAATGGCGGCAGTGACAGTATTAGGTCGTCTAAAAGGGATTTAGCCATGGTCAGTTTAAATATTAGCCCAAAGAATTTTCAGTGCAGAAAATCGAACTAGGAAGACGTCAGCTTGAAAACCCAGCCGAAGTAATACATTATTACATTGGCGTACTGAAAATTAAGAGTAGTGTGTAATCTCAAGAACAAGAGAACTAGCTGACTATTAAAAAAAAGTGACAACGCACAGAGGGATATTTTGCCAATATAGCCGGATATTAGGCTAAAAATTAATTTTGAGCAATGAAAAAATTTAAGTACGCAGCTCGACAGACCACACGCTTCCGCATTGTCTAGTGAATTTTCAAGGCTTTCGGTTGAGACTTGTCAATTTGGGACCGTGTTAAAATCAGGAAGGTTGACTAAACCGCATACGTTTTTATTGACTTTATACGATTTTGAGAGGTTTGCAATATATTTTTTTGTGGTTAAATGAATAGAGATTTTGTACTGATTTTTTCTGTGAAAGGCTACATTATATTTTTAGAAAAATTTTATTGTATATTTCCAATTGTCACTGCAGAAATATGGTAAATGCTTTGACGCGGTCCACTCGGGGAAAATAGGGGCACCAGACGCTAGGGTTCCTAGAGCCTAAATCTGGAAGAAAAGGTCTGTTGTTTTATAACACGGGTCCTCTTCGAGGCCCGACCAGTGCCCAAAGGACTGGTCCCACGGAAATCGGTGGCCCCACAGAGAGCCTATCCTCTCTGTGACCGGTTATTGGTGAGGTCCCCTTCGGGGGTACACGTGGTGGTTGTGGTTTAAGATGGATTAAGTCGATCAAGTGTGCTGTTGCACTCTCAACAGACGGAGTTTGGATAGTCTCCAAACCCCTAAGCAAGAGGTTATAATATGGATCTAGGCTTGCCTTGGAAAGGCTTGCCATATTATATAAATTGATACTCATTGTGACTGTATCACACACAAAAAGCGATTGGTGGCAATCGTAAAGTGTTGTTATACTACGCAATGGGGGCGGTGGTCTACGCCTAAGTTTCACTCGGTGGTAAGACCACCGTGAGGTTAGGCCGAGTATGGCAGGTACTCACGTTAATCTTGTTCCACAAACAATATTTTTATGACAAAAAATTTCTCTCGAAATTAAAAAAGAATTTTTTGTCAAAAAAAGTGAAAAGGTTTTTAAGAGATAGAGAGATGTTAAATATCGCTATAAAATTTACGATCTCTAATTTATACTGTACAAAAAAAAAACGTTGCACGTTTTTGCGCTATTTTTTCTAAATTTCATCTTTTTCTTGTTTTTGCTCATCTTGCATAAGTAGATAGAAGTAATAAACCTTTTTGCCGGTCTTTAAATGTTTTTGGCTTCTAAGTTGTTTTAAATCAATTAATTGTTATTATTTTAAATAAAATTTATTGTTACTAGTGTAAATTATTTATTATCTATACATATAATAAAACTGTGATTTTCTGCCTGTCTGTCTGTTTGTGCACGTAAAAACTACTGAATCAATTATAATAAAATTTTATGGAGAGGTACCTTAGTATCGTGTTTCAAATATAGGATATTATTTTCCCGTAAAAATATCTCACTACTAAGAAAGAGGGAGAACAAGTAGTGAAAGTACGCAATACCTATTCAATGGCACTGCAAACTTGGCAGCAGCTTTTATTTTTGCCAGCGGGTTATTTAAAACACTATTTACAGTAGTCTACAATAGTTTTGGAATTTTATAAAAATTTTATATAAAGCCTATATTTCTGAGAAATTACCCAGGGATGGATACCTTTATATAAAATAATTACATAAACCATATCTGAAGCACTATAAAATTAAAAGTCTTAAAGTGGATAACATACTACTTTCAAAACAAAATAATGACGCTGACGAAGTGGCGGGCACAGCTAGTTGTGAATAAATTAATTTTTTTCAGACAAATTTAATATTAAAAAGTAATAAATTACAAAAATGACTTTTATCAATATTCTTCTCTTCGTCATAAAAGCAAAAAAAATTAAAATAATTCACATGAACGTTTCGGGGGTGTGATTGAAGGTATACCTCCCTCTGCCCATAAAAACATAAGGCGTTTGTAGTCAATTTCTCTTAAAAATTGCATTATTTTTGCAAATAATATTTTATGTCATCGCCCACAAAAGGGGGAGGGGCGAAAGATGGCATTTTAGAATCTTTAGGGTCCTAATTTTTGACTTTTGAAGATTTTCTGACCATGAAAGTTACATTTGCTAAACAAAAATATGGGAAAACTTAAAAAAAAAATTTTTTCAGAGGTAGGATTAGTTCTTCTAGGGGAAAATTTTTTCTCCTTGGTCCGATTTTTCTTATTTTATATATTTAATTTCCTATGACCATAGGAGATATTTCTGGAAAATTTTATTAATCTAGGGGCACTCAGTAAATTTTCAGAGCCAATATAAGCTAAAGAAAAATAATGTCCGGTTAGATTGGCAAAATACTGCTATGTGCGACGGTTCTCCTAACATTAACATCTTTTGCCAGAATTCCAGCCCGAGAAACATATGTATGTCTCATAGACCAGACTTTATGAGACTCCTAAATAAATTTTCTCTGAAACAATTCTAGAGATCGTAAGAGTGTATACTTAAGGTACCCATACTTTTAGTTCTATATTAAACTGGTCCTTTTCCAATCCTGTATGAATGGAGACAGTACCTTGAAAAAGTAATGAAAGTTCATACAGTTTCAAGACACCCTCTAAAGTCATCATGATTGTATATGAAATTGCCTAAAAATTTAATACTGAATGGTACATCTGCCACAATTTATTTTGTGCACTACTGTTTGCCATGAGTACTTGAACAGGAGCATTTCATGGCTGCAATTCGATTACGTTTGGAAAAACATAAAGCAAATTATAAATTAAATTTTCATTTGAATGCACACACCTACAAATATAAAGCACAGAATTATATCATCATTTATTTATCTACCCATCTATCAGAATAATATCATCCGAATAACATCATTAAAAGAGAATTACAATTTAATTTATTTATTAAAATGTTTGCATAAATATTTTTTGATATGCCAATGTATGATATTCCTAAGGTCACAGTATAGATTTCCGCTTGTGATTTATTCAATTTTAATACTTTGTATAAAAATAATAATAAAAATGAAAATAAAAACAAAAAAATAATATTGATTTTAATAATGTTATTGTTATTGTTTTTGTTATTGTTATTCTTTTCATTTCAATAAGCAGCAGTAAATAAAGAATTAATAATTGTTCTTTTGTTTTTCTCCATTTATATGACAGCAGTATAAATTGTTAATTATTTCAAAATTTATTTGTAAACAAGACACACGCTTTGAAAAGATAAACACATCAACTTCTGCTTGTATTAATTAATAATTGTTACACATGAATGTTTAGGTTAGCAAAAAACATAAGAATATTACAAATCAAAGAGTTTTTATTTATCTAATGTCATTTACTGTTTAATTCTTTAATCTATAGCAACTATAGTTTTTAAACCACCTATATATACATACATATATTCTAGAACTGCCCGCCCACACATATAAATGAAGGATAAAAGACTTTACACTCTGTTGACTTTTGAATTCAAAAGTTGAAGTGAATAAATATGTATGTTTGTATGTATGTATGTATGTATGTATGTATGTATGTATGTATGTATGTATGTATGTATGTATGTATGTATGTATGTATGTATGTATGTATGTATGTATGTATGTATGTATGTGTGTATGTATGTATGTATGTATGTATGTATGTATGTATGTATGTATGTATGTATGTATGTATGTATGTATGTATGTATGTATGTATGTATGTATGTATGTATGTATGTAATGTATGTATGTATGTATGTATGTATGTATGTATGTATGTATGTATGTATGTATATACGTATGTATTTTTCATTTGTTCCTATAACAATCATTCCGATTTATTTTCAAATTCACAACATACGTATAAAATCAGATTAATATTAATCATACGCAGTGTAGTACTAAATGTTGAAATTCTAGAGATATCCTCTATCCAGAGAGAGTAATGTTTCTGATCATAGACTTGATGACATGCCTACTCATTTAATAAAGGACCAATAGTGGGAACTACTATAAAAGCACTTGTTCGTTCTGTGCATTGACCATGGCGCACAATAATGCGGCAGGCCAAACTACTGGGAAAAACTTCAATGTTTTACGTTTCAAAATTTACCTAATTTGTGTAAGGCAATCGTAAAAGAATTGTTGTTCATAACTGCATATCAGTTTTTGTTTTTATAAAAGTGCGGCATCGTAATATCAAACTATAACAGATTTCTAAGTTTTAGTTTTATACACTGGTTTAGTTCAAGTACGTTTTAGCTTTAAGGCAAAATTGTGTTTAATTGAAAGATTCCCGGTGTTAAAAATCGTGATAGAAAATATGTTGTAAATATTTTATTTTATATTGTCAGACATTAAGTGTAACTTTCAAATGGCTTTCCCGCGGATTCTCGTAACGAATTTTGTCATCTAATTATCTGTACAATGTCCGGTTTAAAAGTACAAAACAATATACTAATACCTGCTATCCCGCTTCCTAATTGCATATGCAGATTACATACATTTAACTCGTAGAGAGCTCTTTAATTCACGGATTTAGTAATTTAGTAATTTTTTTTTTATTAAAAGTGAAGAAGAACGTCAACATAGAATTTTAGTAGACCTCTTGGTCAAAATTTTCAGATAAATCTGAAAAAGGAAAGCGATTGAAAATATCTACTATAGATAATTATAATGAATGCTCACCTGAAAAACTAAATTTCCATGCTGGTATTAGCATTTACAAATTTTGTAAGAGGGATGGATGCTGCCGCGATTCTGTGAAATGTGAAGGAGAGGAGCTAAAATTAAATAAAAAAAAATATTGGAGGCACCAGCTAGGGAACCAATAAGAAACATTACTTCTAGTGCTAAGATGCGTAATGCGATATTTAATTATCATATCATAGAATTTTCGAAGGTAAACGAAAGTTCAAATAATGCATAACGGTATCCGATGTATTAGCAGAAGTGCCCCTGCAGAATATAGTTAATCACACTACAAGTAGAATTTTAAAGCTACAAAAAGAAGTAATACAGCAACCGAATTGTACCGAATTGACTTTAATTTATAAGTGATTTTGGAATACTAAACAACGGGTTTTGGGGTGGGGGGTCTGGGCGTGATCTTCCATAGACGGGTCATAGTAAATTTTAATAAAATCTATTTAGAAGTACAAAAATGTTTATATTTTTCATTTTACTTTATACAGAGGTAGCCGAAATATATTATTTGTCCGATTTAACTCATGATGCAGACGTTAATGTAAAAAAGAGCAAAATGTTTTCTTACAGGGGAAACTATTTTTGACTAAGAATCCATGAGAAGTGCCAGGACTACTGTGCTTGTGGCGCCTACTATAGCTGACATTTCCTCGACTAAACCATGGGGAAATCATTTCAATGAAGTGAGGTTAGGTTGCACAGGTTGCCGCCTCTGTGATCATAAACCGGCTCGCTTGGGTCCTTGTGGTCTCTTTATGAAACTTGAAAGAAGGATATGTAGCAAGATCTTTAGGATTCCTAAAGATCCACAACTATTTTAGTGCAAAACCATCCCGATGCCCGAATAAATGAGTTTATCCTCTTGATATCCTAAGACACATCCCAGAATAGTCGCATGGCCGAAACTCGTCGGTCTCCATGCCCATGTTTCACTGAGTCGTATTGACGAGTTCATGGTTGCAGTTGCTTGGCCATTAGATCAGCTGGGAGCCCGTATAATATGGTAAAGAGAGCATTCGCATAGCACCCGTAATTATCAAGGCTGAGGTACATAGTATTTTGTTGACTGCACTGCACTATAGTTTTGCCAGCGCCTCATACATTAGTATGGCTTTTAACACTGTGTTGAAAAGCAAGTAGGTATTTTTGGGATTGATGCCCCAGTTTCTGCTTATAACATTCATACAAATGTATAGGGCTATTGAAGCCTTAATTTTTTAAGTTGAGCTGCACACCACTAAGGAGCGGTATCGAAAAATGGGTATCTTCTTTCTTCTGGGTGAACAACACAAGATCCATTTTCTTGTCTAAGTGATGATTGCAGATGTTGCGAGAGACTATCCAGGTGGCTTCCCGATACTGCCACCGCAAAATCAGCCGCGTATGCCACAGTTCATCACATCCTGGAGTTATCCCCGGGGTTCCAATTGTCACTGCAGAAAATGGCAAATGATTTGACGCGGTTCACTCGGGGAAAATCGGGGCACCAGACGCTAGGGTTCGTAGAACCTAAATCTAGAAGAAAAGGTCTGTTATTATATTACACGGGTTTTCTTCGAGAACAATAGGAAAGACCACCGTGGGATTATGCCAACCGGCAGGTGCCCCCGTTAATCTTATTTCACATCATGGAATCCAGTTCCGTAAGCAGTGGCAAGCTTCCAAAGAAAAGGTGACTGTATCCCTCCTTTCGGTGTCCCTCGCTTATCTACCCTATAAATAGTAACCCGCCCGTTGCTGGATATAGTGACTCTATAAGTCAGTCGATTCCAAACGAAGCTACTAATGGACTGACATACTTTCAGTCTCTCCAGAGCCGTGATAATGGTCTCAGGTTTCACATTGTTGAATGCTCCTTTTATGTATAGAAAAGCCTCCATGGCATACTTCTTATGCTCTAGGGATTTTTCAATATACCCTACAATGAATTAGTATTTACCATCTAAATTAAGGAGTTTATCTTTGCAAAGATTAAAAATTCTAAACCCATTTCAGAAGAAGGAAAACAAAATAAGTTTTATTTTTTTTCTTTTGCATTGAATAAATTTAATTTTTTATACAAATAAATATTCTTTATGGAGTCAAAATTATTAATGGCTAAAATAAAGTTATTCATTGTTAAAAATCAACAGAACGAAATTGATCTAACACCTAAATGCTTTTCCTCTCTATTTGATATGTTAAAATAAATTTTTCCAGGACCTTTTTAAAAAGTGATTCTTTAAGGAAACCACTTGGATTTTCATAAAACATGCTGACAACAAATTTCCAAAGTTAATGTAGCAGCAAACGAAAACCATGTCGATGATGATACAAAAAAAACACAATAAAATGACTCTTAAAATAACATTAATGGCAATTTTAAGCAACCATTTAAGCAACAAACTGACAAAACACACAAAGATTTCATTCTACAATTAAAACGTGCATTGAATAAATAAAGAAATAGAAACCAAAATTAAAAAAAGGATTTCTAAAATCACTTGAGTAAAATGGTTTATTGTTGACATGTGAAAGAAGAAAAAATTGAATTTGTCACAAAAAATTCAATAATACTGTCAACAACAACAACAACAACCTCACAAAATTGGACACAGTGCTTACTGCAACATATTAAAAGCTCTTTGTGTCAAATGATATGACAGTACCAATTTGTAAGCTAGAGGTTGAGAGTAAAGGAAATAAATTTTTGTAACATAAAGACTTAACAACTGAAACAAATGACTGAATGACCCTTGTCAAACGCACGGCCAATTTTCAAAATTAATTTACAGTAATGAAAGTTCCCAAATAAAGGAAAGCAGAAAAAGAAAAATATTTATAAAATCCTTCTTTGCCTTTAAAGACTTTAATGGTGCGTAACCAAACCCAGTATCCGTTAACATATATCGGGTGGTTAAATTTTAAGGGCCAATGTTTAATGTGAACCACACATAAACTTACAGTTTTTTGACATTTCACAATTTCAGACTAACTCAATTTAAACCATGGTAAGAAACACAATCGAGCAACGCGTTAAAGTTATGCAGGCTTTGATGATCAATTTTCGAAGAAAATCATCTTCATGGATGAGGCACATTTGCACCTCAGTGGATTCGTCAATAGGCAGAATTGCCGCATTTGGGCGAATTATAATCCAAGAGTGATTGTCGCAAAACCAATGCACCCACAAATAGCTAGTGGTTGGAGGCGGTTTATGGGCTGGCGGCATTATCGGGCCGTATTTTTTTCAAAATGAGGCTGGTCAGGCAGTTACTGTGAATGGTGTTCGCTATCGTGAGATAATAATGAACTTTTTATGCCCCGAATTGGAAGATGTGGATAATATGTGGTTTCAACAGGACGGTGCCACTTGTCAGACAGCTAAGGAAACAATGGCTCTTTTGGTCGTGTTATCTCACCTGTTGGCGATGTCAATTGGACGCCAAGATCATGTGTTTTGACACCGTTGGACTTCTATCTTTGGCGTTATTTGAAAGAAATGGTGTACGTCGATAAGCCAGCAACCATTCAAGAGCTAAAGGATTTGTGGAACAAGATTAACGTGAGTACCTGCCTACTCGGCCTAACCACCGAGTGAAACTTAGCCGTAGACTAGCTCCCCCATTGTGTAGTATAACAACACTTTACGATTGCCACCAATCGCTTTTTGTGTGTGATACAGTCACAATGAGAATCAATTTATATAATATGGCAAGCCTTTCCAAGGCAAGCCTAGATCCACATTATAACCTCTTTCTTAGGGGTTTGGAGACTATCCAAACTCCGTCTGTTGAGAGTGCAACAGCACACTTGATCGACCTTGCACCTTACCTACATAAATCGATCTTAAACCACAACCACCACATGTACCCCCGAAGGGGACCTCACCAATAACCGGTCACAGAGAGGATAGACTCTCTGTGGGGCCACCGATTCCCGTGGTAACAGTCCTTTGGGCACTGGTCGGGCCTCGAAGAGGACCCGCAATGTTTATCGCAGACCTTTACTTCCAGATTTAGGCTCTAGGAAGCCTAGCGTCTGGTGCCCCTATTTTCCCCGAGTGAACCGCGTCAAAGCATTTGCCATATTCCTGCAGTGACAATTGGAACCCCCGGGGGTTCAAGAGCTAAAGGATGATATAATTCGGCACATTAACGGCATAGAATTCAATTATGCCTCAGCGTCATCGACAATCTGCAGTATCGGATTGAGGCCGAGGTCGCGGCGGCTATTTGGCCGATATTTTGTTCCATACATAATTGAACCATTGGTCAAAATAAAAAGTAATGACGATAGTTTCCTAAATAATTTGTGTTTTATTCAAATTCAATATCGGCCCTTAAGATTTAACCACCCTTTAGTTTTATTACTTTGCTGAACATTTCATGAATATTTGGTGGACAGCATCTGTTATTTTATCTCACTGCATTAAATCCTTTTTACTATTCGGTATCTCTCAGTTGTTTAAAAGAGCTTTTGCTTGTCTTCCAGTAGAAATTAAAAAAACACATCAGATAAACTGTCAAGCGGAACTTAGGGCAAATTACCCTTCAACTCAGCTTTAATACTCAAACATAAGTATTTTCAATAACCATCTATACAACCTGATAAAAGTAATATACAATAGAATCTTAAAACTAAGGGAGTTGACATGTATATGACCATCTGTCTGCGTTGGCGACTAGATGGCCGGCTGGTTCTTTTTTATCTCGGACCAACACTCATGGGATGATCTCAACTCTTGCAATGCATTGTGCCAGAACAAGGCAATAACGTAGGGAAAGAAGAAAAGAGGGAGTGATATTTCCATTAAAATTTTTCCGCATTGAAAGTGACAGGTAAGAGCTCTGCAGGAAGAAGATTCCGCAAACGAACTTTTTTTAAAGAAAAGTTATACTCAGGTAATTAGTGCCTATATTAACTGTGTTACTTCCTTTGGAAAGAGATAGAAGGAGATAAGACACATGTTTTGTGTGATAGTAAAGCTTCACTAATGGCAACACTGCAATTGCACGTTGTGATTTTTTTTAGAACAGTGTTGCTGCGCCTCTGGTGTTATTTAGGCGTATTAATTTTGTAGCTATAATAGCCGATTTATAACCCCCGGTCTACAGTAGACACAAAATAATAAACATTAACACTAACATCATGTTAGTGATTTTTAAACGTCTTAACATGGTTGTTAAAATATTTGTTATAAAAGCTGTCTTGTTACATGACAAGGTTGTGTTGTTAATGTTATATTGTTTATATAGTTTGACAGTTTTATTTTCAAACAGCACCATCTGTTGCTCAACAATACTACTACTATCAATCATCCAACCATGTTATAGTTGAAAACAGACAACGACATAAACACGTATTCGCCACCTATAACAACACGCACAAATTCCGTTTCTCTGACAGTGTCATGTTTATGTTTTGTCCTATTGATAGCTGATAGTGAAGGGGATGTAATTATTTTACTTCGCCGGCGATTTAGTACTATCTGATAATACCAGCAAAAGAGGGCGCTATGATATGCATTATTATAAAGAGAACAAATATATGTATATTAAAAAAATTGATATTGCCACCACGTCGCTATACTGGATAGTGCGATTCACTGGCCAATCGACCAAAAATGGATGAGCTCTTAATGAAAAGCGTGTTGCAGGCAAAAATGTGTGGATACCGGAAATGAGTTCTCTAATTTCATTAGAGTAAATTCCATTGTAGTAACGATAAAGCAGCGAGATAGATCACACATTGCTTCGATGTTTAAGAGAGTCAATAGAGTTGGATGCCCTACTGTCACCTATGAACTTCTTCGCCTTCTTCTGCACGCAATTGAGTAGCTCTAAAACAGACTTTGGAGCACCAGCCCATACATGAGAGTTGTATTCGATTTTTTCCCGGATGTAGGTAGTATGTTAATATACGATATCTATGTTTTGTAAATTAAGGCCAAGTAAATGTCCAAAGACTTTCAAATATTAAACAGAAAAAAATTTTTTTTTTTTAATTTTCTTGATAAGAGAAAGGTCATTCCTCCCCAATGGGAATAAAATGCGTACCTTCTGCATTTTATTCTAATTGGGAATAAACAAGGGCATGTTTCTATCATCTATTTTTAAACATTCAATTTGAAAAGCCCTCATTAAAAAACGTATTTACGACGCTTTAATTATCACGCTCACACACACCCACAGATTAAAGACTGAATCAATAAAAGGGTGAATTGCAATTAAAATTCATTACTCATCAATCTGATCATTGTTTACACAAAGTACTTGATGTTGTAAACTAAAATTAGGTCAACTAGTTTACACATACTAATTTTGAGTTTTTTTTTTTTATGTCATTTGACTTCTTTGCATCAAATGAAATCGTGTACATTGTATGTAAATTGCCAAAAAATTAAGGAAATGTTTAGGTCCGAATACTCTAATATAAATATAATAATATTAAATTCTAAAATTTAGTTAGAAGCCTTTTATTTAACTAGTGATTTTTAATTAAAATAAGAAGTCAATTATAAAAAGGATTTTATCAATAAATGTGAAGTATTAATTTTAATTTTAATTGTAAACTAAAAGTAAGCCAACATGGTAGAAAATTAATATTTATTTAAAAATTGTTTTTTGTTTAATGATCAGAAACACAATCATAAACACAACAATAGGTACTCGTATCTAAAGTCTAAAAGAAAAAAAAATTATTATTCAAGTTAAGTCCAGCTAGTTCTCTGATATTTTGCCAAGAGAAGCAATCTCCCTCCTTCATGCAGAGAAAAAACATGGTTATGGTATGGTCACAAGAACCATCTTATGTTATCAGTAACAATATAAGGTTGCAATAAACAACTTACAGTAGACCCTCTTATAACACGGTAGTCTTACAACGTATTTTCATATTACGCGATTTCAGTCCCTCTTACAACGCGGGTATTCTCCCACATAACACGGGGATTTTCACATTATATTTCTGTACTATAAAATCTAGAATGATAAGTAATTTGCACATTTTGTTAATTGTGTTGCTATAAAATTAAATTATGTTATTTAATTTGTGTTACCAGTTTTTGTTTAGTAATAAAACCAGTTATACGAGAATACTCGTATAACGCGCTTTCCTTTAACGCGGAACCAATCCACCGTTATAAAGGGGATGACTGTATATGTAGTTGTTTCTATCATTACTATGGACACGACAAACAAGTTTTTGTTACTATTTGATCATTAACCCTCATACGGTCTTCGGGTGAAATTTCATCCATTTTCAACTTTAAAGCTATATATCTTTTACAAATTTTACTCAATACAAATGCAACTTTTTCTAATTTTCTAAATTATTATTTTGCATCAAAAAAACGAAAATTTTTCTTTACATAATATATAATTTCGAAAGTATTTAAAAAATTACGTTTAAGTCCCTCGGGTGAAATTTCACCCATTAAGAAAATTATGTAATAATTATTTTATAATGGTAACCTTTATGACAGAAATTAAAATTTCTGGCAGCACAATCCAACCACATGTTTTCCTTAATGTATAGATAGGTTTTTCCCCGTTTTAAAATATTAATTTGTAAACAAGTTCAGCTTGTGGCAATTTTATTTTTGAAAAACTATACTATCTGTGTTTTGTAAGAAAATACCGAAAATGTCCGTAAATAGGAAGGTAAATAAAAATATTATTGAGGAATAAAATTGTTACTGAAAAACTAAAAAAATGGTGAATTTCTTAGCGTTTGTTTGATGACGAAATTGAGCAGATAATGGAAAGTTGGGAAGAAAGTGATGCAGCAGAGGGCTCTGTTTCATATTCTGAAGAAGATATTCCCGTTGAGTTTATTGAAGAAATTTCGCATTCTTCTAGTGATGAAAGCGATGAAGAAGAATTAGATGTACGCACTCAAACCAGCATTTTATCTAAAGATAAAAAACTTACGTGGTCTACTGAGTTGCCAAGATCTGTTGGACGAGCATGTGCAGAAAATATTATCCGCGATCGAGTTGGAATAACTTATTATGCTTCAAGTCGTATTGCTAGTATAAAAGACGCATTTTTGATATGTTTTCCAGAAAGTTTACGAAAAATTATCATAAAGTATACAAATGTGGAGGGGCTTCGTGTTTATGGAAATGGTTGGCAAGATATTGATGATGTCTTATTACAATCGTATTTTGGCCTACTTGTATTAGCTGGCGTGTATAAATCACATGGTGAGTCACTAGAAAGCTTGTGGAGTGAAGAAACAGGAAGATCTTTATTCCGATCAACGATGTCGTTGAAACAATTCAAAAAACTGTGTCGAGTTATTCGATTTGATGATAAAAACAGCAGAAGTGAACGCAGAGCTCGTGATAAATTAGCTCCAATCAGAGAGCTATGGGATAAATGGGTAGATAACCAACAACGTATTTATATCCCACATGAATACGTTACAGTTGATGAGCAGCTATTGGGATTCCGAGGCAAATGTTCATTTAAGCAGTATATGCCGTCAAAACCCGCAAAATATGGTATAAAACTGTGGGTTCTGTGTGATAGTGTGACACATTTTGCTTGGAATTTGCAAATATACACTGGTAAGTCAGCTCCTGATGCAGCACCCGAAAAAAATCAAGGCCAAAGAGTGGTTCTAGACCTAATCAGAGATCTAAAAGGGCGAAATATAACGTGTGATAATTTTTTTACATCATATGATCTTGCAGTTGAGTTGCTAAAAAGAAAAAACACTATTGTGGGCACAGTACGGTCCAATAAAACGTTTTTGCCGCAATCAACGAAACAAGAAATTCGTAAGCGTGCAGTTTTCTCTAGCATGTTCTTTTTCAATGACAAGGTTTCACTGGTGCAATACGTTCCAAAAAAGTACAAAATTGTCAACGCCCTTAGTACTCTTCATCATGATAAATCTGTATTGAATAAAGAAAATAAGTTGCCCGAGATTATATCATTTTACAATAAAACTAAAGCCGGGGTAGACACCTTAGATCAGTTGGTGGGTACTTATACGGTGAAAAGAAAAACAAATCGATGGCCCCAAGCATTGTTCTGCAATATGATTGACTTATCAGCAGTAAATGCCTACGTTTTGTGGCAAGAAATGAACAACGATTGGAATAAAGGAAAACTACACAAAAGGAGGTTGTTTCTTCATGAACTAGGAATGGAATTAGTCAAGGCGGAAATTCAGCGGCGTCCTCATTTACCAAGGTCAGATTCTGCAATTAAGTTGGTAAACATCATACGTCAAACTAGCGATGAGCCTTCTACGTCATCAGATGGGAAAAGGAGAAAACTGAGTTCGGGTTCCCGATGTGAGATTTGCCCGAAAAATGATAGGAAGGCTTACTCGTCATGTGTAACCTGCCAAAAATTTATTTGCGGGCAACATAAAGTGGCATATTGTGTATGCAGCAATTGCAATGAAAAAAATTAGTTAGTTATTTTTATTTTTTATTTATTTTTTATTTTTGCTATGTCAAAAAAATTTTTGTTATATTAACATCTGGTTAAATTGAATGGATGATTTAAGTTGTTTTTATTATTTAATTCATTATTTTATTGAAGACTGAAAATTAGAAACATACATATGTAAATAAAAAATTTGAATTAAATGAAAAAAACAAATATTTTCATTACAACACTAGTAAATATTACAAATGGGTGATTTTTCACCCGAGGGACTCTACTGTAACATATTTTGAGGAACGTATGAGGGTTAAATGATTACAACACAGAAAATTCATTGTGTTTGGTTTCAACTATATAATTTTCAAACCACAACCTAAGTTCTATTAGTATTTTAAAATAATATTGTATTTATAACCATAATATTATTATTAGTAAACAAATTTTGATAACTTTACTCATATGTAACCACAGTATGACTAAAAACAAACAAATAATGTTTGGTTTGTTTGAAGATTTGTGTTTTTATTTTTTTTTTTTTAATTATTAAAATCTAATTTTAAGGTTTTATCTTTAAAAAAAAAATAATAAATTATGAATTAATTCATTTTTGATACCGAATGTTTAAAAAATTAAGTAAAAATAAATGTATGTTTGTATTTTAAGGTATGTTTATATAAAAAAATAAGGTATGTTTTGTTATATTTATTTAATATATTTCATAATTTCTATTTTACAATGTTATTTTTAAGTTAAACAATAATTTGGTTCTAACATAAAAATATTATTATGCTAATAATAATATGGCTTGATCACAACCATATAACTCAATCATAATATGTTGCTCTTTGATTATGATTACCTCAAACATGTTTTATCTTGCTGTCTTCTGAAACTCCGACTTCAATTGGTTGAGGTGGGCTTAAAAAATCCCTTTCTTGGAGAATAAATTTTTGGTTATTTAAATAACTTTCTATCAGCTTGTAGAAGTATTTAGACAGTTTTTGCTTTAACTTTTAAATATATAAAGCTTTCACTACACGCAAAGAAAAAACATCGTTGAGGTAACCATAATCTAAGAGCAACATTAATATGTTGCTCTTAGATTAGGTTGTAGTGAAACTATATTATTGTTGAATATTATAATATTATGGTTAAATTAACGACTATAGTATAGTTAAAAAATATGAAATATCATATGATATGGATAAGCCAGTTTTTTTTTAAATTTTAAAATACAAAATTATTTATTATTTTTTTATTAATGATTTTACATAAAAAACAGATGATTTTATTAATACATAGATACAAAAATTTAATTCAATATAAGGGAGGGAACACTTTGGCCATCGATTTAACGGCATTTTCACATGGCCGATGCCATCGCAGTTCATGGATTTACCAGTAAAGAATTGTTTTTGAAGACATCAATTTCGGGGGATTTCTTTTCCAATTCAGCCAACACCTTTTTCATGTAGTCTTTCAAGTACAAAGTAAAGTTTTTCTTGTCTCCGAAAGCATTCTTTTAAACTGTGTCTCACACAGAGAGGAAGATGGTTGGAAATAATTAAATATTTAATTTTAAATTGATTTCCCGAAACAATTGTTTATACATTTTTTTTTATTTTTTTAAAACACAAACCAATAAAATGCGATGACATAAACAAACAAATAATTTTTCTTTTAAAAATCTTTTGGTTACTTACGAAAAAACTTTGGTTATGGATTAAACATTAAATAGTTAAAACCAACCATTTTGATTTTTTTGTACGTAGTAACCAATTAATGATAAAATTTTAAACAAAAGTTTTTTACCGGGACCAAAGTAATGTCACAAACAACTAAAATGTGTTTATCGCAACCATATATTGTTTACAGAGAACATAATGTGGTTCCTTTGACCATACCATAACCACGGCTTTTCTTTGCGTGTGCACTCCATACTTTGTCAAATGATTGAGACACGTCTAGAAAAAGTTCAGATCTTTGTTTTTTCCTCAGAGCCTTTTTTTTAGCTACATTTACTATTGTGTGTTATTTGTTCGATTCTACTAGGTTTTTCTTCTTTATTTCTAAAGTTCGGAATATATCTCTAGATCCTGTACACATCAATAATAAGAAAAACTGAAATAAAATACAAAGCTCTTATTACCACGGAATTAACAATACATTAAAGAAAAACCTAAGAAAGTAAATGAAGTGATAAAAAGAAAATCACTTCATGTGTACATGATATGTTTAGCCTTAACCTTCCTTTGATATTTCTTTTTTTTTATTTATTATTTTTTTTTTTTTTTTTGTTACCTTCCTTTTATAAAACCCTAAAAATATTAAGAGATTATTTATATCCCAAGGTTTTAATTGTCTTATATTTCGCAATTAAACCAGCACCTGCTACTGGAAAGAGTTAAAAACACAATTTATATTTACATCGCCTTAAACTAAGCGTTTAAACCTTTTTTGTTTTTTTTTTTTTTTGTATATTTTCCTTTCTTACTACACGAAGATATTCAATTACAAAAAGCCAAACAACGAGTATATTAGAAACTAAATTAGCTTCTTCAATTGCTGGCACGCACAGCAGGCAGGCAGCCAGGCATTTGACAGGTAAATGATGCAGTCTGCAGACAAAAGAAGACTAAATAGGGAAAGAAAAAAAATGGTAGCGAAAATTTAAATCACTTACAATTTGTTTTTGCGCTTAAAGCCGCAAGTTAATTAACGAAAAATCCTAATTAAAATTTTTATTTATACTTAAACATACAAAAGGGATTTTTATAGCCAGTAACTACACCGCATCAATTCAAACAAATTTTCACATTTTGTTGTATTGGCCACCTTTTGGGAATTATTCTTTTTAGTATATGGCGTATACATGAAAACAATCTGCTAAAAACCGCACTTATTTTATTTTAACAAAAATTTTTATCCGAAAAAATGCTTCATAATATTTCGGAAACCATAGCCTTAGATCTCAAAAAAAAATATCCAAGCCAATGGAAGTGTCTAAATTTTTTATTTGCTTTATTATTTTGTGATACAAGTGAAGATAACATCGGCATCACGAAATATACCGCATGAAAATTATCGATATCGATAACTATGATTTGTCAGCTGAGAATGTCAAGCTGTATTTACATTTCTGTTCAGTAAGGTTTGGAAATTTATTATAAATCTTTAAAGAACCACTTCCAAATTGTCGAGATTAATTAAAAAAAAAATCTGTTTGCGAAGAAGTGCACTTCAACATCATTGGCCTAGTGATCAACTAATACGTGCAGTTGCTGATGGTTTTCGCCCTAATATTACTCTTCTCGTTTCAAAATCATAAACAAGACAGAGAAATATACTGTACCGCGAAGTATTGAACAAGACGCTGAAACGACGATTCGTCGTCGTTCTCAACTTGTTGGTCTTTGTGCTTCGACTTCTTTGGAAAATTTTTTGGGAAGGATCTTGTCTTATATGCTTCTGAAATACAGTTCGTGCAAGAATTGAAGCCAAACGATCATAATCTGCCTGGAAGACAAGCATTTTTATCAACATATTGTGTATAGTGCTGCTAGTTCTAGTTTGAATGGTTACGTCGATAAGCAAACTTGCCATATTTGGAGCGAAGATAATCTTTAAGCCATTACATCTATTAAAATTGACTTTTTGATCGATTCGGATTACATCATCGGTCCTTATTTCTTTCGATATGAGCAAGGAGCTGCCGTTACGGTGAGTGAATATTTATTTTCGAAAATTAATCAACTAAACATCAATGACATTTGGTTTCAACTATATTTCGCAATAATGCGCTGAACAATCGAATGAATGTAAAATCAATTTGTTGAAGTGGTCCTGATCACCGGCCCCCCTCGTTCAAGTGATTTGATGAATCTGATTTATTTTGAATGAGTCTATGTTAATTCATCGGTTTATGATGACAAATCAGCAACCCCTGAAACATTGAAAGGCAATTGTGGAATAAGATTATCGTGAATACCTGCCTAGTTGGCCTAATCTCACGGTGGTCTTACCACCAAGTGAAACTTAAGCGAAGACTAGCGCCCCCATTGTGTAGTATAACAACACTTTACGATTGCCACCAATCGCTTTTTGTGTGTGATACAGTCACAATGAGTAGCAATTTATATAATATGGCAAGCCTTATCCACGGCAAGCCTAATATAGATATATTAAAAACCAGATTTAAGTTCTAGGAACCCTAGCCCTAGTCTGGTGCCCCTATTTTCCCCGAGTGAACCGCGTCAAAGCATTTGCCATTCCTGCAGTGACAATTGGAACCCCCGGGGGTGAATTGAAAGGCAATATTCAAGCCTTCATTGACACCAAACGGCCAGGTTTAGTGGAAAAAGTCATTAAAAATTGGACTGATCGAATGGACCATGTAACCCGCCCTATGCTCCAGTGGGAGATAGAAGAATAAATATATGAAGTTTTGTACCAAATTATAACAAAAAAACACGTCTATCTATATACATAACTATAATAAAATAGTAGCTCATTTCCTGTCTGTTCTCCGATTTGTTACCGAATTAAAGGCACTGCATACTTTATTGCATCTTTTATTTTTGAAAGCAATATATTTTAATAATGTTGCGCAACAGATGGCGCTATTTAAAAATAATGAGTAACTCATTTCCTGTCTGTCTTTTACAGAGCTTTACAATAATTTTTAGAATTTTAGAATTTTATATAAATTTTCGAATTTTACAAAGGGATGGATACCTTTACATACGTAAGTTTTAAAATTGGATGCGGATTACTTTCAAATCGAACAAAATATTGTCAGGACGCACACAACGTGTGTGGGCATAGCTAGTTGTTTATAAACTAGTATTATAAATATTTAGAAAGAATACGTGTCTGAAGTTCTTTTTAGTAATTTTTACTTATTCATATTCATGCATTTAACTTTAAGTTGCATATTTTCTGTTGCAACCATTTTATTTAATGAGTTTTTAATAATGTACAAAAAAAATGTTTTAGCTTTCTTTCTATTGTCTTTACAGTTGAGTATAAACATTTACATTTTACTTTAATTTCCCCACAGTCTACGCAAAAACACTTAAAACCATTCTCTGAACAGTAGTCACAAACTTAAAACAATGATGCTGAGTGCAACAAAGACAACCAGAACAAACACAAGTGTAAGAAAATACGAAGAAATAAACTGAATGTCCTTTTTATTTCCCTTTCTTGGATTGCGATTCATGACAACCACAAAAATGCTGTTTTGCATATGGCAAAATTTTCTCCCTTAAACTTTAAATTCTCTATACTAAGGCTCTCTGGTATTTTCTGTCCAATTTAAAGGGTGGATAATTTCAAAGTTAGCAAGTAAATTGGCTGCCAAATGTTGAAATGTAAATAATTGTGAATCTGTGAATTATCTACGCTACCGAACCATGATAACCAATTTTTTGTGGCCACAATTGGCCAATATTGATGTCAACGTTCTTTGTTTCCAGCAAGATGGCGCCAGCAGCCATACAGCAATCTATTTATATTAGCTGTTGCATGAGACATTATTAGATAGCATGATTTCCCGGTATGTCGTTATCTAGAAACTCTGGGCCAGAAACAACTGGTGCTTTGAGTATTACGCCATGCTCATGATTTCCCGTTAGATGACGTATGATTTTTCATTAGATGACTCATTGTAAGGATTGACAAGTCTGTAGTCGGAAAAATTATTTAACTAATTACATTTAATTAAACGTATAACTAATGTATACCTAATATGCGCATTGAATTTTAATTTTATGTGTGGGATTCTTACACAGATCATGGTATGGTTCTTGTGACTATACGTAGATTTTATAATTTGGCCGCCATCTGAAAATATGTGCCGTTGACTACTAAAAAATCAAATTTAAAAAAAACTGGCCACATAAAGTCCTTTTTTGTTGGATATTTTAGCACCAGTTCTGAAGAAGTGCGAAATTAAGAATTAAGCGAATCTTATTTTTTTCTTTTTTTTTTTGTTGAATTTTTTGAGAAATATTTTTTATAGGATGTTATATCACTGTTTTAAGAATCGGTTTCCCTTTTCCACGAATGCAAAAAAACCATAGATTGAAATGTTAGAGGGTTAAGCTGTTCAACAAAAATGTTGTCCGTGTTGTCAGTCACATATTCAGCCACTTTCTTTACCTAAAATGTAAGAGAATCTTTGTTGTTCCTGTCGGTTTATCATAGTTTCCTGAGTTCGATACAGCATATTCAATTGCAATAACGGTAAAAGAGCGAAACACATCTATGCTTCACTGAGTCAATAGAATTGAATATCCTACTGTCACGGATGAATTTGCACGCGGTCGGATAGCTCCAAAATAAACTCTGTGGCACCTGCACATACATAATTGTTGTATTCTATTGGGTGGTTAAATTTTAAGGGCCGACGTTGAATATGAACCACACCTACACGAAAAGTTTTTTTCTGCATTTAATTTGACATTTCTAAATTACAGACTAACTCAATTTGAACCATGGTAAGATACACAATCGAGCAACGCGACAAGAAATGGCAATTTTAAAAGAAAATCATCCTCAGTAATGAGGCACATTTCAACATCAGTGGATTCGTCAATATCCAGAGTAGCCGCATTTCGACGAATGATAATCCAAGAGTGATTGTCGAAAAACCAATGCACCCACAAAGATTGACTGTTTATGGGCTGGTGGCATTATCGGGCCGCTTTTTTTCCAAAATGTGGCTGGTCAAGCAGTTACTGTAAATGGTGTTCGCTATCGTGAGATAAAAACGAACTTTTTATGACCCGAATTGGAAGATTTGGATGTGGACGATATGTGAACGATATGTGGTTTCAACAGGACGGTGCCACTTGTCACACAGCTAAAAAAACAAAGGCTCTCTTCCGCGAGAAATTCAATGGCCGTATTAGCTCACGTGGTGGCCAAGAATTGGCCGCCAAGATCATGTGATTTGACACCGTTGGACTTCTTTCTTTGGGGTTATTTGAACAAAAAGGTATACGTCGATAAACCAGCAACAATTTCAGAGCTAAAGGATGAGATAATTGGGACATTAATGGCATAGAATCTCAGTTATGCTTCAGCGTCATCGAAAATTTGGAGCATCGGATGGAGGTGGCCATCGAGGTCGCGGCAGCCATTTGGCCGATATCTTGTTCCATAGAGCATTAAGTCTTACCAATATTATCGAAATAAAAAGAAATGACAATAATTTCTAAATAATTTTTCTTTTATTCAAAATCAACATCCACCCTTAAAATTTAACCACCCTTTACTTTATAAAAGAATCATAAAATATTTATTTTCAAAAAATATAAAAATCCAAATAGATAACTATATGGAAAGCATAACCAACTAGCTATTTAATTGCTGCTTAACCAGATCGTCAGTAATCAATTTTTTGTAAACATATATAATTGTTATTGATAATATAAAGTGATTATTATTTTTTGCATTTGATATGAAATAATTGTGTAATAATTGATAAATATACAGTTTTTAATCATTTAATTTAACCATGAAATATTTATATTTGAACATAATATAATAAATTTTTATTATATTATGGTCATATTTTATAATAGTTTGGAAATCTTTAACAATGCCATTCCCAGGTTTAACAATAATATTTTTTTAAGCATAAAAATATTCTTATTATTTTTAATAATAATATGAGTTGATTTCAACCATATAATTTAATCATAATATGTTGCTCCTGGGTTATTGTTACCTCAACCATATTTTTTCTTTACGTGTAGTTATAACTTCAAACATCGTTTGCAAATTAAAAGGAAATAAAAAGCTGCGGGTTTGATTTTGAAATGCGATAAAATTAAAAAAATTAAAATACATTCCCCATTTTATTTAAAATATTTAAAACCAAATAAATTATGTGCAAAATCTTTGCAGTATTTTCTTCCACAGAATGTTGACCCAATTTTAACAGAATAATTTCATAAACTCATAACTCAAGTTGTTTATTATCAACTTTATTAATAATACGACTTGACTGCAATTCCTTGTGTTGGAAAAAAAAAACCCACGCATAAATAAGTTCAGCCATGATGAGAACGTCGTTGGAGGTGGAATAAAATAAACATAAAATACATAATTTTATAAGTTAAACAAGCAATTGCGAGCAAATAGTAAAAGAAAAATGAGGAAAACGTAGCTCACGTAGCTGACTGAGGCACAATAAAGGCAGATAAGGAGTGAATGAAAAGCAGAAGTAACACATTCATTCTGTGTGATAAGTGTTTGAAACATATGGCGGCGACAACCACAAGTTACTTAAATTTCACTATTTCCGTTTCCTTTTCTCTGACATTCCCTGGATGTTTTGTTTTTTTTTTTTTTTTTGCTACATGAGTGTGTGGGTTTGTGGGTATGATGTTATGAAGAACAAAAAGACATTGCTGCCAACAAGTAATCTTTAAGTCTTTATAACTATAATTTTTTCATTCCTTTAGTAAAAATAATTATGTTTAAGAATAAAAAATAGCTGGTTTGGCACTTGAGTTCTTTTTCATTTGCATGCTCTCTTTCTTCTTTGCTTAAGTGTGTCACTTCTGTGACTTGATTTGTATTATTTTATGCTAATATAATCATGACGCTACAATTACTTCAAATTTCTTAGCCATCCTACATTCTTTGCCAGCCTCACTCCACGCCTTAGCCAGTCACACTCCTACTCACTCCTCCTTACCTCCTTTTGCTTGCCTTCAAGCCATAAAATCTGAAAACTATGTAGAATTTCTATAGAAATTTTTATATTTTTAGCTGCCTCAGGCATTTTAAATTTTATGCTAAAATATTTTGTTTTGTTTTAGAATTAAAAAAAAAATATATATCTTTTGAATAGATTTTTCTTGAAGATACAAAAATTAAGAAAACTGTAAATTTTAATTATTAATACTGCAGCAACTAAATTGACTAACAAGTAGAAATAAAACAAGGCTAAACATCCCTACAGTTTTTAGCCATTAAACATAAAATTTTGCCAGTAAAATTTAACTAAAACACAAAAAAGGTTTTGTCTTTAAGAATTTAACGACGAGATTTGTATTATTCATAATGCGAACACTACCGCAGTCGTACAAATTCATTTATAATTGCATAAGTGTTGTTTCTTATTTTCTGTATCTTATGGTACAGCCGTACAAGGTTCTTTCGCTGTTTTATTTATATTTTCTTATTTCATCTTTACTTTTAACCTTGTTAACTTCGAAGGGAAATTACACTTTTATTTGATTTAATTTTGTTTACTGTGAGAGGGGTTTCTTCTGATTTTGCCTCGCACTTACATTTAATTTTTTTTAATGTCCCAAACAGAACTAACTCAAGTCTGGTGGAAAAATATGATGGCAAGTTTAAATGAGTGCTAATGCACTGGACCATCTTGACAACCTGTATAGCGGACACACTCATGGAGAGGAAGTTACGGTTTAGTATGGGAGTACCTCGGATGTTTGAGGCTTTTAAGACTTCAGATTTACAGATATATAAATAACTAAGACTTGGTTGATTTAAATGAGTAAATCTGCTCGGAAAGGACGAACTACGATCCTGAATGACAACGATTACTAATTACACAGTGCAACTGTGAAAAAATTACAGGTAAGTGACAGTATAGGTTTGGTTCTATTGTCAAAGGTTAGTAAAACCCTATACTCAGTAGGGCCAATTTGGGGACCAATTTTTATTTATGGGCCTCGAAAAATTCGGAAAATCAGTGGGCCCTTAAAAAAAGGAGCCGTCAGTTTTTGTCTAATATCTCATTCAAACTAGGTAATAGCGCTTAACTTTGTTCGGCAATAATGTAGCCCAGGATTCATTTAATAAATTATATTAACATCTTATGTCAAAAAATAATTTATTCCAGCACTTTTTCTGAATACAAAAATTAAAATTTTTACTTTTTTCAGCATAACTTACAGGGGATCTTAAATTTTCACTAACGATATATGGGAAAATTGTAGCCACTGTAAAACTGAAAAACTTCTGCGAACATACCAATATAATCTGAACGTGTCTAGGCATCACGTAAAAACTACTAAATGGATGTTAATAAAAATGTTGTAAGGAGGTACCTTAGTATCCTGATCCCACTATAGAATATTATTTTCCGCAAAAATATTTTATTTCCAAGAGAGAGTGGAGAGAATGCAGTGATAGTACGCCGATTTTTTACCTATTTAAAGCTACAGCATACTTTAAGGCATCTTTTACTTTTGAAAGCAGTATATTTTAAGCAATGTTGCGCAGCAGATGGCGCTGTTTTAAAATAATAAGTAACTCATTTACTATCTTGTCTTTTACTGAAATTTACAATAATTTTTAGAATTTTAGAATTTTGTATAAATTTTAGAAATTTATCCAGGGACGGGTACCTTTATATAAAGAAAACATGTGACAGTCTTAAAATTTGGTATGGATGACTTTCATAGCAAATTCGAATAAAATATTGTCAGGACGCATACAACGTATGTGGGCAAAGCACACAGTTTTATATGAAATCGTTAACAACTAATTGTGTATTATATTACCAATCCTATATGATATTTTATTGGTTTTAAGCATACTAGAATAATTTAATTTAACCACATAATAATTATATTTGATCATAATTTAAGAAATTTTTTTATATAATGATCTTATTTTATATATGTATCAGAGACTGACAAAAAGTACTTATTAAATAAATGTAGTTAAGTATTTACACATATTTTTGGGTATTAGTTATATCTTTACTTATAACACAGAAAATACTTACACATACTCCTTTGCAGTGAAAGAAGTATGGGTGTACTCAATACTTATAACAAACTTTATCTACACACAACGAACTTAAAAATTTATACATATTGCATGTATGAGTACAACTGGTTGTAGGTAGATAATGTGATGGGTATCTGTCATACCCATACTTATAATTACCTAATACATACAAGTATGGAAAAGTAGTTATAATATTTTAAGTATACTTATAAGTAAAACAACTACTTTTAGGAATTGTGTGTATAAAAAGGTGTATGATGTTTGGCAATATTTTGTTTATAACCGAACATTGGTTAAGTATGGAAAACCAAAATAAGTTTTATATTATGATGATGGAATGAATGAAAGTATTTTTAAATTGTAAAATATTTAATACATCTATTTACATATATTTAAAAAATACTCTAAGTATACTTAGATTATTTGCATACTTGTACTTATTCCCACTCTATACTTACAAGTATGGGTATAGCCAATACTTTATCCAACTTTTACTTATACTTAGTTGTATTGCGAAAATTAATGAACAAGTATGCGAACACTTATTCTCTGCCTATACTTGTAGTTATTTAAGTTGAAATTGATAGGAGTATGTGTGTATGGTATGTTGTTTGAGCTGGAAATTTACAAACAGTACTTAAAACTTAGTTCACTATAAAAACAACTAAAAAAAATAAAACTAAAAATTAAAGGGTGTTCCGATAGCGGTGTAATTTGCATGTATAAAGCCTAAGTTTTTAACCATAATAACCATAAACTTCCATTTATGTATATAACTTTAGAACATTTTCGTAAGTTTAGAAGAGTAGTTCCTAAACTTATTTACAATCTATTTATTTTTGACGCCATTAAGATAATTTCCTACTACCACATATAAGGAGACAAAAGTATTTAAAATTTCTATATCTGTGAAGTATTACGTTACATTAGCTTTCGAAAGTTCTTTTAATTGCAATATAAATGCACTAAAATGTTGCTTTTATATACTTTTGTTTATTAAAATAAACATTTTATTATTTAAAATTTAAATTTATTATTCCAACTATTTATTAACATACAAATGAAATGTTAAGTGGGCTTAAGTTCGTTTATTCTATCCAAGTACTAATAGGGTTAAAATATATAAAAAAATATTCTTTCAATTTAATAGTGAGTAGTTAGAGAGAATAAATGAATTTAAGCCTACTTAGCAATTTATTTGTATATACATTAGTATGTTATACGCTCAGCGCTTTCTATTTCTTAAAAGTAACGAATTCATTTATAAACTTTTTAACTCATCAACGACACTCAACTTTCACTCAATATATATTTTTTAATTTTTAATATCTCAGAATATATTACAGATATTTGAAAATAACTGGGGGATTAACAAGGTCTCATAATGTCATTTGTCTTGTTTTAAAAACTATTGCGAACGACCCCTCATAGTTGAGTGTGCCATGCAAAAACAAATTAATATTAGTTGGCTTAGTTGGCAAATGTGCTAAATCCACTTTATATGAAAATTAAGATTTTGTTGTAGAATGCATCTTTAACTACATACAACATACAATTACCTTTATTTGGATTAAACAGTGAAACCTTGTAAACTTGAGCCAATTAACAAAAAATGGTGCAGCTGCTTCAACAACTACATTTTATCAATACCAGAGTACGAAAATAAACAAAACGAAACTAACGTTTTAATTTTCTTTTGCTGTTTGCATTTACAATTTAAGTGTTTATTTAAATTATTTAAATAAATTATATTTATTTAAACGTCCTCAGGTGAAACAAAAAACAATGGAAACCAAATAAAAAAGTTTTAAGAAAAAACGTTTTGTAAACGTTTCCTAAATGTTCTGCTGATTTATACTCATTTTATTTTTATTTTTATTTTTCTTATTGTCTGTTTTTATTTTATTTTTATCGCTACGACAAAATCCCAACTTTAGCTATTGTCAAATTATAATAATATGGGCCTTAATATTATAATAAAAAAAAAGTTTCTTAAGAATAACCAAACAAAATATTGACAACTTTACTTAAAATAATGTATTTTTTAACAAAATGAAGTACCTTTTTGTATTACTAGTTAATCCTTTTTTTGTGTTTTATTGAAGAAGCTTAATTGATTAATAATTAAAAATTTTATATTAAACACACTAATAACACATACACACACACAACTATTTAAAACCTTGTGAATGATTAATGTTTTTTTTTTATATTTTTCTATACAAAACAATTACAGGATTTGGGGGTTTAATATTTTTAATGCTATTTTTTATTAAAAAATTTTATAAAAATTGTATTTGTGTTTGAGTGAATATGTGTATGTATATGTAAATAGGTTTATGGGTTTTTTTATATTTTGTTTTTTTTTTATTTGTTTTAAAACCGTTTTGGCAATTTTATACAAAGAATTTTCAGCATTTTACAAAACTTTTTTGTTAAGGATTCTGGGTATTTTAATTTAAATGGTTGCTTTTTTGTATTGTTTGCTTGCAGGTTTGTGTAGATTTAAAACTCCCACTTTTTAATAATTTAACAATTATTTTTTTTTTTTTTTTTGGACTTTTAGTTTTTTTGTTGTGCCACTTTTTAGGTTTTTTTTTAACAAAATTTTTCTAAAAATTTTTACTTTGTTATTTTTTGAATATAAAGCTCTCTATAAAATTTTTAAAATATTTTATTTTGATTTCTTTTGTTGCACTTATTAAATTTTTTTCTCTTGTTGCATTTTTTAAAAACCCAAATTTTTTAATTTATGATTAATATTCTTATTAGTAATAATTTATTTTATTTTTAACATTATAATATTTTTGTTGCTAATTTTTAGCTCTTTAAAAACTCGCAGCTTGTAGTTAAAATGTTTTATTTCTATTTATTTTATTTTTTTTAGTGTATTTAAAAACTTGTTAAGTTGGTTTGAGTTTAATTTTTAAAAAATATTAATTTTATTAACTTTTAGTTAATTTAAATAAAACATTTTGTGCGTTCAGCAGCTGTTGTTTGTTTCCCTTGAATTTCCGTAAAAAACTAATTTGTCCCTTAATTTCCTTATCAAAAACTTAGGTTTGAGCACAACATTTTAAAAGAAAATCTTAATGTTTAATTAATTTGTTTTATTTCAATTTTAAAATGTATACATATATTAACAGCAATAACAACAAATTTAATTGCAGAAATGGTTATAACAATGATTAACAATAGACAAGGAAGAGGAAACACATGATCTCTTTACATACAAACTCACCTACACAAACACACACACCCTCCCTTACGTTATTAAATATGTTGTTAACTTATTTAAAGTTGTGTGAAGGAAAAAATTGTAGTTGCTTTAATTAGATTTCCACTTGAATATTGCAGCCAACGATTAGGCGGAAAATCATTGTAGAATTTCTATATCCCCAGCACCACAAGAACAAACACAAATCGTCTGGATTGTTGCCTACTTTAAGGGATATTTTAAAGCGCTCTAATAAACAAGCAAAAAACTGATGTTTATTGTTGCCTACGTATGGCTGAGGGAGGGAGTGAGAGAGACCTTAACAAACTGATTTGTAGATGTTTGCAGGAAAACACATTTAGGATTTTTACACACTTATAAATATTTTTTTTAATATTTATTTTTTTGTTGATGATTTGGGTTTTAATGAAGTTGCTGGTTTTTTATATGCTTTGTTATAAATTGTTGACAGTCTTAATACATACACATTTAAAAAAAACTCTAACCACTTAAAAACACACACATTACGAAACTGATAACACGGCTCATTTTCCTTTGTTGCAAATGTTTTATTGTCAGTAATCTCGCCATAAACACGATAAACACCATAAACTTTACAAACAAAACAATTTAAACAACGGCAATAACTGATAAGTAATTATGGTTAACGGCGTAAATAATAAACGACATCACACATACCGTTAAACGAAGCGGAAGCCAACCAAATGATAAATATTTATGACTTTCATTAGTTTAGAAGCTTAAGGCCAACTTAAATCAGCAACATAAATTTATAACAATTTAAAAAAAAATATTTTACATTTCCACTTTAAACGCACATTTTTTAAATTATTTCTTTATTCAATTAAGAAATTTTATAATTTACTTAAACGTGTATTTATATCAATACAATAGAAGGCAAAAGTTTGTTACTTAAATATGTACGTGTATAGAGAAAGAATTTAAGGTTTTTTTTTTCATAATTTGAAGAAAAAAATCAACGTAAAAAATAAGCGAAATATATTTTGTTGATTGAGCATGTCAACACGCGCCAAAATGTTATTTGCAACTAAATGAAAATCATACGGCCAGTAATAAAGAGCATATATACACACACGCACACCCATACTTTCTGATATACCATAACACAACAAAAAAGCTTATTTATACAGATGGTGTAGTAAAGTTAACAATGACATTCACCACTACAAGGATAAATATTTAAACAACATCATTCACAAAGTCATTGAGAAAATTCCTAGAAAAGCTTTAATCAAACAAACCCAACCAAACAGGTAAATACACACTTACAAAAAGCTTTTACAACACAAAAAATTCTAACTACCACCTTTAAATAACAAAAAAAATATACCAGCATCATGTATAACAAAATTCTTTCCTTAACAGATGTTTTATAAGCGGTACTTCAGGACTTTTTCTTAAAATCACATACTATTTCAAAGCTTTCAAAGTGTATGTACACTAAAAAGAATGAATGAAATTTGAATATTTATTTTGCAAAGCTTAAAGTATAAAACAGCTGTTTGTTATTTAAAGCTTACCTGTTGTTATTTAATGTTATTTTACACTTTATGAGCTTTTGTATACTACCTGTGTTTTTTACAATTATCCTTAGAAGTGTATGACTCTCTTAAAAATTTCTGTGATTGAATGTTTAAGAGAATTTAAAGTTTTAGAAGAATTCTGCAAATAAAAGTTTTGTTACAACCCAACAAATAAAGTCAAAATTTTTTTCTAGAATGCTTTTTGGTTAGTAAAAAGCTCCTTAGAAGTTAGTCTATGTATAATACAGTAGTATATATAAGACGGTTGTCTCAGTATAAGATTTCAGTCTAAATATACTTAAGTTTGAATTCTAAAAAAAGAAAAAATGAGAAAATGGTCTACATATAATACTGTTGTCGAATGAATGGATGCTAGTCTGAATATAAGATGGTTAGTCTGAACATACGACGGTAATCTGAAAAATAGTAATAAAAAGATTTATAAGACGGTAGTCTCAATATAAGACGGTAGTATGAATATTAGAGGGGCGACTGAATATTAGAGGGTAGTTTGAATATAAGACGACAGTCTGTGTATAAGATGCTAATCTGAGTACAAGGCAATAGTCTGAATATAAGACGGTAGTCTGGATATAAGACGGTAGTCTGAATATAAAACGGTAGTCTTAATATAAAACGGTAGTCTAAATATATGTAGGTCGATAGTCTGAATTTAAGACGGTAGTTCGTATAGAAGCCGGTAGTCTGAATATAAGGCAATAGTCTGAATATAAGAAGGTAGTCAGACTATAAGGTAAGAAGGTAGTTCTGAATATAAAATGGTGGTTTGAATATAAGATGGTGGTTTGATTATAAGACGGTAATCTACAGTCTGAGTATAAGACGGTAGTCTGAGTGCAGGATGGTAGTCTGAATATAAGACGGTAGTCTGAATATAAAACGACGTCTGAATATAAAACGACGTCTGAATATAAAAGACGGTACAAGTCAGAATAAAAGACGGTAGTCCCAGTATAAAACGGTATTTTTAATATAAGACTGCAGTACGAATATAAGATGGTAGTGTAATTATAAGACGATAGTCTAAATATAAGACGACAATCTGGGTCTGAGTACAAGCTGGTAGTCTGAATAAAAGACGGTAGAGCCTAGTATAAATGGTATTTTAAATATAAGACCACGGTGTGAATATAAGTGTGATTATAAGACGACAGTCAGAGTATAAGACTGTAGTCTAAGTACAAGACAGTAATGTGAATATAAAAAGGCAGTATAAGCCTAAGTAAAGGACGGTAATCTAAATATAAGAGCGTAGAATTGAAAAATATACGGTAGTCTGAATATACAGCCGTAGTAAGAACGGTAACCTGAATATAAGGCTGAAATCGAAACTGTAACCTTAATATAAAACGTAAGTCGGAATATCAAAAGAAAATTTGCACATAATACGGTAGTCCTAATATAAGACTTTAGCCTAAATATAAGACCATTGTCTGAATATAAGATGGTACTCGGAATAATGCAGAATATAGGACGGCATTCAGAATAATTTAGCACGGTATTCTGAATATAATACTGTAGTATGACTATACGGCGCACAGTGGCTGAAAATCGTTTTTCGTTGGCCAAAAGAAAATTTTTTTTTGTCACCGATTTTTTAAATTTTTACGTCATTTTGTAGTTAATATATCTAAATTAAGGTAGCCAAAAAATTATGTTAAAATATTGATAATTGTGGGCGTGGCATGCTGTCAAACTCAACTTTTTTTTTAATTTCAGAAAAAGGTGTTTTTCTTTGGTTTTTTATCAAAATTAAATGGTTACTACTCGCAAGCTATCATCGATAATGGTCTGCGGTTTTTTTATAATGTTGGTAGGATTATTGTCTTTAGTTGTTGTAAGTAGACACAGCTCTAGCGTTTAATATTAGGGGCGTTATGAAATATTTATGAAACTACTATATTTTCCTCAAATTTAAACTTTAGTGGAATAGAACTTCTAGGGAACAAAAGGGAACAAGAAACGTATACAACCACGAGAAAGGTGAAAGTGTCCTCTTTAAAGCTATATATACTTTTGCACCCGCCACGAGCCGCCTGTAGAACACTTTTTTCATTTTAATGAAATTACTCGAAAAAAAATTCATATACAATGGTGTATTAAATTTTCACTTTTATGCCTAAAAGTTAATTTTTTTAGTTTAGGCTACGTATAACTAAAACAAATAAATATAATACCTTCGAAAGGGTTTAAAGGCTTTGTTTTGATCAGCAAAAAAATAAGTAATAAAATTATCACAATGGGCTCTACAGGAAGCATATGATCTCTTTCTAAATTTACCTGTTATCAAATGTTAGGGTCAACCAAAGTCATAAACAATTTTATAACAATAATTGCGATATTAAACCACTAAAGTTAAAAAACAACCCCATATTGACGCATGAGTGCAGTTTTGTTCAATTTAAGCGCTACCTGCTATGAAATTAAAGATCAGTGTGTGAAGAACATGTATCTAAAAATTTATAAAAGTACGGATTCGTTAAGGGATTACTCAGTAATAACTTAATCCTTTAAGTGTACGGATAAAACATAACAAACGCAAATAAAAATATTCAAAAGAAAATGGAGAGCTTCGGTTATAAAGAACTGGCCGAAGTGTATTTTAGAAACTAAAATCAGGAAGATGTTCTTAGTTACGTTAAAATAAAATTAAACTTAAATTCGTGTAGCACCGAAATGCAAGAGCAATTATATAATTTCATCAAAGCACTAAAAAAAACGCTACAAAGAAGTTATGTACAGTAAACAAAAATTTTATATAAAAAGTGCAAAGTGGTTAGAAGGTCAACTTACTGTCGCTGCAGAAACAGCAAAGCAAGATAAGGCTGGAAGGCCACGCAAATCATTAGTGGACAATTGCAGCGATAGATCTAAGAGGCGGAAGCTTAAAGATATTAACGATGCCTTTGGTTCTACAAATATAAAAGAATCTTTCCTACATCAATTACGATTACAGAACCAATTTACAAAAGTGGATATCATTGAAAAAGTTGTTAAAGCTAGTCCACCGAGAACAAAACGGATTTTTAAAAGTATACCAACTCCGAATGATGCAATACAGTACACAAATGAGGAGGCATTAGCATTATTTCTGGATTTGAAATTAACAAAACAGCAATATATTAAACTCAGACAGCGTGCGATTGAAAAAGACTCAAATATATATCCAGCATATCATCACATAACCGCTGCTAAAATGGACTGTTTGCCATCAAAGGACACTATTACAATCACACCAATTTTGACAGAGGTACAACTACAATCTCTACTTGATCACACAGCCGCACGCTTGCTGCAATCAATAACAGGAAATGAGTTGAAGAAATACGGAAACACAAAGTTAATTCTTTTTTGTAAATGGGGATGTGATGGTTCTTCGGGACAAAAACAATATAAACAAGCTGTATGTGAAAATATTTCTGACTCAGATATGTTCATGGTATCATTTGTACCATTGCGATTGAAAAAGATTTTGGAAGATTCAGAGCCTTCGACTAGTACAACGCAAACAATGGATATTTGGAAAAATGAGACACCATCTTCTACGAAATACTGCAGGCCAATCAAATTTCAATTCAAAAAAGAAACAAATGATGTTATTAATAAAGAAATTAGTGATATCAAGGCCCAAATTACAGCACTACAGCCATTACAATTACAGTTAGATGGGCAGCAAATTGAAGTAAGCTACCAGTTAGTCCTGATAATGATAGATGGAAAAGTGGGTCAGGCTTTGACTAACACGAAGGCTGCATCCAGCTGCATTATATGCCAAGCAACATCAACCCAATTAAACCAAGTCCCAGCAAAATCATTAGATAATACCGATGCATATGAATTTGGATTATCACCACTACACGCAAGAATACGACTTATGGAACACATACTAAAAATCAGTTATGATTTGGATTTCGGGTCTTCAGGATCAATAACAAACAACGTGACCAACAAAGAGTTAAGAAGTTCAAAAAAGAAACATGTTCAAGATGAATATCGCAAACGTGGACTGATTATAGATCAGCCAAAACAAGGGTCAGGCAATACAAATGATGGCAATACCGCAAGAAGATTCTTTTCAGATCCAGAAACAGCATCTGAAATAACAGGAGTAGATTTCAACCTTATTTTCAGATTTAAAATAATACTAGAAGTACTTGCGTGCAATGAAAAAACTGACTGTAGAAAATTTGGAGATTATGCTAAGGAAACTGCAAAAATATATACAACTAACTACCCATGGAGAAATATGTCTGCAACAGTTCACAAAATCCTTTATCATGGTGAAGATGTCATTAAATATCATTTGGTGCCACTTGGAGATCTATCAGAGGAGGTTCAGGAAAAAAGGAACAAGGATTACATATTTTGTAGAGAGCACAATACTAGGAAAATTTCACGGAATTCAACAAATGAAGATCTATTTAATATATTATTGGCAACGTCAGATCCGTTCATATCCAGTATTCGAAATCAATGAAAGTGGACCATCGGGATTTAGATGAAGAAGCCAAAAAACTATTAAAGAACAGAAATAGCACAGAACAAAATGTGGAATATTTGCAATTAATATTTAAGTCAAATGAATAAAAATTATATTTTCTTGTTGCTTAACCAAAAAAAAAATTTTTTTTTGGGGGGGGGGGTGAGGTGAAGGTAGCGCAGAAGATCCGAGTACATTTGCCATTCGTCATGAGAGCTTAAAAATTAATTTTTTATGCAATCTAGGCTTAGGTAATACAATTTGTTAATTACTGACACTATTTTTCATATAATATGCTATATAAACGCCCACAAAAAGGGGGCGGGGTCCAAAAATAAATTTTTATGATTTTCTGGCTCCAGGGTAAAGACCTTGAACCTTCTTTGACATAAAAATGTTTCATTTGCTTAACAAATTTACAAAAAAACTTGTAAAAATGTGTAGTTTTTCAGGGGTTGGTTTAGTTCTTCTTAGGGGAATTTTTTTCCCCTGGTCCGATTTGGCCCATTTACGAACTTAGCCTGCCCTATCCTTCAAGATATATATGTACGAAATTTGAAGGGTCTAGCTCTTTTCGTTTAGACTAAATCGTGTTCATACAGACAGGCGAATGGACGGACGGCCGGATGGGCAGACGGACGTATGGACAGACGGACATAGCTATATCGTCTTAGATTTCATCACTGATCAAGAATATATATACTTTTTTGGATCTTAGAGGGATATTTTACTATGTTACACACAGAATAAACCCATATTTCACTCTGAAAGTTAAAAAAATTAAAATGTTCAACTTTGACCTCGAATTCTTTAAAAAGTCCTAAATCAATTTTAATGTAATTAAAACTGAATCAAGCTGAGCTAAATATCTATCCATTAAAAAAAAATTATTTCAATATTTTGATCGGTTCAAAAGTTACAGAATTTTGGCCAACGAAAAACGATTTTCAGCCACTGTGCGGCGGTTTTATATTCTTCATAGAAGTATTAAACTTGGTAAGGAAATTATGTAAATGAAGATCAGAAGGCATTGTTGGTATAAAGCTATTCAAAAAATAAACTGATTTGATTATACTCGTATGTCAATTTTATATGTTAGTAAATTATGTCATTATAAAATCATAAAAAAAGTAAAATTAAAACAAAAATTGTTTTGGAAAAACATTAAGTTCCAACAGACTTATATAAATTTCTCATCCACCTAATTGTTCAGATGTGATGACTTTTTTCTGCCTAAGGAGACAGCTAAATTAAATTAAAAAATTTATTTAAGTGACAGAGTTGTTAACCCAAAAAAAAACCAAATTAAAATATTGACAGCTTGTCTTTAAACTTTACTAGCGTAATATTTTAAGCAAAATACTGCATGAGCTGATGATCTTTAGTTAAATTTGGTTTGAGAATAAAATGACTCTATAGACTATATAAATACACAATTCACGCCTCTGTGAAGTGTGACTTTTCTTGAGTTTTATCACTAAAACGTACAATAATTTACTTAATAATGTGTTGACCAATAAACACACAAATTAAATTATAAATAGGATTTTATGATGACATTCAAGATAACGACTAGAAACCAAAGTAAAAAGCAAAATATTAAAGAACACAACAAAAGCAAAGCTTTTTACATTATAAATGACTTGTACGAGTATAGTTAAAATACATAAAATAAAACAGAATTATTAAACAAAACAGAAATGTAATAAAAGCAAATTGTAGCGAAGGGATCTAATTCTAAACAACACAACACAACACCTTATTTACTCCTTGTTCCTCTTGTATTCAATGAATACAGTTGGCATCTAAAATAAGCACAGTTCAGTCATATGGCCATAGTTAACCACACATAAGCAAATAGCAAAAACTTAGCAAACTAAATTAATTCTTGTCACAACGCCATCAGAATGATAACTCAAACCTCAAAATGACTTCAAGATGTGTGAATAACAATGCGCAAACAAAATTTGAAATATGGAATTGTTTCATGCATTAGATGTAAAGTTGTTCCAATGAATGTGTAAATGTAATACGCACGCAGACAGTCAATTTAATTTTATTGTATAAGCATGAGGCAAGAGCATTAAATGACAATAACGATAGTTAAAGAACCCACAAAGTATGCATCAATATTTCGTTGTCTAACATTAAACTAATGGTAATATGGCAGGAGCCTGAAATTTCTCAACGTTTCTAAGATGAAGATTTTTAAATTATGTGAAACAAAACAAAAATTTTACGTTTAAATAAATTTATAAAAACTAGTGAACGACACAAGTACTTTGTAATACATAGTAGTATAAGTGTAAGAGTATAAGACGGTAAGAGTATAAGACGGTAACATAGAAAGAAAGAAGTAATAGCTACTAGGTAATTCAAATATGACTGTAGTCGTAGTGCCGACTAATAAAGAATGTTAAGTCTGAGACAGCACTCTGAGCATACGTCAGTAGTTAAATTGCAAGGTGGTTTTATAATCAAAAGTTTGTCTGATTATAAGATGATGGCCTAAGCCTTAAACAAAACTCTTGGTATAAATCAGATTATAAAATGGCTAGAAAAAAAATAAGACTGCAGATAAGAGATAAAGTATTAATAAAGTAATATGGTTATTTATCTGATTGTTAAACAGTATTATTATAAGTAAAACATTGATACCCAATTATATAACGGTGACATAAGAAAGTAGTCTAATATAAAGCTACTAAAATAGTAGCCTATATAATATAATACTAAAGTTTTATACCCATAAACATAATAAATAAAATATGTTTTAAATTTATATTAGAATAACTTTTTATATAAAATTAGTTTTAAAATAAGTTTTATTAATTAGTATAAGAAAAAAGTCTTAGTATAACATATAAGTCTAAGTATAACACAATAACTAACGTTTAAGACACCAGTCTGAGTGTAAGAAACTAACCCCAGTGTCTACTACTGTCTTAGAATAAGACCGTAGCCTAAGTATTAGTGTAATATAAGACAAATATTAGCATTTAGAAGTATTCTATATTTAAGACATTAGTCTTAGTATAATACATTAGTCTTAGTATAAGAGTTTAGTCTTAGTATAAAACATTAGTCTTAGTATAAGACATTAGTCTTAGTATAAGACATTAGTCTTAGTATAAGACATTAGTCTTAGTATAAGACATTAGTCTTAGTATAAGACATTAGTCTTAGTATAAGACATTAGTCTTAGTATAAGACATTAGTCTTAGTATAAGACATTAGTCTTAGTATAAGACATTAGTGTTAGTATAAGACATTAGTTTTAGTATAAGACATTAGTTTTAGTATAAGACATTAGTCTTAGTATAAGACATTAATCTTAGTATAAGACATAAGTCTCAGTATAAGACATTAGTCTTAGTATAAGATTAGTTTTAGTATAAGCAATTAGTCTTAGTAAAGCGCAGTAGATTTAGTATAAGACAGTAAGTAGTCTTAGTAAAACGCGATAGACTTAGTAATACGTAGTAGTCTTAGTATTAATTAGTCCGATGCAGTAGTTGGCGAACAATTCGGATGTCAGATTATATAACGGTAGCAATGGAAAGAAGACCGAAGTCAAAGCATAAGATTGTGTGTACTATATCTCCCTTTAGTTACAGATAATAAGACAGATGTGGGCGTATAACACAGAAAACTGGTTACTAAGTCATGTCTAATGGATTGACTAAAGTATTGATGTCTGATTGCTTGCCTGTAGTAAAAAACGTGCCTGACGTTTAAGTTATAAAGCAATAATCTGAGTGAAAGATGGTTGCCTGAATACAAAACGATAGTATGATTTAGTGCGGTAATCTGATTATAAGACATTGTTTTGGTATAATATGTAGTCTCACTATAAAATGGTAAAAATATTAGATATCTGCTATGCAATATAATGGGTGATTTTTTTGAGGTTAGGATTTTCATGCATTAGTATTTGACAGATCACGTGAGATTTCAGATATGGTGCCAAAGAGAAAGATGCTCAGTATGCTTTGACATTTCATCATGAATAGACTTACTAACGAGCAACGCTTGCAAATCATTGAATTTTATTACCAAAATCAGTGTTCGGTTCGAAATGTTCAAATGTGACAAATTTTGTTCAGCGATGAGGCTCATTTCTGGTTGAATGGCTACGTAAATAAGCAAAATTGCCGCATTTGGAGTGAAGAGCAACCAGAAGCCGTTCAAGAACTGCCCATGCATCCCGAAAAATGCACTGTTTGGTGTGGTTTGTACGCTGGTGGAATCATTGGACCGTATTTTTTCAAAGATGCTGTTGGACGCAACGTTACGGTGAATGGCGATCGCTATCGTTCGATGCTAACAAACTTTTTGTTGCCAAAAATGGAACAACTGAACTTGGTTGACATGTGGTTTCAACAACATGGCGCTACATGCCACACAGCTCGCGATTCTATGGCCATTTTGAGGGAAAACTTCGGAGAACAATTCATCTCAAGAAATGGACCGGTAAGTTGGCCACCAAGATCATGCGATTTGACGCCTTTAGACTATTTTTTGTGGGGCTACGTCAAGTCTAAAGTCTACAGAAATAAGCCAGCAACTATTCCAGCTTTGGAAGACAACATTTCCGAAGAAATTCGGGCTATTCCGGCCGAAATGCTCGAAAAAGTTGCCCAAAATTGGACTTTCCGAATAGACCACCTAAGACGCAGCCGCGGTCAACATTTAAATGAAATTATCTTCAAAAAGTAAATGTCATGGACCAATCTAACGTTTCAAATAAAGAACCGATGAGATTTTTCAAATTTTATGCGTTTTTTTTTTAAAAAAAGTTCTCAAGCTCTTAAAAAATCACTCGTTATGAAGGTGACGTGATGGAAACACACAGTATAAGCATAATTCTGTACTCTAAGTGTAAGATAAGCCACAGTTTTATATCGTAGCCTGAATCTGCTCTTCATTCAGAGTTAAGCTAGTATCTGTAGTCAGTTATAAGAAACCAGTTTGTGGACTAAGTACTGTGGTACAATCTGAGCAGAACGACTGAATTTCAGCAAAAATACAACTAGTAGTTGGTTAAAGGAAAGTAACCTGAAAATAATATCCAAGAATAATATTGCTTCGAGTATAAGACAAAAAGTAAATTATAGAACTGTATAATTTGTCTTACAAACTTAAAAAACTTTATATAGTTCTAACTATAGAAATTGATATTTATTTAAAATACATATGTGATTTTAACACTTACATTGGAAAACAGTGCACAGTGGGGCAAAGTCAAAATATTTTGTAAATAAATCAGTTGTTTATAAAAGGTATAAGAGAAAGAAAAAGGAATCCCCAATTTTTTTTCGAGCTGGGTTAAATATTCAAATGCGTAATATAATATATATAGTATAAGTACAAGGGCATATTTTTTATTTGTATAAATGGCAGAGTTTTAGAATTTTTTTGTGTTCGAGAAATCGTGTATAAGATGCATAGTGCTGATACTAAAATATTTTTGTTACTTTATGGTTATAATTGACACTCAAATATTCCGCTGCAATGTGTATTGTAATGTTATCTCAATCAGCAGGTTAGAAACATTATTTATTTATTCCAAAAAATATTGATTCTGACCCACAGTGCAGTGTAAGGTGTTATTAACTAACGTTGTTTAAGGTATTTTAAATGTAAAAACTTAGTTGCTTTTAACCAACAAAAGCAATAAAAATCTAAATGAATTTAATACTTCTAAAGCCGCAAAGTACACATACTCACAGCACACGCACAAACAAAAACTAACAAAATGTTTGCAGTACATGCCACCACTTAAATTAAGGATCCTTAGCTAAAAAAAAAAAAAAAAGACCAACAACATGTTACAAAATAAACAGAAAACTCTCATACTTTGATATTTCACTAGCGGCAACAATTTCACTTGCGTAGCCACTACAATGAGCAGAACATTAAGGAAGTTTTTTTTCTTTCTACGTTGGTGCTGGTCAAAGACCAACATTAAGGCAAGTTTAAACGCTAAACACGAGAACATTTAAAAGAGTAATCCTGAAAATGCTTAAAGTTAATATGTAGTACATCAAGGATACAATTAGAATGATGTAGCGCTACATTAATTATGCCTGTATGCTGGGCGTTTCTTGCAAATCTATAGACTAAAACTTACCTCTATGGTGATGTGGTGACCACGAGTCCGAAAGTTGTCATCGTTGCTGCGTAAATTCTTTGAATCAATTTGTACATTTGTCTGCATTTTGAGATGATGAAAGGTTTGTGGACACAAATCAGACGCTTTAGATGAGGCTAAAGTTTAGAAGAGTTTGTTTTAACACTTGTCACTTTAAAACGAGTGAATCTAGAGTTATTTACTTTTACAGTTTACACACTTGCTAGCGTGCGAATATTTCTTGTTAATACTTTTCAAGTTGCTGAAGGACTTATCTTTAAGTCTGTGTAGTCGATTTTTTTTTCTTATTTTTACTTACGTTTATATATTTTCTAAGTTAAAGGAGAATTTTAAATCGATCCTTTTTTAAATTTAAATTGTGTTGTTTAATTTCTTACAAAGAATTCCTTGCTGTAGATTTTATTTCGTCTATTGAGTTGTAAGACAGATGACTTAAGAAATATTTCAATCAGTCACACAACATTGAACATCAAAGTGCTGACACAATTCTAAATTTCTTCTGGATTTTTTTTTGTGCTTTTGCCTTTGTAAGGTTTTAAAAAGGGTTTGATTTTTTTTTTGTTTTTTTGTTGTCTTCTTGTTCTATATTTATTTTGTGGTTAAACTAAAATAAGTCGTCATGAGCGCTGGCTGGCTTCCTATTTACTCCTGTTTGATGTCCTTTTAAATTTGTTCTTTTAAACATTAATTTCTCCTGCAAGAAAACATTAAAAAAGGAAGCATAAAATAAAAATAAGTATTAAAATGCATTACAAAGATTATTTTTTTTTTTTCTTGGATAATTTTATATCTTGATAAAAGACGAGAAACACAAAACAATGTTTTCCATTACTTCTGTTGTTAAACCTTAAATTCTTTTACGTTTTTCCTGCCTGTTATGTACTTAAAGCACCTAAGGCAATTCTGTTACTACTAGTCTTCCTAATATTTTTTTTTTAACAACTTCTTGCCTTCTTGCCTGCTGAGTTTTGTTTAATCACTTTAGGTGTTTTTTTGTGTTTAAATGAAAGAAAAGTATTCCATGAAATTACGCTATTTAACAGAAAATATTTAATGGAAGTTTTATATTTAAAACCATAATTGAAAGAATAAATTTCATTATCATCATCAAAAATCTTATTTTATATAAAATATAGAAATTTAAAAATTACACTGGTCTGCAAAAACATTGCTCCCTGAACATAAATATGTGGAATATAGTGATCTCAACTCGTTAAATTCAAATCCGCATTCAGTTTTTGCGTATCACGTACAATTTTTTTTTTATGGGCATGGCTAATATTTTCCCTTTAACAAGGCGACCACGCTAACTTCTAACTCTTTAACGGATTTTTCGATTTTAATAACTGAAACACCAAAAGACGCAGGATAGAATTACATTTAAGTCAACATTACATAACTTTTTTTCGTTTTACTTGTTTCGGAGTTATTCAGAAATTGGGTTCGAAAAAATAAATATTTTTAATGAAAAAATTATTTTTTTTTTTTTGTCTTCAAAAGCTCTTAAAAACCTCTTAAAAACCTTAAATGAAATAAGCCATATGAAAATCGATGCACAAATGTTGATTTTGTTCACCATTATGTCCAGGTACCTACTTTGACAAACATTATGTAACACATTAAGATTATTTACTTTTGTTATAATATAAACCTATTAAATGTTTTTTTTTGTGTTTCATATTTTATTTATTGTGTCGTCAATATATTTGAACTAAAATTAATTACTTATATCTTAAATCTAAAATAAAAATAAATATACCTGTTAAGTCCAGCCAGTGCTAGACAAAAAAAAATTTATGTTTCACGGTTGCCTGTTAAATATTTCAATATCAGGTTCAAGCTCACGACTGTTTTCCGACCATTGTTATCACAATAACTACATATCTAATATTTGTATTTTACTTCAATAAAAATATCTCGAAAACTAGACGTGTAAACAGATTTTGATTCATCATACAAAAGTCAATTAACAAAGTTCATGCTCCCGACTTTATTTTTTTCACGACCATTTTTATCATAATAAATACGTATTTGATGTTCCAATGTCAATATTAAAATCACATAACAAGGTTCAAGATCCCGACTTTTTTTTGACGGCCAGTGTTATTTGCGTCATATAATTTTGAAATTATTAAAAACAAATAATCTAAAAGTTCTTAATTAAACAAATAATTGAATCAATTAATTATTTGTTTAATTAGTAATATTTTTTGTTCTGTTTTAAACAAATATATATTTGAGTCAAATAAACAATTATTTGAACTTTAATTTAAAACTAAAAAAAATCTTTAACTGGTGGAAAAATATTTTTCTGTGTGAATATGAATTTTGTAAAATGAACTCTTATAGCTACAAAAATTCATAATCTATATATATATATATATATATATATATATATTCTTTTTAAAAAATATATTTCAGAAAAAAAGCTCGTCCGTTATATACAAAACCTCTACAACGATTTCGACATACATTTTCAAGCAAAAATCAACAACAAATATATGTATCGTTTAAAGTTTATTAAAATCCACTTTAACTAAACAGCTTGTGAGCAGGCTTTGAAATTGTAGAATTGTATCGTTTTTTTACTCAAAAAATAATAATATAAAAAATATATTAAATATTTTTAGAACCAACGTTGCAACGTTACCATTTTTGGATTTTTCCTCTCAAATTTGGTATTACTTATGAAATAGTTGTTATTGTAAAAACTACTATTTATACAACATAAAGAAAATAGAATAGAGCACAAAAACCAAAACTTAACTGATTAGAATCTTCGAGTTCGCCGGAGGCGATATATGTATATCTCTTAATTTATTTCTAAGTCAGGTAAATAATCTCACCAAAAACTTCCAGTCAGGCAGTTAATGTTTACAATATTTAAAAATAAATTCTATTTTTTAACCAATTTGAGTAATTTTATAAAAAATAATTTGGTCATTAGTAACAATACTGAAATTGATTGAAAAATTTAAAATTTCCACATAAGCCACGTCTTTTGGCTTAAAATCCGAAATATGCATTGATAACATTTTAATTCAAAGAAATTTTTGAATGAAATTAAAAATATTAAATCTTGTATTGTATCAACTAACCACAATTACTTTAAATTCGATTTTATGTGAGAAGATGGCAAACTTTTACAAATAATTACGTCTTTTCTACAGAAGGTTCGACTGTATTGTTCCTAGTTTAACCTTTATGTCAACAGCAACATACCCGGGTATGTTTTACGTTTTAAATCCACTACATCTCAAAAAGCTTTCAGATTAATCTGAAATTTCACGATATCCTCAACAAATGTGTTGTGTATCATATTCCCATGTTTGAATGGAATTGGACAACTAAGATCAGAGATATGCCCACTGCATATATTAATATTGCATACAAACTAATTTTGAATAAAATTGAAAATCAATCTCTATTTTTAAGTACACGTTTTTAAAATAGCACAATAATAAAAGTTTGATTAAAAAATAAAGGATTCATACATATGAACATACATACAAGCGTATTTACAACATTGAAATATTAAAAGGATTCAAACTTTTTTTGTGACAACTATTGCAATGCAGTGCAACATCTATTACCTTCAAGGGTACACAGTTTGTGGCTCATGGCATTTCGTGTAAATTAAATAAATATTCTACAATACATTTGTCCATGTTATCAACGCCACCTTTACCTTTGTTCTAGCCTAATATCATTACTGGGTTCTTGTATAGATCTTCTACTTCGCTTCTGTTATTCATTGTGGAAAGGACTACAACTGATTTGTTTTTCTTGGTCAATTAGAATACATTGAAATTTTGTTGCTAAAATTGAATATGGTGGATTCCACTACACGTCCTTTTGGAAGAGCAAATTTTATGGTAAAAATGTTCTTCCTTTATATGCTGTACCTAACATGGATAAATTGCTGCTCAAATTTAAGTTGGTAAAAAGTTGTCGAACACAATGTTTTGTCAATGTTAGCTTCTGGTGGACATAATTTTGGTTAGCATTAAAATTACTAATTGCATGTTTATGCATTCAGTAAATTAAAAAAATGGTAGAATAAAAACTTTTAGCAACGGCAACATTGTTCAGAATAATAAAATCAAATTGAATTATGCATGGGAAGTAGTAATTACAAATATAGTACAAAATAAATTTTACGCAATTTGTAATTTTAATATAGATGGAAAAAATTTGCGTTGTAAAAGCACTATAAATATATAACATTAAATATAATATAAAAAAAAATAAAATATAATAAAATAAAATAAAATTAAGACACTGATGATTACATATTACCAAGATTTTCATAATTTATTCAAATAAAATCTTAGTCCCAGGTATGGCCTCGATACAATATTTTCAAAACATATGAAATGAATTTGTATATTTATAACCAAGGCGAATTTATATAAGGTGGCATCGCCGTGACAACAAATACAACACCAAATAATTTTTGAAAAAAAAACAGACTTCAAAACAGATAGAAGGGCACCAATTCTAAAATAAAAATGTAAGCAGTAATCTGTAAGAATTAGATTTAAACCAAATAAAAGATGCGCCAAAATTAGAGGGGAAAAAATAAAGACTATTTGAATGTCAAGCCTCTCCCTATTACTGTTCAAAAGTTAAGCTATTTTCACCAGCATCCGTCTTTTATGGGGGCACCACTCAAGCCTCTGTCTATAACGGTTTTAAAGATAGGGTCACATAGATCAAATAACATCACCTATTCGGACACCATTTAATTTACAATTTTAAATTAAAGACCTGTTGTTATAGAGGATTTGGCCACAAAGATTCTTTGTAAATTTCAACTATTTGTCTATAAAGTTTAACCATATATATCAAATTACATGAACTATTGGGACACCCTTTACATTATAATTCTAAGTATTTATACTTGTTATCATACCAGAGAAAGTAGTGGATATTCTGCCTAATTTTCAAGTGTTTGTATTTAACGGTTCAAAAGATAGTGCCATATAGATCAAATTACATAATTTATGGGGACACCCTTTAGTTTCTAAATTCAAATTGTATACTTGCTAAAGTGGACTTTGCAATACCGGTTCCTTGTAAATTTCAGCTGTCTGTCTATAAAAGTTCAAAAGTTTGGCCACAAAGATAGAACTACATTAACTATTGGAACACCCTTTTATTTCCAAACTCAAATTTTATACTTTTTGTTATAGCTGTAAAGCAATACAGGTTCTTTGTAAATTTCAGGCGTCTGTGTACAACTGTTCAAAAATATGGCCACATACATCAAATTAAATGAACTATTGGAGCACCCTTTAATTTAAAATTTTGAATATTTATACATTTTATTATAACGGTCATAGTAATCGAGATTCTGTAAAATTTTCAAGTTTTTGTCTATATTGGTTCAAAAGATAGGCCCAAATAGGTCAAATTACGTCACCTATGGGGACACCCTTTAAATTTTAATCTTTTTTTTTATTAATTTCTGCTGTTGGGAGCTATAGCGACACGCAATTTTTAAAAATTTTAATTTGGTGCCCTTCACGGTTCTTAATACACATAAAAAACATGTATGTTGTGTCCCCATAATTTTTAATATAATGAATTATGTTTAAAATGGGACCAACCTGAAAGCATAACCTTTCAAATAAAGAAAAAAATTTAAAATCGGTTCAGAAATGGCTGAGTTCTGCGGTTACATACATAAAAAAAAGCAACATTCAGACGAATTGATAACCTCCTTCTTTTTTGAAGTCGTTGGTTACATGTACGACAGAAACCATAAGCACTAATTAAAATATCACATCCAACAACTAAAAACACTTCTTCCTTACGTTTTCTGGCAGTATTTTATAATTTTTTTAATGTTGAACAATTTTTTTAAATAATTACAATTATATTTCTAAAATTATTTAAACTTAAAAAATAAACGAATTTTTGACAGCTGCCATGCACAAAAAAAGTAAAATAGATTCGCCTTGATTTATAACAAATTGTTCAAAGTAAATTACGAACAACAAACATAAACTATTGTAAAATAAGTTGACGATAAACCCTATAACATGATAATAACAGGGTCTTGTGAATTGAACATATGAAACAAATATTGCTTAAACGCACTAAAACTATATTTTTTAGCAATTTTATGAGGCATTTCATTTCCACCTCTTCAGAGCAAAATATGTATATATATTCGAATTATATATAACCATATTTAGTAATGATAAATATTTCCCATAGTAATGATAAATATTTCCTTACACTGCACAGTGGTGCAGAATATAAATATTTTGGAAATAACTCAGCCATTTGTAAAGAGCTAGGCCGATTGCTCCAGAATTTAACATGAACAGAGGAGTTTCTGCTATGTGGCCTCAAAGTTGGCTACCTCGTACCTGCAATTTCTTTTAGAGCTTGGCATTTCCTGAATTTTTGTTTGATTTGCAGAATCTATAAATGGTCTTAAAAGACAAGTCAGTACCTACAAAATCATGCTTTAATCCATAAATTACGTTTTAAAATGAGCGAGTTATAAGCAACTTCAAATTAACATTAATGGTTTTTTTTTTGGTACCCTGGTCTAGGTTTTTCAAAATATTGAGTAAAATTTTCAGCAGGCAAATTTCAAATATTGGAAATATTATTTTCTGAGAGGATTTTCAATACCAAAATAATTGAATTTTTGGGTATTTTAGCCCAAAATGGGTCATCAATCTTATTTTCTATTAGAGAACATTTTCCTAAGCAATATATAAAAATTTTATATTTTGCGTAAGATAACTATAATTTCATGTAAAATTTATCATCCTTATAAAAGATGGAGGTCGTTTAATTTTACCTATTTTACATCAAAATTTTAACTTTATTCCGATCCTAAAAATTCCAATTTTTGGATTTTTGGTCTTTATTTTGGGAATTGTGAGATTTCCTTAACCTTAATATAGTAGATTTTTTACTATTTGATATTAGTTGACTAATTACATATCCACAGAATATGAATCATTTTGTTGCGTATTTAATTTTTGTACTTTTCGCTAACTAAGAGAAAAAATTTAAAAAAATTTGCTGAAAATTGTACTCAAAACTGGACCAGGGTACCAAAAAAAACAAAATTGATTTTAATTTATAACTCGCTCATTTTAAAACATAATTTATAGATCAAAGCATAATTTTGTAGGTTTTAACTAGACCTTCAACAAAAATATTTTAATTCAATTAAAAATTGTTATTTCAAAAAAAAGTAACTGGCATTTTCTATGATGATAGATAGGGTCGGTCGAACTTAGGCCAAATAAACGGACATTTTTTGTTTATAATTTTTATTTTTTGTAATTTTAGGCTAAAATTCTATTTTTGGGGAAACTTGGATGTTTTTCATAGATAAATTTCAATTTATGGTCTAGAGTTTTTACTAAATTTTCGGGTTTAACTCCAACAAAGATAAAGACTATAACATAAAAAGCATCAACAACAACATGGAAAAAACTAAAGGAACATTAAGAAGCTTGCATTATTTCACCATATCTCTACCATTTATGCTCCGATTTTGGGGATTTTTTACAAGAAAATTCTCGAAACCATATCTGAGAGATTGTTGTACTAATATATATTACTTAGGGGTCTTCGGAAAAAACATTTTAACGTAAACACGGCCAAGCGTACTTTGCTAAATCGACTTCCCAATCCATAAGGTTCCATTTTAGACCGGTTTGTTTTGAATTGGAGCTTTTAGGAATTTGGTAGTTCGTTGGAAATAGCTATGAAAATTGCTGTATACGGATGTAGCGGTTCAGAAAAAGCATTACATTCCGCTAGTGTACAATTTCATACTAAAGAAATTAAGCCTGAATAATTATTAATTCATTTAAAAAATAATTCAAATAGAATTAAATTTATGTAAAATTTTTTTAGATTTTAAATTAACACCAGGGTTCCAACATATATATTTACTTTATGTGATCAGAAATGAATTAAAACCGAAAGACAAACTTATATATGTATATTCTTTCCACCTGTGGTGAAGGGTATAACAATAACAACAAGACATTAACAGGTTTACTCTCACTGTTTGCCTAAAAGCAAAACAAAAACGAAAAATAAGCGAAAATTCAGCGAAAGAAAATATAAAGAACTAAAAATAGCCATTTAAAATTCTATGCATTTTAATAAACAGAAAAATTGTCAGCCAATACATTTCAACAGCGAGACAATACAATAAGAAATACCCAATAGTTCTTAGGTAGCATTACAGATGACGCAGACAATTAGCTCAATTAACCTGAGTTGTTATTTACAGTGGAAACAATTGTCACTTTACTTTTTCTTCAAAAATTATTTTAAATTTTTTGGGTTTATCTAAACTTAATTGCGTCTAAATTGTGAACAAAAATGTGATAATTTCTTTGCCATTATATTTCCGTTAGGACAAAATATGGCCTAAGAGAAACAATTGTCAACTGCTCATCACTTTTTTGTGACTCTATTAAAGAAAAGAATTAAGAGATATCTATTTGCTCACAATCTATACATACATATATACCGTAACAGGTCCATTTCTCTGGTGCATATCGAAATGCAATACAAAACAGAAATTTTCGGAATATTCGGCAGTCTGTTTGTCAGCCTATCTATCTGTCTATCTGTGTTCGAATACGTAGAAATTAATAGATGAGTTACACTAAATTTTTTTGAGGACATACCTTAGTATCTGGATTCAACTATAGGATATTCTTTTACCGCAAAATTTCTCATTTCCAAAAGAAAATAGTGACGTGGCCGGCGTAGCTAGTCAAAAAAAAATGTATTCGTAGCCATACTGGCTTTTCTCTTCTTAATTTATAACTGTTAATAAAAACCGGATTCATCTCTGCATCCCAGAAATAAAACCCAGTCATGTCATGGATACGATCTGCTTAATTCGCCCCGCAGAAATCAAGGGAAAACCTTAATTTCTCCTTTACAAGCGCGTTAATAAATTGACAGTTTGAGTTGTTTGTCTATTCTTAGATAAAGTAACCAGATTGCTGACCCAATTGATTTTAATTTCCCAAATATAAATTGCACTAAAAATAAATACTAATGCGTACTTTTGTAGTTGGTAACGACTGTATAATTCATAAGCTTATCAAGACTGGCGAAATGCCTGCTTATATCACTAATGGACGAAAAGTTCTTACTGCTGAGTAGACAAATTATCAGTGGAAAAATGTTTATTAATTTCATTAAACATTTTGCGAACTACAAGGCTAAAATATCAAACTAAACTAAAGGCCTTCCAACTCGCTAATCTTTAGTTTTACAATGTTGAAAAAATAAACATTTCCAAATGCAAATTTTTTTCTGAACAGGATTATTGTAAATGATTCGAATCGAAAATCAAATACTAGAAAAACAACAAATAAAGTTGTAGATTTTGTTTAAAAACACAAAGCTACATAAGCCCTGGATTAGATTGAATTATTCAATTCAATTAAATTAAATTGATTGTTTTACATGCACTCAACATGTATAGATTTGCTTTAAGTTAATTTAATTTGTAATAAATATATAACATAAATTTTATTACTTAAATAAATAAAACAAAAATCATTATGGAATGTAAAGAAATATTTAATTAACTAATTAAATTAAATAATAACAAAATTCGGAAATTAGAGAAATTTCGAAAGAAAATGTTTATAATTATAAGAAATTTTAATCATCTGCTTCTTGTGTTGTGGCCTTTGCAATCTGCTTCATAAAGTCAGACAAACAGCTTCTGATGTCAATCAAAATATAACTCTGGGGCTAATAAATAATGATGCTAATGATAAGACAGACACACCCTCACACACAACTTAATCATTGTCACATGTATACGTTAACTCACACACTTTCAATTGTTTGTGCATCATGTGTCTAATAGAATTGAAATATCTCATGATACATGAAAATTTGCCTGACAACAAAAATAAGCAATCACCACACACAAACAATAGCTTATGTACATACATTAATCAATATCGTTAAACGAAATGAGAAAGGTCTATGTGTTGTGCTATAGTGTCAATGAACATCACGATGTTTCTGAAAAATATAATGCATTTCTTTATTTCCTTTTTCGAACAAATTTTAATTATACCCTTGATCATAGGTGGAAAGGGTATATATAAATTTGTCATTCTATTATTTACAAAAAATTTTAAAAAATTTTACAAATAATTTTTACAAAAAAATTTAAAAAAAAATTTTTACAAAAATGTTTCGAAAAAATTTTCAAAAAATTTTCTATAATATTTTCAAAAAAATTGTAAAAAACTTTTAAAAATAATTTAAAAAAAACTTTTATAAATAATTTAAAAAAAAAATTTTTAAAATAATTTAAAAAAAATTTTTAAAAATAATAAAAAAAAAATTTACAAAATACAAACATAACAGGGTAACATAATATCTAGCATTACTATGGTGAAGGGTATATAAGTTTTGTCATGGCCGAATATAGCACTCTTACTTGTGTTATTCTTATTTTGTTAAAAATCCTTTTTTTAGACAAAAAGAGCGAATACAAAGGCATACATTTTATAGGCAATGTCCAAGAAAATTGTACTTGTATATGTCACTGTTAAGCCTTTTGAAGCGAATAAACTATTCAATAACATTTCCCAAGTGACTTTATAATCCCGATAATGCTTTCCCTAGAGATTCTTGCCTCCTTCACGATTTTGGTTTCGTGGTATAAAGGACGGGGCAGATGTGATCAAGATTTACGTCAGGACCTGGCCTTGTCAGCCCTAACCTGAAGGTGGTCTCTGAGTGAGGTTTAAGTGTAGACCAGCACCCTTATTGCTTTCCAATCACAGTAAGTAGCATTTCATAGAACATGACCGCTTGTTTAGGAGTTTTGGAGGCAACCAAACTCAAGACACTCTATTGGTGCCATCGGTTGCGTACCGTACACCATCTCTTTAAACCTTGATCTAAACCACAGCAACCACGTCTATCCCGAAGAGATCTCAGCAATCACAAAGATGAGCGGCTCTAAATAAGGTTACCGGCTCCCATGGTTCCAGTCGTCAGAACACTGGCTGGGCCTCGAAAACCTATATACACGACCTGTTCCTCCAGATTCAGGTGCCAGGAACCGCCCACGAAGGAAATAACATTTTGTGATGAATCAAATTTTTTGGTTTACAAATACATATGAATTTTATCTTTTCTCTTAACACGAATTTCAAAACTCCCGCAAAAAGTTTGTTAAAAATGTATGTATTTCAATTGACGTTGACGTGCAATTACAATTTCTAAGCTAAAAATTGCCACCTTAATTAGTCAAGATGAACATAAGACCAGTATACATATTGCAAATACACACACACACAAACATAGATTCATGTAGTAGCTTACGGTGCTTAATAAAGTTTTACTCAGAATATTGCAGATACTCGAAGATAAATAAGGCATTAAATTGATTAAATGGAATTATTAAAGTTTTGTATTTAGAGTAAAAAAAGGTGATAACAATAGCAAAAAGCATATCTTAATACAGAACAAAAAACAGATAATTTGATTTTAAAAGAGTATCATGGAACACATACTTTCTGCAATTCGAATACTCGAATGTTACATTTCTGGTCTGTGCAAAACCAAAAAATATATATTTTATGAAAATGAGCAAACACATTCACACATGAGCGATGAAAAAATAAAAATCAAAGCAGATACTCTCTTATGTGCAATGATACAAGAACGAGTGAAAATGAGTAAAGGTGGTGAGCAAATACTTACTCTGCTCAAAACTAGTACTTAATGATGGAACTATTGTTTTTTCCGAACAATCTGCTGCACAAGAAAAACATTTTAATTAAAAAAAACAAAACGAAGAAAAGGTACACCAGGCTAAAACTGATAAAAATATTTTTTTTAAAAACCACACTAATAGAAAACAACCGGAGTCTTTGCCGGGAATCGAACGCGTAACATCAAGACTGATAGACTAGCGCCCTACCATTTGAACTATCGAAGCACTCGATAAAACTATTAATAGAGTAAAAATAAAAAGTTGAATAAAATTACAAAAATAAATTAAATTAAATTCTAAATAACAAGAGGTATCTTTTCCATGTGACAGAAAAAAGACATGTTAAATAATTCTGTACTCATCTCTCTATCTCTCCCTGCCAGGTCTAAGATTTTGAGAAATATTTCTGATAAAATATACTAGATTTTGGTTTAGATTTGGAAAATGCTGATAAAGTTAGTACTTTGATTACTAAAGCCTAAAATACTATGGGCCTTATTCATAAAAATTATTGTTGCTTTATAAAGGGTTCATAAAACAAATTTTCATGTTAAATTTGTTTAGTAAGCCTTTTATAAACTGAAAATATTTTTTTACAATGCCTATTGTTTTACAAAAATAAAATCTTGATGGAAAAGAGAAAAAAAAAATTGGACGAACCAAATTTAAGAAGCTGAAAAATTACTCTGTTTAAAAATAAAGAAAATATTTTAAAATTAAAGGCAACATTTTTAAATATAAATGCTTTAAAATAATTAAGGTTATCGCTATAGTTTGCAGGTTTTTAAGCCAATTCGACAGAAACAAAAGGTCTCTCTAGAAAAAAAATTTAAGTGACACTATTTGTGCTTCAATAAATATTATTTTTTATTTCAAGCAATAATTAAATTAATTTAAATATTTAAAGATGATTTTCTAAAGATTTCCCATATCTCTTCAAATATAAAACATCTCATATGAATTCTGTTTATGTGAAATATTCGACATTCTACGTGGTTAAAAAATCCTCAGTACTTAATGTATTTTGTTGCATTACCTATTCATGGCCAGTCTTGACCAACTTTAACATTTTTACTCTCTATGCAAACACATTTTAATACTGTGATGTTGATTCGTGCTTGTTCACTTTTTTTTTGTGTGTTGAAAAAATAATTGGAATAGAGGTTGTTGTTATATAAAATTATAATTCATTGCCTTCACCCTTTGACTCTATGAACTCACTCAGACCTTTACATATATGTATACCTTACAACTACAGAGATAAACAACTTTTAAAGTCTTTAAAGAGATTTTTATAAGCTTATACGAGTATATAGAATCTACGTTAGAGAATTTCAACGTTATGGATTTCAAAGTGAAAAAAAACCAACATAAAGAGAGCAAAAACAAATAAAAGGAAGTAAAAACATGTTAAATCATGTTTTGTTGTATTTCCTGTAATGGTATTAAATCCTTAAGGTTTAAAGGATCTTATGGCTCACAAATATTTGAAATTTAATACAGAAACATTTGCTGTCATTATTACATACATATTTTTTAATGTGATTTAAAAATAAATGTGAGTTTGAGAGAGAGAGGTTTGTATTTAGGTGTGGGATCATTTTTTATTTATTTACTTATTATTATCTATAGCATATACCCATAGTGATTGCTCTGCTATGCCTGAACATTTTCTGCAGGAAAATAAATAAAATCTAAAATAAATTATAGCCATAAGCAAGAGCCCCCAAGCAAACCCCTAAGGGTCTGTGAGCACACACAATCTCAAAGAGAATCTCACAAAGAGAACAAAACATGTAAAATTTTTAATATAGCTGTAGCATACCAGCTTTAAACAAGGTAGGTTTGTGTCACTTTGCAAAATATTTAGCAAACCAATGCATTTTCATTTTAACCACTTTTTTTGGTTGGGGGCCTTTGGCCATAAGCTACCAGTTCTCTGTGGGAGACTCCTGATTTCTAAGATGTTTTGTTTGATTTTTATCAACTAAAACCTTTAAACAACACACATTTGTGCAAAAAGTCTTTTAACTGGTTTTAATACTTTTTTAAATGCTTCAATAGACTTTATGAATTTCACAACTATTTTTGTATTACAAACTTCACCCTTTTTGGGTTGGTTGTACGACGAAAAAATTAAACAAAACTCTTTTTGTGTGAAACTATTTCAGAGGAGCGATTTGAAATAAATTTTATTGTGTAGTCTGTTTGGCTTTTAATGTTTTATAAATTTAATATCCCATCAAAAAATAGTCGAGTTCTTCTAAGAAGTATATTATACCCACTTGTAAGGAACCTGAATGGCTAGTTAGTGGTTAGAGAGGACTAGTCGTTAACAGCTTCCCCAATCCACGGTGGAACAGCATACGCCAGGAATGCGTGGTCACGAGGGTGCTTGGCCTTTAGTATGCGAACTCTGGATAGCGGTCGACCTCCAGTTTCTATGTAGACTGACCCACGCATAAGGAGCTCTGTGTGGGTGGACATCATTTTCTCCAATAATGGCCTAGGGAAGAATTCAGAATGGATGGACAGAAACGTTGGCGTTGGACCGGTATATTTTGATAGGGATGCCCAAGAAAGCCTCGTTGGAGGTGGTGAATTTTAAACCCTTTAGGAACTCCCAGTTGCTACTGGCCAAGGGAGAATAACAAAGAAACCTCGCAAGGGGTAGACTGAGGTAAATGTGTTAGCTTTTTTTCAATTTAAATGCTTTTAAATAATTTAAAGTAAAATAAAAATTCTTCAAAATTGATAAAAGTATTTTAAAAAATATTGCAAAACTTAATTTTACGTTTAAATGCATTAAACAAGAAAAGCAGATTTCAATTTTATCAGCAATTAACCAATCAAGCGCAAAGATGTCAGGTGTTGTGTTGTCTCTTATGTGAAAAGTTTAATATTGTGGGATGAGTATGTGTGAATATGTGAATGTGTGAATGCGGATGAGGATGAGGATGTGAGTGTTGCAGAAATTATGTTTATATCCTGATTATTCTCAGCTAATTTTATGTAGCTGTATGGGTTGCATCAAAAGGCATGTGGTTGTAGGTGTTGTAACTAATTTTTGGAAACTCAACATCATCTCAGTTAATAAATGAAAGACGACAAAATTAAATAACAATTAGTTTGATTTATAATTTACAAATGTAGCAAATATACACGTAAGTAAATTAAAATGCTTAAAGCAATCAAAATATTTACTCCTGGTTGAACTGATAACTGTGAGTTTTTAATTATTTTTCGAAACACAAATATATTGATTTGTTAGAATACGACGAAATCGACAACAATTTAATTTTTAAAATACGTAAAAAAAGAAATGTGTAAAGCACAATGGGGCATATAATAAATTTATTTGTTTATGTGAAAATTAAATCTTCTTATTGCCATATATATAAATGTCTTCTAATATTTTTTTGCCACCATATAAAAATATATGAAAATATCTTTTTAGAAATTCTGAAGTCAGGCTTAAGTTCTCTAAGTTAAAAGAATATTTTTTATTATAAATTAATTTTAACAAAAATAGGAAAATTTTATTTTAGATACTATCAGAATGTAATGCATTCTCTGGTAATGCATGCTCTTTAGCATACTTCTTTTTTTGGTAATTGTCGTAACAATAATGTCTTAAGTCTTAAAGCAAAGAGAAATGCAAATATAATTGACCAGTCAGTGCCAGATAAAAAAAATTTATGTTTCTGTTATCACTGACGGGTCATCTTTCTGATGTTCAACCTTGAGAAGCAATATTCCTACTTTTTAGTCGAATGTAGCCTCGATTATTTAAGATATTAAGGCGATTTGAGCATCGACTTGAGGAGCAGAAGTTGGCAATCTCAACTGAGGGTGGAGTTTCTGCCAGAAAAAAAAAACAGTTTAGTAGGAATGCTTTTAACTTGATTTGAGTCAAGTACGGTACCAATTAGGATGTATACCGACAAATACTTGACTTCTGAACGTTAAGGTATAGTGTAAACGTTATGTGTACATTGATGCTCATTCACCGTTATCCTTCATATCTTGTTACTTGGTAACTTCGTGAATGCTTAAAAAAGCTATGTCGTCAACAACTATTATATAGAATAAGTATAAAATCGGTAATAATTATTACATTGGGAAACTCCAGCTTCAACTAGCTGAGGAGAGTTTGAAAAGTCACTTTCTTTCAGTATCAACTTTCTATCACTAAAGTAACTTTCTAACAGCTTACAGAAGTTTTCGGACAAGTTATTTTACGGCTTGCCATTTCATTTAACTAACAATTTTTTTTTAGTATAATGGCTCACCACTTACACTTATTTTTAAAATTGGCTTTCAAGACATGTAGATCCCCTATAGGAATGGGTGCTGACACATGACTTGTCACGTGACTTGTTTTTAAGTGATCAGGACCGATTGGAGTTCTAACACTCTTTATGAATGCTATCTGACACTTTAACATGGCGATGACCTAGGAAGGGTTTAATTGACACTGTTACAAAACTATGTGATAGGTTTTAGATCCAACCTTAATCTTCTTGTTCAGTGCCAGTTATTATAATACCGCCAAAATTGGAACGCACCATGAAAAGAACTGCAAACGCTTAAAGCCTTCCTAAAGCGCTGCGTAAGAAAAATCCTTAAAATCTCACGAGTATATTGGACCAATAAAATTACCAATAAAAACCTATGGGCACAAACCACAAAGCAAGAGCCTGTAAGCCAAGAAATTCGACGTCGCTTATAGAAGCGGATTTGTCACAAGACGACATAGCACGACATGATCTCGATAAGATTTTACAGGCAAGCCGCAGTAGTGGAATACCTTCAAATACGAGGAGACACCTGGTTGACGCAGCAGTCAGAGATAAAGACAACACGTGCAGTAAAATAAAAACTCTATCTAAATTAAGTAAAATAATTATGTCATGCCCCTTACAGGAAAATATATAATACTAGCCGTGCCAGCGGGCATCCTGACAATATTTTGCTCGATTTTGCTTTGAAAGTATTCCACACCAATGGTAAGACTCTTATTTTTATAGTACTTCAATTATGGTTAATGTATTTACTTTATATAAAGGTACCCATCCCTGGATAAAATTCTTAAATTTAAAGAAACTTCTAAAATTCTAAAAAATATTATAAAGCTCTGTAAGAGGTGTTTAAAATATTTTAATAACGTCGTAATTCCACAAAATACAAAATATCTCAGTTCCAAAATAAAAGGTGTTCAAAATATCCCAGTTTTAAACCTAAAAATTCAGTACCTTTAAACCGGAAATTACGTTTATTCACTGCTTTTTCTCCACTTTCTCTTGGAAATGAAATATTTTGTTAAAAGCCATTCAGCAGTTTTTACGTGATGCGAACACAAACGAAAAGCAAACAGACAAAAACACAGACAGACGGAAATGAGTTACTATTTTATTATATGTATAGATTTATTGCTTATGGATTAATGCAGATATGTCATGCATTTTGAGTAACAAATTTTTCACTTCTACAGGTACTCTGCTCTTCAATATGAAGCTTCAATATGAAGGATACATTTTTCTAAAGCTTATAATACATGATCCAAGTGCATTCCATCCAAATCACATACGTGCTCACAAAGCTGTCAACAAATATGTTTAGCATTCAACTGAACGTAAAACCACCCTCGACATCAAGTTTCGAATATATTTTGTGTGCAACACAAACTGAGGCCATATAAACTCATTGACGACAGTGGGCTACAATGGCGATATCGAAAAAATTAAAATTTTTATTACAATCTTTTGATTTGAAATCCTAATAAAAATGAGGTTTGTTTGTGATCCACTAACAACTTCTACGTAAAAACTTCGGATGTAACGCAAGAAAGACCATATTTTACAAATACAACCCTACAATTTGTCCAATATTTTGAACAATTCCAGTGGCATTTTGAGCACTTTATATTTTTCAAAAATCTTGTTTGATTTAAATTCATGGTGCTTCCTGTATGATATTGGTAGGTCTACCCTCGTATGCAACTTGTTACTTCCAAAATCGACAAAGTTTTTTTTTTTTTTTTTGTTAATTGCACATGATAAGAAACCTTAAATTGAAGTTTTATAGCTTTAGTGAAACAAAGTTACTTTTGTTATTATTATAACAATTTGAAAGAAAAACATATTATGAAATACGTGAGTAATAAAAACGTAAGAACATCAAATCGTGTTGGTTATTGCTTGAAAGTTTTGTAGCACAAGTAAAGATAATAAAAATGAAATAAATGCTTTAGATATTAACGTGTCTTCTTCATCGAATTTGGCTTTGTCTTAAGATCAGGTGTCGAAAATTAAGCTTAAGTAGTCATTTAAATTTAATTTATTAACCAAACTACGCAGTTTGTAGCAGCAATTCTTTTTTATTTTTTATAGGTTTTAGCTTATGCAGTAATTTACTTATTACCCTTGGGTGGGACAGTTGACAATCTGGTACTGTCCCTTAGAGAATAATTTTTCTTAAGTTAAATGTAATTTGTTTTTTATTTATTAAGATTTTTAATTATTAGGATTTTAAATATTTATTAAGTAAAAGTTTGAGCTTTTATGCATCTTCCTCTTATACAAACCAAATTGTAGAGTAGCATGGACCTTAAGCACACCAAGGCAATTATCTACACTCTTCTTGTGAGCAGCTGATTATTTTCATACATTAAGTGTTACATAAGGAAAAAGGGGTTATAAATATATCTGTCCAAAATCAATGGGAAAACATCAGATATATCGGGGTTTATATAGAGAAATATTTACTTTGTACGGAAACTTCCATGCCTACTCCTTGGTTTCAGTTTTATCGTGACCAAAGTAATGCTTAAAACAACTATTAATTGTTTATCTGTGACCTGTGACCATACCATAGCCATGTTTTTTCTATGTGTGTTTTAAAGGAATATTTTTCTTTTCCTTTATTTTGTTAACATTTCATGAAATTTTTCATTATAAATGCCATCCGTCAAAAACGGGGAAAAAATTCTTCCTAATTTATTTGAAATTCAACTCATCATAAAAACCAAGTTTCTTATTCATTAATAAACAAAGCTCTGTCAGCAATTTACATATACATATTAACAATATATATTTGATTTTATTATAAATATGAAAAGAACACTTTCACACACAACTGCTAAACTGGCTTCAGACACATCTGGAAATGTACTACAAATAACAAGAACAAAAAAAAATCCATTTGTTCTTGTTAAACTGAGTGCGAGCGCGTGTTTCTTTCTGATTTACGGCAAATTATTGCAATAAAAACTATGTGACAGCTACAACATGTAAAATGTTTGTCTTAAACAAACAGCTGAAAATAAATTTAAAGAACCCTTTATCAAGTTGCAATCAAATTTGAATAACAACACATGTATGTATATATGTATGTTTGTATATATGTATGTATGTATGTATGTATGTATGTATGTATGTATGTATGTATGTATGTATGTATGTATGTATGTATGAGTGTGTACAAACAACAAGCACTTCACTCCCGCAATGCTTTAATTATAGTATTTGAGAGCTGAAAGATTCTAAATATTAATTAACTAAATGCGACTTAAACTTGCTTTTCAGCTCATTTAACGATGAGCAGAGAAAACACTTTAAACTCAAGTAGAAAATCTATATGAGTTTACAAATATTCCTTCCTGAGCATATTTCTTTAGAAAATAATTTTTCGAAATATTAATTATATGTATGTGTGTGTATTCGAGGAATCAAATTGGACTTTAAAAAAATAAAGAAATTTTAAAATATTGTTGAGTTGAATATTTTTTATTTTTGAGCCCGATTCGTTAACTAATTTAGCTCTTCGCTAAATAGGATATCAAAAGGTTCACAAAATAGGTCTTTGTTAGAGGATAACTACTGTTTTGTAATGTGAAAACAGTCTCTAAGAGCCAGATTTGTTGGGCTCAGCAACAATTTAAAACTTAAATTAAAAAATTTTAATTCTATTTTTTAATAAAAAAAAAACTACAATATTTATTTAAATTAAAAAATTTATGCTTTAGAAACTGTCATAATGTTCCAAAAAGCATTACCCTAAAGAAAGATCACTTGGATATTGGCTACAGGAAGGGTTTTTAATCGCATTAAAAAAAAATGTAAGAATGTAATTTGTCTGATTTTTTTTAAGATTTTAACTTAAGAACTCCGTCATCTATACATATTATTATTTTGTAGGGGGTACACCGAAGCAGACCACTAACTTAATGGGACCCTTTTCGACCCTTTCGTTCCTCAGTGATTTCTGGTATCCGACTGGAAATTTTAAGAATAGGAATACCTTACTTTCATTGAGTCTCGTGCTGCCACTAGCTTTTTACTTTCGAGTGTAGTGCATCAGAATGACGACTTATATATGTCGACATTCTTCCTCATCACAGAGTCTGTAATTACTAACATTTGCTTAAGTCTAAGGTCTCCACAGTATCTTCATTTAATATGTGTCTGCGGTCCAAACCCTTTTCATGTTAGCCTTTCTTCCAGGCACAGTCTGCAAGTATCGTTTTACCTTGATTTTTACATGGCCAGATAATACTTGAGAGTTCTTGACCTGTCGCTAACGAACTTAACTATTTGTAAGCCCTCACAATATATCCAAGCTCCTTCTTGGTCTTCCTGGAAACTAGTAGTGAAAAATTCGAGAATCTTTCATGTTAACCGAACCCACAACCCCGGACTGATAGACTAGCAAACTTCATACAAGCCCACCGATGTACCCTTTGACTTACTCAAAAATAAAAGTTCGACCATTGACTGAATTGCAAGTAGAAGTGGTTGTCTCAAGTTGTTTTGAAAATTTGATATTTTTCTAACTTGTTTCAAATTCTAAGTGATCTTTATCGTCACAATAAAATAACAAAAATATTTGTTTCCCTTTAAAGTTATTTTATTTGCAACAATATGTCAACAGTTAATAAAATATTTTTTCAAGACTTAATTTATGCAACAAAAATAAATTGCAGTATTTAATGTTATTTTTAATTTCACTTGTATTTTGTTTTCTCTTTTGCAATTTCGTGTTATACATTTTAATTAAAAATGTTTTCCGTAAAGATAACAAAAATACCACACACACACACACAACATTAACATGAAAATCAACAACAACAGCGTTGCCACAAATAAATATTTTTTCTTAAAACAAATTTTTCCTAAAATCAAACGAAACCACAAAAAAAATAATTTTCTGTGTTATTTAAACGATTTATCATCACTGTCTATAAATTTTAATTTTAAAATTTTTTAAAGTAGTATTAATATTTATGAAGTATCAAAATCCCTTAGTAAATCTTTATTAAGTAACATTTTTGACTACGACTTTTAATTTTAAAAATAACTGTAAATTAACAAAAAAAATTCCTACCAAAAACTTGAAAAAAATTGTAACAAACCAACCAAAGTCATCCATCGAGTTGTCAAAACCAAAGCGGCAACGCTGATCAACAATAAAGTTGTTTTAACAAATCACTCATACGCATCGATGCTTTTATTGTTTTCTGAATTGAATTTCTATGCAACTTTCTGCTTTGTGATTTTTTGACGAATGCAAATGGACAGCACCATGAGTGCACTATGGCCCAATTTCAGTGATTTAAGACTATTATTTAGTAAAGTTACTTGGTTTGTCTTTTATGGCTTCATTACATAAAATGATAGTAAAATATTAGTAAAATGTAAGAGAAAAAAAAAACAGTATGAATTCCATATTAAAATATTACAAAACCAGGTTTAATTATATTTTAATGAATTTTCGGGCCAACAATTGCGCAACATTTTTAGCTCCTAAAGCTGTTTTGATTACTTATATGTATATTTATTTAACTATTTACTGAACAAGAACGTAAAAATGTGTCTGTCCATCTATCAGATCCTTTTATCTCTGGAACGGTATTGCCGCTATAACAACAAATAATAAAAATTAAAGGGTATTCCGATAGTGAATTGATGTTCACGTATGTATATGTACTTATTTTTTTTTTTTTTTCATCCGTAACAGGCAGTCACTGAAAACAGAGTAGAGAGTATTTAAAACTATATTCGCTCTATTAACAAGTATGAAATATAAAACTAAAAATTAAAGGGTGTCCTGATAGTACTGCAATAGAATTAATTCGTACAGGATAATAAATTGTATTAGGTTCGCTAAATTGAAATTTTAATTAATTAATCAATATTATTTACCTTTATTCAAAATTCCAACAAATAATTTATTTAATAAATATTCCACGCAAGAAATATGAAATATTGTATCCCAAAGAATATAATAATCGAAATGATAACTATAGGGAAAGCATATCCAGATAGCTATTACGCTACTGCTCAACTAGCTTATTAGTGGATTTTTCCCAAATTTTCTGAATAAAAAATCAGATTCTTATGCCTTAAACTTGATAGACTAAATGAGAAGTGTCATCAGTCTAAAAAGAAAGCTAAATTAAAATTTCTAGGAATTCAGCATAGATAAAGATAATTAATCTATACATGTAATAAAACAGTAACTTTTTTCCTGTCTGTCTGTGTTTGCACCACGTAAAAACTACAGTTACGTGGTTCAAATATAGAATCCTTTTTTTCCGTAAAAATATTTGATTTCAAAGAGAAAATAGAGAAAAAGCAGTGAGAGTACGCAATTTTACCGATTCAATAGTGCTGTAACAAGTAAGAATACCGAATCTTCCATACCCATTACCACGGTGATTTTATTTTTACAAACATAAGTACAAAATTAATTTAATTAATTTAAGAGATAAACGCATTAAAAAAAGAACTGCCCTTTTTTCCACAAATAAGCAATATTTCGTATACGGTATATATCGTCATCTGAAATGCATAGTTATGTAAAAATTTTATAGAAAATTTTTTATAAAAATTTTATAGAAAACTTTTTATAAAAATTTTATAGAAAATTTTTTATAAAAATTTTATAGAAAATTTTTTATAAAAATTTTATAGAAAACTTTTTATAAAAATTTTATAGAAAATTTTTTATAAAAATTTTATAGAAAATTTTTTATAAAAATTTTATAGAAAACTTTTTATAAAAATTTTATAGAAAATTTTTTATAAAAATTTTATAGAAAATTTTTTATAAAAATTTTATAGAAAATTTTTTATAAAAATTTTATAGAAAATTTTTTATAAAAATTTTATAGAAAATTTTTTATAAAAATTTTATAGAAAATTTTTTATAAAAATTTTATAGAAAATTTTTTATAAAAATTTTATAGAAAATTTTTTATAAAAATTTTATAGAAAATTTTTTATAAAAATTTTATAGAAAATTTTTTATAAAAATTTTATAGAAAATTTTTTATAAAAATTTTATAGAAAATTTTTTATAAAAATTTTATAGAAAATTTTTTATAAAAATTTTATAGAAAATTTTTTATAAAACTTTTATAGAAAATTTTTTATAAAACTTTTATAGAAAATTTTTTATAAAACTTTTATAGAAAATTTTTTATAAAACTTTTATAGAAAATTTTTTATAAAACTTTTATAGAAAATTTTTTATAAAACTTTTATAGAAAATTTTTTATAAAACTTTTATAGAAAATTTTTTATAAAACTTTTATAGAAAATTTTTTATAAAACTTTTATAGAAAATTTTTTATAAAACTTTTATAGAAAATTTTTTATAAAACTTTTTATAGAAAATTTTTTATAAAACTTTTATAGAAAATTTTTTATAAAACTTTTATAGAAAATTTTTTATAAAACTTTTATAGAAAATTTTTTATAAAACTTTTATAGAAAATTTTTTATAAAACTTTTATAGAAAATTTTTTATAAAAATTTTATAGAAAATTTTTTATAAAACTTTTATAGAAAATTTTTTATAAAACTTTTATAGAAAATTTTTTATAAAACTTTTATAGAAAATTTTTTATAAAACTTTTATAGAAAATTTTTTATAAAACTTTTATAGAAAATTTTTTATAAAACTTTTATAGAAAATTTTTTATAAAACTTTTATAGAAAATTTTTTATAAAACTTTTATAGAAAATTTTTTATAAAAATTTTATAGAAAATTTTTTATAAAAATTTTATAGAAAATTTTTTATAAAAATTTTATAGAAAATTTTTTATAAAAATTTTATAGAAAATTTTTTATAAAAATTTTATAGAAAATTTTTTATAAAAATTTTATAGAAAATTTTTTATAAAAATTTTATAGAAAATTTTTTATAAAAATTTTATAGAAAATTTTTTATAAAAATTTTATAGAAAATTTTTTATAAAACTTTTATAGAAAATTTTTTATAAAACTTTTATAGAAAATTTTTTATAAAACTTTTATAGAAAATTTTTTATAAAACTTTTATAGAAAATTTTTTATAAAACTTTTATAGAAAATTTTTTATAAAACTTTTATAGAAAATTTTTTATAAAACTTTTATAGAAAATTTTTTATAAAACTTTTATAGAAAATTTTTTATAAAAATTTTATAGAAAATTTTTTATAAAACTTTTATAGAAAATTTTTTATAAAAATTTTATAGAAAATTTTTTATAAAAATTTTATAGAAAATTTTTTATAAAACTTTTATAGAAAATTTTTTATAAAACTTTTATAGAAAATTTTTTATAAAACTTTTATAGAAAATTTTTTATAAAACTTTTATAGAAAATTTTTTATAAAACTTTTATAGAAAATTTTTTATAAAACTTTTATAGAAAATTTTTTATAAAAATTTTATAGAAAATTTTTTATAAAACTTTTATAGAAAATTTTTTATAAAACTTTTATAGAAAATTTTTTATAAAACTTTTATAGAAAATTTTTTATAAAACTTTTATAGAAAATTTTTTATAAAAATTTTATAGAAAATTTTTTATAAAAATTTTATAGAAAATTTTTTATAAAAATTTTATAGAAAATTTTTTATAAAAATTTTATAGAAAATTTTTTATAAAACTTTTATAGAAAATTTTTATAAAACTTTTATAGAAAATTTTTTATAAAACTTTTATAGAAAATTTTTTATAAAACTTTTATAGAAAATTTTTTATAAAACTTTTATAGAAAATTTTTTATAAAACTTTTATAGAAAATTTTTTATAAAACTTTTATAGAAAATTTTTTATAAAAATTTTATAGAAAATTTTTTATAAAAATTTTATAGAAAATTTTTTATAAAACTTTTATAGAAAATTTTTTATAAAACTTTTATAGAAAATTTTTATAAAACTTTTATAGAAAATTTTTTATAAAAATTTTATAGAAAATTTTTTATAAAAATTTTATAGAAAATTTTTTATAAAACTTTTATAGAAAATTTTTTATAAAACTTTTATAGAAAATTTTTTATAAAAATTTTATAGAAAATTTTTTATAAAAATTTTATAGAAAATTTTTTATAAAAATTTTATAGAAAATTTTTTATAAAAATTTTATAGAAAATTTTTTATAAAAATTTTATAGAAAATTTTTTATAAAAATTTTATAGAAAATTTTTTATAAAAATTTTATAGAAAATTTTTTATAAAAATTTTATAGAAAATTTTTTATAAAAATTTTATAGAAAATTTTCTATAAAATTTTTATAAAAAATTTTCTATAAAATTTTTATAAAAAATTTTCTATAAAATTTTTATAAAAAATTTTCTATAAAATTTTTATAAAAAATTTTCTATAAAATTTTTATAAAAAATTTTCTATAAAATTTTTATAAAAAATTTTCTATAAAATTTTTATAAAAAATTTTCTATAAAATTTTTATAAAAAATTTTCTATAAAATTTTTATAAAAAATTTTCTATAAAATTTTTATAAAAAATTTTCTATAAAATTTTTATAAAAAATTTTCTATAAAATTTTTATAAAAAATTTTCTATAAAATTTTTATAAAAAATTTTCTATAAAATTTTTATAAAAAATTTTCTATAAAATTTTTATAAAAAATTTTCTATAAAATTTTTATAAAAAATTTTCTATAAAATTTTTATAAAAAATTTTCTATAAAATTTTTATAAAAAATTTTCTATAAAATTTTTATAAAAAATTTTCTATAAAAGTTTTATAAAAAATTTTCTATAAAAGTTTTATAAAAAATTTTCTATAAAATTTTTATAAAAAATTTTCTATAAAAGTTTTATAAAAAATTTTCTATAAAATTTTTATAAAAAATTTTCTATAAAAGTTTTATAAAAAATTTTCTATAAAAGTTTTATAAAAAATTTTCTATAAAAGTTTTATAAAAAATTTTCTATAAAAGTTTTATAAAAAATTTTCTATAAAAGTTTTATAAAAAATTTTCTATAAAAGTTTTATAAAAAATTTTCTATAAAAGTTTTATAAAAAATTTTCTATAAAAGTTTTATAAAAAATTTTCTATAAAAGTTTTATAAAAAATTTTCTATAAAAGTTTTATAAAAAATTTTCTATAAAAGTTTTATAAAAAATTTTCTATAAAAGTTTTATAAAAAATTTTCTATAAAAGTTTTATAAAAAATTTTCTATAAAAGTTTTATAAAAAAATTTCTATAAAAGTTTTATAAAAAATTTTCTATAAAAGTTTTATAAAAAATTTTCTATAAAAGTTTTATAAAAAAATTTCTATAAAAGTTTTATAAAAAATTTTCTATAAAAGTTTTATAAAAAATTTTCTATAAAAGTTTTATAAAAAATTTTCTATAAAAGTTTTATAAAAAATTTTCTATAAAAGTTTTATAAAAAATTTTCTATAAAAGTTTTATAAAAAATTTTCTATAAAATTTTTATAAAAAATTTTCTATAAAAGTTTTATAAAAAATTTTCTATAAAATTTTTATAAAAAATTTTCTATAAAATTTTTATAAAAAATTTTCTATAAAATTTTTATAAAAAATTTTCTATAAAAGTTTTATAAAAAATTTTCTATAAAAGTTTTATAAAAAATTTTCTATAAAAGTTTTATAAAAAATTTTCTATAAAAGTTTTATAAAAAATTTTCTATAAAAGTTTTATAAAAAATTTTCTATAAAAGTTTTATAAAAAATTTTCTATAAAAGTTTTATAAAAAATTTTCTATAAAATTTTTATAAAAAATTTTCTATAAAATTTTTATAAAAAATTTTCTATAAAAGTTTTATAAAAAATTTTCTATAAAATTTTTATAAAAAATTTTCTATAAAAGTTTTATAAAAAATTTTCTATAAAAGTTTTATAAAAAATTTTCTATAAAAGTTTTATAAAAAATTTTCTATAAAAGTTTTATAAAAAATTTTCTATAAAAGTTTTATAAAAAATTTTCTATAAAAGTTTTATAAAAAATTTTCTATAAAAGTTTTATAAAAAATTTTCTATAAAAGTTTTATAAAAAATTTTCTATAAAAGTTTTATAAAAAATTTTCTATAAAAGTTTTATAAAAAATTTTCTATAAAAGTTTTATAAAAAATTTTCTATAAAAGTTTTATAAAAAATTTTCTATAAAAGTTTTATAAAAAATTTTCTATAAAAGTTTTATAAAAAATTTTCTATAAAAGTTTTATAAAAAATTTTCTATAAAAGTTTTATAAAAAATTTTCTATAAAAGTTTTATAAAAAATTTTCTATAAAAGTTTTATAAAAAATTTTCTATAAAAGTTTTATAAAAAATTTTCTATAAAAGTTTTATAAAAAATTTTCTATAAAAGTTTTATAAAAAATTTTCTATAAAAGTTTTATAAAAAATTTTCTATAAAAGTTTTATAAAAAATTTTCTATAAAAGTTTTATAAAAAATTTTCTATAAAAGTTTTATAAAAAATTTTCTATAAAAGTTTTATAAAAAATTTTCTATAAAAGTTTTATAAAAAATTTTCTATAAAAGTTTTATAAAAAATTTTCTATAAAAGTTGTATAAAAAATTTTCTATAAAAGTTTTATAAAAAATTTTCTATAAAATTTTTATAAAAAATTTTCTATAAAATTTTTATAAAAAATTTTCTATAAAATTTTTATAAAAAATTTTCTATAAAATTTTTATAAAAAATTTTCTATAAAATTTTTATAAAAAATTTTCTATAAAATTTTTATAAAAAATTTTCTATAAAATTTTTATAAAAAATTTTCTATAAAATTTTTATAAAAAATTTTCTATAAAATTTTTATAAAAAATTTTCTATAAAATTTTTATAAAAAATTTTCTATAAAATTTTTATAAAAAATTTTCTATAAAATTTTTATAAAAAATTTTCTATAAAATTTTTATAAAAAATTTTCTATAAAATTTTTATAAAAAATTTTCTATAAAATTTTTATAAAAAATTTTCTATAAAATTTTTATAAAAAATTTTCTATAAAATTTTTATAAAAAATTTTCTATAAAATTTTTATAAAAAATTTTCTATAAAATTTTTATAAAAAATTTTCTATAAAATTTTTATAAAAAATTTTCTATAAAATTTTTATAAAAAATTTTCTATAAAATTTTTATAAAAAATTTTCTATAAAATTTTTATAAAAAATTTTCTATAAAATTTTTATAAAAAATTTTCTATAAAATTTTTATAAAAAGTTTTCTATAAAATTTTTATAAAAAATTTTCTATAAAATTTTTATAAAAAGTTTTCTATAAAATTTTTATAAAAAATTTTCTATAAAATTTTTATAAAAAGTTTTCTATAAAATTTTTATAAAAAATTTTCTATAAAATTTTTATAAAAAGTTTTCTATAAAATTTTTATAAAAAGTTTTCTATAAAATTTTTATAAAAAATTTTCTATAAAATTTTTACATAACTATGCATTTCAGATGACGATATATACCGTATACGAAATATTGCTTATTTGTGGAAAAAAGAAAATTTTTTATAAAAATTTTATAGAAAATTTTTTATAAAAATTTTATAGAAAATTTTTTATAAAAATTTTATAGAAAATTTTTTATAAAAATTTTATAGAAAATTTTTTATAAAAATTTTATAGAAAATTTTTTATAAAAATTTTATAGAAAATTTTTTATAAAAATTTTATAGAAAATTTTTTATAAAAATTTTATAGAAAATTTTTTATAAAAATTTTATAGAAAATTTTTTATAAAAATTTTATAGATAATTTTTTATAAAAATTTTATAGATAATTTTTTATAAAAATTTTATAGAAAATTTTCGTGAAGTCTTCATAGAATTTTATTTTGGTAAAATTTTATTAAAACTGTTTTGTAACAATTTTATAGATTTTTTTTTTTAATTTTATTGAAAATTTGTGGTAAACTTTTTTTTAAATATTTGTTTCAAAATATTTATTGTAAAATTTTTTTGAACTTTTTTATGAAAATATTTTGTAAATTTTTGTTTCTAAAAATTTTGCAGAAAATATTTTTTTGAAAGGTTTATACAAAATTTTGTTTAAAAATTTAATTGAAAATTTTTTGTAAAAATTTTATTGAAACTGTTTTGTAAAAATTTTATTAAAAATCTTTTGACAATGTTTTTAGGAAATCTTTGAAAAAAGTTTTATTAAAAAGTTTTTGTAAAAATTTTATAGAAAATATTTTGGTATTTTTTTTAATATTTTTTGTAATTTATTTAGAATTTTTTTTAATTTTTTGTAAATTTTTTTATAAAATTTGTTTATAAACATTCTTGGTTAAAATTTTTTAAAATTTTTTGTAAACATTTTTGGTAAAATTTTTTGTTAAAATTTGTTTGAAATTTTTTTTTAAATTTTTCTTTTTTTTAATTTTTTGTAAATTTTTTTTTTAATTTTTTAATTTTTTTTTTTCATTTTTTGTAAAAATTAGGACCTTCCTACAATCTTAATAAATAGCGTTAGAATGTTCAGCAAAGCAAAAACAACCTTATAAAAAATTTCATCATATAGACTCCCGCCCCCAATGTGTCTTTTGACTGCTCCTGGTTATCAGTGGGCACCCTGTGGGCTGATTGGCTACCTTTATGTGTATTGCTTTCTTTTAAGGCCTTTAATATAAATAAAAGCAGAAAGACCCTACCACCCTAAAAACAACCAACAATCGCCCCTTGAGGGAGTTATTGATCCCCCGAGATATGTATGTTCTCCATACGGTCTACTGGTCATGGTATAATATTCATTTGACAAAAAAAAGCAAATGAGTATTATTACAACTGAAAAAAACGACGTTAAAAAAATATAGGTAGGCGTGGTTGGTGGTCCATTAGTGAAATTTTCAAAACAATGCCTTGCAGATCGGTGGGCTTACATTTTCCGTATCTCTTCTGGTGCCTTGGGGAAGTTGATTTCAAAACGAACACAGACGGACATCGCTTAATCAATATATATGCAAACGGAAATGAATATTGTAGGAATTACACACGGATTGACAAACTAACATATACCCCTTTTCCACCTGTGGTGAAGGTTAAAACAAATTTTACTTTACTTTTGAAAGCGAGATTTTTAAACAATTTTTACAAAACTCCACAATAATTTTAGAATTTTATATAGATATTAGAATTATATCCAGGGATGAGTTACTCTATATAATGGTACCTCTATATAAAATTTGGTGTGGATTACTTTTAAATCAAAATCGTTCAAATACACATAATTCCAAGTAAGATTTTTTAATTAATTAATAGTTTTGTTTCAAAATCATTTAGTTATGAAAATAAGCTTCTTTTAAACAATTTAAATAAAATTAAACTCAAGCTGGATTTGGTGAAAATTCAAATCACAATTAGTCTCTCAACTGAATTACCCAATGTTTTATTCTCAGTATGAATTCAAACGAATTCTAAATAACATTTCAATTGACACAAATATGAATTTTTTATTATTTTGCAAATTTTTTGAAAATCTCTGCCTTTTTATGGTTGTATGTAACAACCAAACGATGTGAAGTTTATGTCAAAAAGAGGATGAGGTGGCTGTTAGCATTTCATAAATCATAAATTTTGTCTACAACTGTTTGTGACATAATTTTGCAACATGTCTATTAGGTACATGGGGATTGCAAAGGAAATAAAAGTTAAACATTTGAAATTTAGCCAAATCAGAGATACAAGAGAAACTTTGCAGCCTGGGAAACCAAAATTGCAAGTCTATTTGACAAATGTTCACAACATATTGCTGTAAATATGTATGTCTATGACAAAATATAAAAGGAATAACAAAAACACTCATAAATATGTATGTTGTTGTTTTGATAAATATTTTGCAAATTAATGTTGACATTTATAATTTATGTCATCTACTGTTTTGCATATTTATGTATGTTTCTTTTATTTATTTAATAAATATTTTTTTTTCAGTTTTCTCTGTCTAAAACTGGGCAATTTTCTAAACACATTTTCTAATTAAATCATTTTTTAATTATTTCTACCCAACTAAACAGTTGTTAATTATTTTTAAAGAAGTGTTTTCTGCATGTGAAGACTGCTGGAAATATTAAATGCGCAAAATAACAAGAATTTAATAAAAAAATATTAATATCCCAGCGAAACATAAATTAAGCTGCAAAGAAAAAATTGTTTAAAGGTTTTAAAGGTTTTAATTAGTTTCAAATTAAAGTTCAATTAATTTTTTAATGGATTCAAATATATATTTTTTTTAAACAAAACGAAAAAAATCCTAATTAAACAAATAATTTAATCAATCAATTATTTAATTAAATTGTAATATGAAACCAATTAAAACCTTTAATTGGTGGAACTTTTTTTTCTGTGTTGTTTATCTTACATTTAACTAGGGAAGTTTCGAGGCTTTTTTCCACTTTATCCAGACCTTTTATCACATTGGAAGCCACTTTCTAATACCCTTCCACCTTAATTTCTGTCCACCCCACCTCATTATTTTTTTTTTTTTTTTTGCCCGCCCCTTTTGTATAACTAAGTGTAATTTTATGTTTAGAAGTTTCTGTTTGTCTACCAATTTACATAAGTATAACAATGACGACATGAAGCTAATAAAAAAAAATTGTGCATAAAATGCAAATCAAGTCAGATACAATTTGATGTTTCATCCAAAGGCTGATTGTGAATTTGTTAGATGTATCATGATTGCTGCATATTTGCTTGAGATGGTTGCTACTGCCAACTCTATTATTGCTACTAATACAACCATTGTTGCTCTACCACTACAGACACAACGACATTTGATTGAACAATACTATTTCTGTATATTAATGTCCCTGTGGAGGAGTGTTAAATAAGGATATTCAAAGGTCACTGCAAGAGAAAATAAAAACGAAAGTTCAAATGGATTTTTTTATAAGTTGAGAATTTGAATAAAATTTTGAAACGTTTAAAATATTTAAAACCTTTTATACAGACTTTTGAAAGGATAATTGAGGGCAAATACAATTTTTAAAACGTTAATCTGTTCTGTGGGCAGCAATTTAAATTTTTACAAGTGTCCTTTATTTTTTGAATAATTTATAATATTTTAATTATATTAAAACGAAGTATAAGTAAACACAGATAAGACACAGTTGGGGACTTGGCAGAGAAATGGATATTAATTTGTAATTTCTAAACAGGTTGTTTTATTTAACTGAAAACTATTACGAACACAGAAAACATTTGTTCACCAATTAAAAATTTTAATCAGTTTTAAATTAAAGTTCAATTATATTTTTTAATTAATTCAAATATAAATTTGTTTAAAATAAAACAAAAAAGAAATTCCTAATTTAACAATTAATGGAATCAATTTTATTTAATTAAACTATTAATTGAATCAATTAATTATTTAATTAAATTTGAATCTGAAACCAATTAAAACCTTTAATTAATGAAAATATTTTTATTTTCTGTATTCAAACAGAGAACTTTTGAGATTTGAGACACTGGGTCTTAGTGATAGTATAAGGTCGATTCTACTATCAAAGTGTAGTTAAACCCTATACTCTGGCGAAATTGGGGTCCAATTTTTATTTGTGGTCCTAGACATGTTCAGGTTGTATTGGAATGTTCACAAAAGCTGTTCAGTTTTACAGTGGCTACAACTTTCCCATATATTGTTAGTAAGAATTTAAGAGTCACTGTAATTTAGCGGGTGCCTTAAAACAATGAGGACCGAAGACGATCGAAAAGGTGCCCATAAAATTAGTGATCTGCCTCGATACTCCTGCTCTGTACCCTTTTTTTTATTTTGTAAAGGGGATACCGAAGCAGACCACTATCTCTATGGGTCCCTTTTTGACCCCCTTCGCTTCTCAATGATTTCTGGTGGCCGACTAGAAATTTACGAATACCTTACTTTCATTGTGTCGCTGTCACTAGTCTTTTACTTATGTCGACATTCTTCCTTATCACAGCTAACATTTGCTTAAGACTAAATAACAGCATATCCATATAATATGTGTCTACCCGTTGTATAAAGCCTTTTTATGTTAGCCGTTTTCCAAGCACAGTTTGGAAGTATGGTCTTACCTCGATTTTTAACTTAGCCAGATAATACTTGAGAGTCCGTGATCCGTAGGCACCCAGATTACATCCAAGCACCTTGTAGTCTTTGGTGGGAATCGGACTAATAGACTACCACACTACTATCTAGCCCACCGAGACAACATCCTCTCTACATTAAAAATATGTAAAGAATTTAAGAAATTTAAAAAAAGCCTTTAAGACATAAAATTATATTTCTGTTACCAGATTTTTAGAAACTGTTCCGCGGAAAAAGATTCTAGTCGAAAAAATCTCATCAATGATAGCAAAACTAGTTCTCTAGTCGTTCTCGTTCTTATTAATTTTTAAGTCCCAAATTTAGTCATAACACTTGCGGCATATCGAGGTGTAGAGGATTTAGTTCAGCAGTATGTATGACGGTGAGGTTTCCATTCATTTTACGAAATGTAATAGATCCATTAAGTTTAGGGAAAATTCCTAGATAAAGTTCATTGAGTTAAAAACAATTGTTTCGCTCAAGTTTCGTAAACACTCGTTTTATTATTAACCTTGCATTTGTAACATAGACTAGATATTTAATTTTCGTTATACTTCCGGCCATGATCACCCTTTATGAAATGAATTTTGTAAAATTTACATAATTGTTTAAAGAAATTATATTTGCATTTTAAGAACTAGCCAGTGAGTTGTGTTTATCTTTGGACTGATTCTGACTGCAATATCATGAATTACTAAAAGGCAATAAAAATTTTATTTTTATTTTAAATTTTTCAAAGTATGAAAACATAAACGTAAAAATGAATAAAATTATTGCAAATATGAATACTTGACCATTTTAAATTAACAAAAAGCAATGAATAGTTACAGCGCTCACAAAAAAAGATAAAAAGAATATTTTTTATTCTAGGATCCAAAAGGAGTCTGGGTATTTACAAAACAGACAGACTCTTAATATTGATGTGAAATAGAAGCGTAGTTTAAAAGCAGAAATGAAAGCGAAATAAATTTCTATTTCTTAAGTTGCTTCCAGGGAAAATTGTTACAAATTATAGAACTCATTTTGTTGGCACAAAGACTTTACTTATCAGCATATATTTTTTTTAATTTTATTTATTTTAATATATAAATTAAATTTATTTCAATAAATAAAATTATTATTTTTTTTTTCTTTATTAAGACCCACAATACAATTACAAATTATATTCTAATTTAATTTATCAAGTACAGTAGCGAAGACCTGCAATCGTTCTAGTAAAACACTCAAAGTCTAGTCGGAATAGAACCCAACACCCCCAGACTTTTAGATCATATCACTACCTATTATATACGCGACTATATACTTGGATTTTCAAAGATATTCTAATAGAAGGCCATCAATTCACTTGCATTTTAAATCTAAGTTAAAGCTTCCAAATCCTTTGACCAGCCATATTTTTAAACTTTATTTCACATTCTGGAATTTTATAAACCAAAAATCGAACCAAGACTAAAATCATGCTGCTTTGCTAATTAAACAAAAGAAAAGATTCTGCGAGAACAGAAACTTTCTCAGAAGTTAACAATACAAAATTATTGATGGGCTTTACCTGATCTGGTTTCTGTAAATCCTGATCTTCTTTTTACAATGTACTAACACAATTTTTTGCACTCTAGTATTTTTCATAACAAATATTTAGGTTTAGAGTCAAACCACCAACGGATAAATGTACATATGCTGGAAAAGTAAAATCTTTTAAAGTAAATGATATGAGACGCGAAAAAAAACTTTTTGTGAAGGAAAGTTAGGTTGACTTGATGTAGGAATTCGTATAGAGACAAAAGAATTCAGTACTGAAAAGTTTTTGTTAGTTAAAAATTACACACTGTGTAATTTTTTAAGTCATGGCAAAATAACCATATACGGACACCACTTCGTCATAAAAGACCAAAAAAAAAATACCCCTGTGTCGCAGTTTTGCCCAAAGTCCTCCAGGTTTTTTTTATGGGCCCTCAAAGATGTGGGGCCTCGATGTCATTTTTGCAAAAAAATTATCATTTACTCAAGCTCATATTTTGCAAACCATTTGGAATTTTGATATACTTTCTGAGGCAAAGTTGTAGCTCTTGTCATAAAGAATTTATGAATTGTGAACATATAAAATCAAAAAAACTTCATCTTCAAGGTCAAAATCTCAAAAAACTTTGAAAAATTCAATTTTTTACCTTTTTTCCCCTGTTCAGGTCCATAGGTAGCAAACCGTTCAAAATTCAAGGAAACAATCAACTACAAAAATGAACCTAAGATCTCAATAAACAACTTTCTAGAACATATAAACTTCCTAGGAATGATTCTTAACACCGTTTAGGTAGCCGGGAAATTTTTCACTTTTGTGTTGCACTGTGTTATAAATATTAAATTTATTTTTTTTCATATGTTAAAGGTTTTATGAAATTCAATATATTATTGCATTTTACTTTAAAAGTACTCCATATTCAATTTTAAGACTTACTTTTAGAGTGCTTCAGATATGGTTTATGGATTTACTTTGTATATAGGTACCAATCCTATTTATAGAAAAATCTAAAATCCATTTAGAGTTCCGTAAAATTCATCCAGTAGTTTTTACGTGATCCGACCACAGACAGACGGACAGACAAGAATTCCAAAAAAAATTCTGTTTTCTATTCGATTTTGATTACTTTCTCTACCAGCAAAAATATATTCGAATATTTTTTATAGACAAATTTATAGACAAAAAAATGAATAAAAATTAAAGTTTATATCTATAGATTATACACCTGCTATCTTATAAACATTATAATACATTAAATCATAATACAAATGACAGGTATTGTCATTTATCTGTTTAAAGAGAAAACCATGCATAATCATGGTACGTGTTTTAATATAAAAAAAATATAATAAAATATTTTTACCATCTTTACAGACGAAGTGCAAATTTAATGACATTTTCTTGTTCAAACAATACAAATACAAGGTTAAATACTTGAAATCGTACATTTTTTATCATTTTGCCGTTATACACACACATACATATAGACACACAGTTACTTAACCATACAAATATAGAAATATACAGATAAATAAAGCACGTCTCTCAGCAACACATTCATTCCTTCATTTATTCACTCGCTCATTCATTCGTATTGTTTGTTACGTTAATGTTGTTGTGGTTGTTATTGTAATTGTAAACAAAAACTTTAATGCGTTTCGGTTCTCAACTTCACAGCCATGTACACGGCACAGTGTTACTGGTAAAGATATTTGGTGAAAAAACAAAAATTATATCTTTCACATTTCCGTTATCTATACATATAATAAAATTGTAACAGCACCATTTCTGTACATGATATATTTTTTAAGAATTTTGCTTCTGGTGCAGTTAGTAGTATTCGAAATGGAATACAAAACAGAAATTTTTAGAATTTTTGTCTGCCTGTCTGTTCATCTGTATATGTCCGCATCAGCTAAAAACTACGGGATGGGTTTTAATATAATTTTGTGAGGAAGCGCCTTAGTATCTTGGTTCAAATATAGGATATTTTTTCCATTAAAATGTCTCAGTTCTAAGAGAAAATAGAGATATTTTAAACACTATTTACAGAATTCTATAATAATTTTAGAATTTTATATAAATTTCGATAAGATTTGGCACGAAGGCCTAATATTTAAGCTAAAAATGAACTTGCCCGAAAACTTGTATAAGCTCTTAAAAGATTATTTAACGAATCGCAAGTTTTTACTAAAATAAGGTGACTTTTTAAGCTCGCCACAGCTCATTGAAGCCGGAGTTCCCCAAGGTAGTATTTTGGGACCAATTTTATATTTACTGAACACATCGGATATGCCAATTAGCACCCTAGTCTACACATCAACTTTTGCAGATGACACAGCTTTTTTAAGTATTCATGAAAGTGCCCAAGAAGCATCACAACTTTTACAAGACCACATACTTCATTTGGAAAAATGGCTAGAAAAATGGAGAATAAAAGTGAATGAGCAAAAATGCACTCACATAACTTTCACACTGCGTAGAGACTCATGCCCTCCTATTCGCATAAATAACCAAATGATGGCACAGCTTTCAGACGTTAAATACCTGGGTATACATCTTGACCGTCGCCTTACTTGGAAAAGCCACATTGACTTAACACAAATGAAACTAAAAGCAGTACAACTAAATTGGCTTATTGGCAGAAACTCCACCCTGAGCTTAGATTGTAAACTTCTACTGTACAAGTCGATCCTCAAACCAATTTTATGTTATGGGATTCAGTTATGGGGCACTGTCTCAGCTAGCAAAGTAGAAAAAATTCAAAGGCGCCAAAATAAGATTTTACGTATTATCACATCTGCTTTCTGGTATATGAAAAATTCGAACATCCACAAAGACCTAAACATGCAGAAATAGCGAAACATGCAGTCACATATCTAAAAAGGCTTGAATCTCATCCAAACCCTTTGGCGCGTAACATGCTGAATGAACCTGGTTATATTCGACTAAAAAGAAGAGATACTGCTTTTCTTGGCCGTACATTAGAGGGGTGACCCACAAATGATTGGAAAATCCGTGAAACAAAGATTATTTTTGTCTAGCACTGGCTGGACTTAAAAAGAATATTTTATTTTAGACTTAAGATACGAGTAATTATTGTTAGTTCAAAAATATTGAAGATACAATAAATAAATTATGAAAAAAAAAATATAAATTTTAAAATATTATCGAGGGTAAGGGTACCCATCCCCCATAAAGAAGATATATAAACCGTAACTCAAACACTCTAAAAGTATGAGTCTTAAAATTTGGTGTGGATTACTTTAAAATCAAAATCGAAAAAAATATTGTCTGGTGGGCACAGCTAGTTGAATTATAATTTTGTAATTTAAATTTTTGAAACAAGTATTTCTTGAATTAAAATATGACTCCATACAAACTTACTTATGATAACTATTTCATAATTTAAAGACAGTATTGGTTATAATTTGGATATTATTTAAAGAAAATTACTTTTAACACAGGGAACGTCAGGGCACCTTAAAGTAGGCGTATTACATTTAATAAAGGGTGGTTAAATTTCATTTCTTTTTATTTTCATAATATTGGTATGGTTCAATTATGTATGGAACAAAATATCGGCTAAATGGCCGCCACGACCTCGGCTCTTGTGACGCTGAGGCATAATTGAGGTTCTGTACCGTTAATGTGCCGAATTATCTCATCCTTTAGCTCTTGAATTGTTGCTGGTTTACCGACGTACACCTTTTCTTTCAAAAAACCCCAAAGAAAGAAGTCCAACGATGTCAAATCACATGATCTTGGCGGCCAATTGACATCGCCACTACGTGTGTTAACACGGCCATTGAATTTGTCGCGCAAAAAAGCCATTGTTTCGTTAGCTGTGTGGCAAGTGGCACTGTCCTGTTAAAACCACATATCGTCCACATCCATATCTTCCAATTAGGGCCATAAAAAGTTCGTTTTTATCTCACTATATATCTTCGATATAGTGAGCCTCATTTTGGAAAAAATCGGCCCGATGATGCCGCCAGCCCATAAACCGCTCCAAACAGTCACTCTTTGTTGGTGCATTGGTTTTTCGACAATCACTCTTGGATTATCAATCACCCAAATGCGGCAATTCTGCTTATTGACGAATCCGCTGAGGGAAAATGTGCCTCATCACTGAAGATGATTTTCTTTGAAAATTGATCATACAACGTTGCCATTTCTTGCCACCATTCTGACCTTTGCTCGATAGTGTATCTTTCCATGGCTCAAATTGAGTTAGTCTGAAATTGAGAAATGTCAAGTTAAATGCAGAAAAAAAAACTTGACGTTTAGGTGTGGTTCGCATTCACCAGCGGCCCTTAAAGTTTAACCACCCGATACTATTGAGCCTTACCTCTGCTTTATTTCTTTAAAATTTATAAAATAAATAATTGAAAATATTTATTTTTTTTTTTAATTATATTTTTTAACAAGCACAAGGTCTTTTTTATATAAAAATGTTTTTTTTTAATTTTTATTTTTTTTTTTAATTTTTTCAATCATTTAAATTTTATAACTGTTATCATTTTTATTTCCTGAAGATGCTACCCAATGGTGTAGCGAAATATTGTAAATAAAAATTGTTAAAATATTTTTATATAAAAAAGACCTCGTGCTTGTTAAAAAATAGAATTCAAATATAAAAAAAGGTCAAAAACTACAATAACTATTTATTTTTTTTTTTTTAATAATAATCCGAAATAAATATGAATATTTTGTGATATTTTCATGAAATGTTTATTTTAAAAGAATTTAGCATGATGACTCAAAGTTAATTAATCATGGCCGAAAAATGTATTTTCTTTTTACTTACTTTCCCCCACTGTGTTATGTATCGATGGAAATGCAGTAAAATGAAAACAAAAGGAAACGGATACTGTATCTGTTTTTTTCTTTTTTTCGGGTTCGTTTAGTGTAGTATTTCTTTTCCTTCTTTCATTTACATATATTTTTTCCACTTGAATTTATTTTTTATTCCGCGTTATAGTTTCTGAAGGGCGAGTTTGTGTTAAGTTCCACTTCCACTTCTATTCCATTGCTGGGTTAACAAAAAGTTTTAGTTGTATCTCTTATTTTTTTTTTTTTTTTTTTTTTTGTTGAAATACAATTTGGCATATAATTTAAGTTTAAATATTTCTGTTAGCAAGTTGGCTTTTTGCAAGAGATTTTAAAAGGTTTATTTTTGTCAACTTGATAGAGTTCCGCTTACAAAAAAGCTAACGAGCTGTTTGAATACATACATAAATAATTCCGTATGTAAGCATGGAAGTATGTATGTATGTATTTGATTTTTGTATTATGTATTTGATAGCTGATGGAGAACTCAGCTAATTTTTAATACACTTTAATGAAACTTCTTCGCAACAAGTCATAGGTGATACTTGGATTATATTTAATAGAGCCAACCTATTTTTTAACATTGTGATGACCTGGGCAGAAGTCAGTTGTTTGAATGACTGCTCAGAAATTAGAAAGTTATATAATTTGTAGTTAACTGCAAACTAAGTACCATTCAGGTATTCAATATGAAGAAAAAAAATCTGTTTAAAATATCCTGCTTTTATTAAATCCTGTTTTTTCTTCATTACAAAAATTTAATACATGAAATGCAACTCGAATTATTTACAAAAAGATGATATTAAGGTCGAATTTAGGGACACAGATGGCAAGGGATGTCAAACTAATTTTAATATTATAAGCTATAAAATGAAATAAAAATAATGTAAAACACCATTATGTCAAAGAAATTTTATTTTAGTTTTGATTTTGGGAGATACAGCATTGCATTTTAGTCATATAATATTAGAATATATTACATTTTTACCGAATTGTTGGTATATTTTAAGGGTTGGGGATCTCGAAAATGTTTAAATTACTCTATGACAGCAGTAAAGTAAAAATTACAATGCCCTAGGTGGACTAACAGGCAGTGCTCACAACAAGTGTAAAGTTTTTTTTTTAAGTTCATAGAACAGTTTCTACTGGGGCCATACTCCTTATAAAATTCACTGAAGAGAATACCTGCTCACTGAATACAAAAACTGATATATGTTAAGCACTTGTATTTAAAACAGTTTGAAAACTTTGGAGTTTTGGAATATATAAGCCCCTCAGGCTAAAAATTCTGCTTGGGCAGACTTTTCTCTATGGAAATACATGGCCAATTATCAAGTTATTATATTTTATCTCCATATTAGTGAAGTGATTAAAATTGCTATAAAATTAAATCTCTCGAATCAGTCAGTTAACTTAAGTTTTTTCTCAGAGTAAATGTCAATTGAGGCAAAGGGAAAAATTTTCTAGAAGAAGGAGCGTACGGCGAATGACTATGAATGAATAACAATTTTGGCTGATTTTCCAACAAGTTAAATGAAAAAAAAAACAGGAATGAACATTACAATAGTTTTTAAAAATCATAATCGATATTTTAAAAGTTGTTAGTTACCTGGAGCCAACCCGCTGAAAGAGTTTAATAAAAAAAAATAACGAAGATAAGAAACAGTTGCTCCTGCGAGTATTCGAAGCTTGAACTTGAATTGTTGCAAATTTAAAAACATCAATTTTAAAGGCCTAAATCAAGATTTAAAACATGATTAAATTTTTATTAATTATTCAGCAATATTATATTATAAAATAATATCCTTTACTATGTATCAACTAACTATGCCTAATTATAAGTAAACCTCAAATTTCTCAATGTTTCAAGTTTATTATTAACTAACTGTGCCCGCCACATCATGTGCTGCGTCCTGATAATATTATGTTTGATTTTGCTTTGAAAGTAATCCAAACCAAATTCTAAGACTATTTTTATAATGCCTCAGTTATGGTTTATGTATTTTCTTTATATAAAGGTACCCTGGAAAAAAATTCTTAAATTTATATAAAATTCTAAAAATATTATAGAGTTCAGTAAATAGAGTTTAAAATATTCCGCTTGCAAAAATAAAAGGTGCTGCCAAGTTTTCAGTACCATTTAAAAAAACTGCGTACTTTAACTACTTTTTCTTTATTTTCTCTTGGAAATAAGATAATTTTGCGAAAAAAAAGTATCCTATATTTGAATCAATATACGAAAGTAGCTACTTACAAAATTTTATTAAAATTCAGCGAGTAGATTTTACGTGATGCGAACACAGTCAGACAGATGAGCATATAGACAGACAAAATTTCCAAAAATTTGCTGTTTTGGATCCCACTTCGATTACTAACTGCACCAGATATATTTCGTTTACAGAAATGGTCCCGTTACAGTTTTATTATATGTATAGATGTTACATGTCTGTCACAAGTGTCTTCAACTTGGAATATTATTTGCCAAACCACTTGTCTTGTTACTGGAAAAAGCATTTTCGACTAAAAAATATGGGCCTTCCTAGTGTGTATGTATGTGCGTGTGTATTTATGTGTGATTGTATATATACTTACATGTATGTAAATATACATACAATATACGAGTACATGTACATATGTATATTAAAAATATTTTTCTGTGTTGGTACATTAGCGTATACTTTATTTGTAAACATAACTTGAATTAAACATTCCACATACGCAACATATTCCTCTTCAACCGATTATAAGTAAAAATTGAATGATTTTTGAAATTTAAATGGAAACCTAAGCTCCCTTTTTTCATTATTACAACAAAATTAAATTTAAAAGTAAAACTTCTTCTATACCAGGAAACAAAATGACGTCAGTATTCCTTTTTGAAGTGCGAGTCTTTCAGAAAAATTAACATAAATGGGTGAAAAAAACATCGTTAAACAATACGCTCTTTATTATAAATAAATGGAATTAATTATAACAACATTTTAAATGGGTTCTTTATTAAGAATATTGCGTGAAGAAATCGGTTGGTTAAATAAATTTTTACATTTATTTTAAATAAAATTAAAATAAATGAAAAAAATTATTTTTAAGCCAAGTGAGGACTAATTGCGTTTTATGCTTTGTATGTTAGTAAAAGTTTGATTGAAATAACCTAAACTGAGTTAAAGATAATGTTCAAGTTATACCGGGTTTTTCTTAGCTGCGTAAGAACTAATAATATCAATAATTATGGTTTCATAGCTGTAAATGTATTGACATTTCTGTTCAGTAAGGTTCGGTAAGTCATCATGAATAGTTTAACGCCAGCACAACGTTTCCAAATTGTGGAAATTTACTTTGAAACAGAAAAAAACTGTTCGCATAGTTGATAGAGCACTTTTTCCATTTTACGCTCATTATAATCGGTCTAGTGAGCATGCAATTCATGCAGTTGTTGGTCTTTTTTGCACAAATATTACTCTTTTCTATTCAAAACTATCAACAAGACAAAGAAATGTCTGTACCGAAGATTATCTATATCGAAGATTACTGCTGTAGTGCAAAGTATTAAAGAAGTCGCCGAAATGACGATTCGTCGTGGTACTCAACTTGTTGGCCTTTGTCCTTCTACTACATGCAAAATTTTACGGAAGGATCTTGGCTTACGTGCCGTGCCTATAAAATACAGTTTCTGCAAGAAGAATTTACTGATTGGGCTCATCTGAAATTGGCCGAAGATGAGCTTTTGTTAATTAAATAATTGAGTTTAGTGATGAAGCTCATTAAATGGTTATGTCAATAAGAAATACTACCGTGTTTGGAGCGAAGCCATCAACGAATCATCATTACATCCAATAAAATTTTCTCTTGCGGTTCAGACACTGGCGGCATCAACGATACTTAATTCTTTCGAAATGAACAAGGAGCTGCTATTATGATGAATGGCGAGTGCTACCTATAGCCATGCTGACAGAATTTTCAAAAGTTAATCACCTAAACGACGACATCTGCTTCTAACAAGGTGGCGCAACATTCGAAACAGCGCGCTTAAGTATCGAAATATTGCAAAATCAATGTAATCCAATTGATTTACATTATTTCCAGAAGTAGCCCTGTTCACTGTAACTATAAATATGTTTTGACTGCTGAGAATGTCAAACTGTGTTAACATTTCTATTCTGTAAGCGCCCACTCGTTCTTTAGATATTTACAGTTTTAATTTTTGTGAATTATCCCAAAGATTATCCTCAAAGATAAAAGGCAAAAAATTGTGATAAAATAAAAAAACAGAAATGCAATTTTATTATTCCTTTTTATTAAGAATATTTGACAGAGTAAGAATTATTAGCCAATGCATCTCAAGGTTATGTAAAAAGTAAGGACCAATTATTATTATTATTATTATTATTATTATTATTATTATTATTATTATTTTAATTAATTTAATTTTTAATTAACACATTTTTTAATTAAATTTAAAATAGAAGTCTTATATTTAGTAGTCCACCATTCCTTACTTAAACAGAATGCAAGTGCTAAAAAATTCAATGCTAAAAATGCTTTCACAACACAATATTAAAGCATAATAATATATGTTTTCTTATTGCAATGCAGCAAAATGCAGCAAATTGTCATTCACATTCACATTCTGCCATGCCATGCCATACTTGTCGTCGCAAACTGCTTTCAAGAGGAAAACTTGTCTTCAGTTTAAAAATGCGTATGCGTTAAAAGTCAACTGGAGCCAAATAAACCATTATATGTATTTGTATATCAGTCTTTTCGTTTCCCATATACTCATAAGGACATTATAGTTTGAGCAAACAAGCAAAAGCAAATATATTAAATAAGGTTAGGATTGTATACAAAATACAGGGTTAGGCAACTGTTGGAAAAAAGAATTTAATAAAAAATTTACTCAAAAAAATATTTTTATTTTTCCAAAATCCTTTAACCTTCTTTAATGATAAATTTTACGGTTATTGATACAGTTGTATTTTTTCCAAAATTTTAATTCAGTAATTTGCAAAAATGAAAAATTAAAAAAAATAATTTTTAAGTGTACGTCAACTTGTTAAATTTAATTAGAAAAATTACAATTGATAAGGGTTCAAAAGATTAAAGTTTAGTAGCTGCAGTACAAATTACCTGCTCAAAATCAACTTTAAAATTCTTTTCTACATAACAATAAAATTAATGGCAATAAAGCTATTGCCACAGAAATATAAAGTCATTGTTTAATGCAAAAAGTAATTTTATTTATTTTTGGCAAAATTTAAATACAACCTTCATCAAGAACCAATATAAATTTTCATTTAAAGCTTATACAAGGAATAACCACTAAAATAAAACGTGTCTATCTATACACCTATACATAAATGTAATAAAACTGTAACAGGACCATTTTTTTTAAATTTTGTTGTTGGTGCAGATAGCAACAAAATCAAAACAGCAACTTTTGGAATTTTTGTCTGTCTGTCTGATTGTCTTTGTTCGATTCACGTAAAAACTCCTAGATGGATTTTAATAAAATTTTGTGAGGAGGTAACTTAGTATCATGGTTCAAATACACACAGAAAATATAGAAAATTACGAAATTTGACCGATTCAATGGCACCGAAAACTTTGCAGCACTCCTTTTTTTTTGTCAGCGGGAATTTTAAACACTATTTACAAAACTCTACAGAAATTTTTGAATTTTATATAAATTTTAGAATTTTATCCAGGGATGGGTACCTCTATATAAAGTAAATACATAAACTGAAGCACTATAAAAGTAAGAGAAATTTGGTACGAATTACTTTCAATGAGTAAAATCGAACAAAATATTGTCAGAGAGCCTACGACGTGGTGGGCACAGCTAGTGTGTAAATACAAGTAAAAATTTATAAAATCGGTTTCGATTATTCTAGTCTTAATAATCTAATCAAAGTAATCTTTTTGGTTCACTCTATAAAAAATGATGATTTCAAATATGTATTTTCCAAATAACAAGAAGAGAAAAAGTTCTAAAATATGAAAATAATATTTCATCGTATGAGTTGAAAAAGTCAGGGTTAAAAATAACTTAAGAATGCAGTGAAGATAGCTTTAGTAGTACCGTAGATTTTACTCATAATTTTCGAAAAGTTAATTGCTTTTAAGTTTTTTCAGTGCATTTTAAAAAAAAATTGTGGTGGTGTTAATACAAGAAATGAAAAAAAAATAGTTGAAGAGAATAAAATAACTTAAGACTTTCATAGCTTTCTTAGATAGTTCGAACATGAATTTAAATATTCAATATTAAATATGGCAGATCACAGCGCACACCTTACAAAGTTGGGTTTGATAATAGATTAGTATCAGCTAAAAACAAGAATGTTAGGGCAAAACAAAAAAAACTGATCTCATTGCTAACCAAAAGTTGTGTAAAGCAACAAGAAACACCAGGTGGTAAATATTAAAAAATAAAAAACTCATCAAACAAGACAAAGGTTGAAGACTTCCTTCTCACATACTGACGATAGGAATAATTGAATACAATTTTATCGTTTTCCTTTATCTGAGTTTAGTTGGTTAAATAAATGAGATTGACAAATAAACACTTTATAAAGTAGAGAGATGCGAAGAATGTTGAAGAAGGACCTATTAGTGCAGAAAATACATATAGATACTGCTAGTGTTTCAATCAATTTTTTCTTTTAGAGTAATCATCTAATTTGTAAAAAATATTCTTTCAACTGTAATAATAGTAAGATAAAATAAACGCACTTAAGCCTTACTTAACAATTCATTTATAAATCGATCTTAAACTTATAATCAGAAGGGTTATCTATAGGAAAAATTGTTCAGATAATGAAGTGGCCTAAGAGTAAAGTGTTTAACACGAAAAAAGAAAAGAAAGCGGGCGGCACTAGTGGACGGAAGGGTGGAACAACTAAGCGTTTTGACAAACACTAAATTCGGACCACAAAGATGAATTTCTTCGAATCATCAGTTAGCCTAAAAATGAACTTTGCTCCTGTTTCCAGTCCCACAATAAAAATACTTCAGAAAGCTGAATTTATGAATCGTAGAAGAGTACCTCTCCTTAGCAATTAGTTTAAGCACCAACATTTACTTTCTAATAAATAGAATAATGACATGAGGTCTGACGAAACGAAGATCAATTTATTTGGGTCAGATAAAAAGTCTTTTGTACGTCGTCTTCAAAATAAAGCGTATGACCCAAAATACAGCCAAACAGACAATTAAATACAGCGGCGGATCATTAATAACTTGGCGAGCCTTTTCTTTATCTGGACTCAGGGAAAAACGACTGCTGCTGGTTACCTACTGAAGCTATAAACACATTCGAGACAGCACTTCACGCGACAGCACTAAAACCCGAGATGTCAACAGCCTGAGCACTATTTCAGTAAGCGAATAATTATTTTGAAAGCAGCAGCAATAAACATATGGTTTTGTTTTCGTAATATTTGTTTACAAAATTTTAAAGTATTTGTTGCGTAAAAAATATGTATCAGGAAAATATTATTAATTGTATGGAAGGCCTCACTAAAATAGTTCAAATTACCGCGTCAGTATATGAGGCAAAGAAAAAACTAAAAAGAAATAAACGAAGATGGTGGGTTCGCCCGACAATCCAAATGCAAATATAAATTTACAAATGCAAAATTAAAATGAAAACAAGAAATATAAACAGCTGACTGTGTGTCAGCTTTGTGTTTTAGTGGTGTCACTTTACATGTTTTAGCGCTTTTTAAACAAGCTTTTTCTACGGTACGTCATAGAAAAATAAAAGCCAACCACTAAAACCCCAGGAAATTTCTAAAATGTCCAGCCTCTTTTGGTAATTAAAAATTCCGGAAGTTTTTAGGCAACGCGGAATTTTTCGGGAGCTCGGGATTTTAAGAAAGTTTAAAAATTCGTTAAGAAGATTAATTTAAAAAAGAATTATATATAAAATTCTGATTTTATAAAAACATATTACTTTGGGATGCGGAAATAAATGTCCCGGGATTCGGGATTCAGCACATTTCGGGATTGGCATTTCTAGTGTAGACCGAAAATTGTTTTTAAAAATTGCTGCAATTTAGTTATAAGTGTTGATTATTTTTGCCTTATTGCTCAAATTATTGAGACTAGTGTTCGCCTAGTGGTTGAAATTCAACCTTTACTGCAATAATACAAAACCACTCAGATAAAACGTTATATTCTTCATCGTTCTAATAAAATATAATATCGTACTTTATCTGTTCTTTAATAGTTATATCTATTAATGAGAGCTTTCCAAATAAATAATAGTTTTTTGTTATAATTATTTAGCAAATTTAGAGAGAAACAGAGATTATGGCTTTATGATGGGCTAATTTGTTAACTGATTTTATATATCTCAGACACGAAAATGTAGAGGAATAAATACATTCTGCACTGCTCCTATCGACAATCTCTCAAATAAAAAACATCAACCAAATACGTTGAGTTGAAGACAGTTAAAATGGTTCTTAACTTATTTCACTTGCCTATTGTTGGATGAAAAGAGTAAAGTTGAAAACACAAATAAACAACATTAAATTGAATAGTTTATTGGTACCTTAAAAAATTGGGTGTGAAAAATATGTTTGCTAAACGTCGTACGGGTGCCTGCTCTCGATGTTTTTTTACTCTGTTACACCCCACAAATAAACATCTGCTTTCACAAAATATTTTCTGCACTTTATTTAAAACTAGCTAACAAACAAAAAGCACTTTTAACAAGCCACTCCTTGTTGTATTGGCATTACTTATCCCTTTGTGCTGCCGACAAAAATAGAAATAAATCTAATCTTGACAGCAGCAGCACTAAAACCCGAGCTGTCGAGCAGCATGCTCGTGTGATTTAATTTTTACATATTGCTGCGGGCTGTCTCGAATGTGTTTATAGCTTGAAGAGGATGAAATGCCATTGAGGTGTAATTAAAGCAGGATTTGAACCATGCTGCTAAATTGTAATTTTTTCAGGAAAATGAAGTACCCGTAATGGAATCGCCTTTTAAATTGCCAGATTTAAACCCTATCGAGCACATTTGTCCAAAAACAAGCAACAAATGTGGAATAAAATTCAGGAAGCTTGGTATGCTATTTTCCCGGAGTCCCGGAAGTTTGTGCCAATCTTATAAATTTAATTACCCGGCAACAAAAAGAGTTTATAAAAATGAAAAAAGTTTCGCCAAACTACTAGTATTTGCTACTAGCTATTAAAAAATTAAATTCAAATAAAATAAATATATACCTAAAAAATAAATGCCTTTAAGTCATTGGCTATTGTTGTAAATTTTTAATTTTCTAGTCGCAATAAAAAAACAAAACAAAGAAAAATAATTTCTGAATGCTGCTTTTAAACACTGTGCAATAGTGATTAACTTAAACTGTAACAATAGCATATTTCTTAAGTACTACTGAATAAATTTTATTACTTAAACTTTTTTTAAATGTTTTTTTTTTAATTTATTTACTTATTTCAATTGGGATATATTCTGAAAAGTCGAACACTGATAATTATTATTTTTCTAATTTCTTTGTGACAGCTTGCAGATGAGTCTTGGCATTCAGAAGACATACCACTATTTCTAGCAAAATAATTAACATTTGCTTGCTGATATCTACTCTGTTACATTTTGATTGGCTTTATCGCTTAAACTTTTAATCCCCAACAAAATACCAAAGACCGAGACGCCAGTTTATCAAATCGGAAACCCAACACAAAATGACTGTTAAACCCAACAGAAAAATTGAACCAACTAAACAAACGCCCAAAAGACGCCTCAAAAACGAAGAGACAAAGAGCTGTCTGACAACCGAACGTGATGGCAGCAAAAAACAAGGAAAAGGAAAATTACCACTCGCACTTTTGCAAAAGATAAAACATGCAAGCGAAAAATGCATTGAAAGAAAAAAAGCTAAATAAAAGTTATTTAATGTCTTTGAAAAAAATGAGTTTAAAATCATAACACACGAGTACTTTGATAAAAATATACTTTTATATGAAACAAAGATAAAAAAGTTTTCCACTTTTGCTTTGCCCCCAAAACACATAACACAAGTTTAACAATTTGGTAGAGTTTTCAAAGGACAAAGAAATTTAGCAAAAAGCAGGTTATTATGAAATAAGTACAAAGGTACAGATGTATGACATCCGTACCTTTGTTGTATTTAATGAAGGTGTTGGAGAGCAGCCTGATTATCTATCAATAATTTAGGTCAGACAGTTTTTTCACACAACTCAATCTAAAGAGTTAGAGATGGTTATCTTTTTCTAAACACTAAAATAACCTGAACAAGTAAGAGTGCTATATTCGGCCGAATCTACTATACCGTTCACCATGGTGATTTTAATTTTACAGAAATATGAAATAAATTGATTTAATTTAAGAGACAAACGCATTAAAAAAACTGCGCTTTTTTTACTAATCAGCAATATTTCCTATACCGTATATGTACATCGACGTCGAAAATGCCTAACTTTTTTCTATAAAATATTTTATAAAATTTTATATTTTTTTTAATTTTATAGAACTCTTTTTTTTAATTTCTTAGAATTTTTTTTTTTAAATTTTGTAGTTTTAAAAAAAATTAAAAAAAATTTATCGAATAAAAATTTTATGGAAACTATTTTGTAAAAACAAAAAATCTTTTTAAAATGTTATAAAATGTTATAGAAAATATTTTGAAAATTTTTTTTGGAATATTTTTGTTAAAATTTTTTTAATTTTTTTTCGAAAAATTTTTTAAAAGATTTTTGGAAATTATTTAGAAATTTTTTTTTAGTTTTTAGTAAAAATTTTTTTGAAAAATTTTTGTAAATTTTTTTTTTTGTTGAAAAAATTATTTTTTTAAAAATTTTAGTATCAAATTGATTGTAAAAACTTTTTGTGAAATTTTTTTTTTAATTTTTTATTGTGAATATTTTTGTAAATTTTTTTTTTAAATTTTTTAAATTTTTTGTAAAAATTAGGACCTCCCTGCGTCTAAATTACGTTAGAATTTTCAGACAAAAGCAATAAAATCCAAGTCATCATATTGCAAACTCGAAAAATTTTTTAAAAGATTTTTGGAAATTATTTAGAAATTTTTTTTTAGTTTTTAGTAAAATTTTTTTTGAAAAATTTTTGTAATTTTTTTTTTTTTTTTTTTGAAAAAATTATTTTTTAAAAATTTTAGTATCAAATTGATTGTAAAAATTTTTTGTGAATTTTTTTTTTTAATTTTTTTTTTTGTGAATATTTTTGTAAATTTTTTTTTTTAATTTTTTGTAAAAATTAGGACCTCCCTGCGTCTAAATTACGTTAGAATTTTCAGACAAAAGCAATAAAATCCAAGTCATCATATTGCAAACCCTCCCCCCTCCCAAAAAGTCTTTTGACTGCTTGATAGCCCCTGTGGGGCTATTGGCTACCTCTATATGCATTGCTTTCTATAAAGGCCTTTAATACAAATCAAAGCAGAAAAACACTACCAACCTAAAAACAAACAAAAAATCGTCCCTTGCAAGGGGTTATTGATCCTCCAAAATCTAAATGCACTCTATGCGATCTACTGGTCGTGGTCTTATATTTATTTAACAAATAAAAGCAAAAGTTAATCATTACAAACGAAAAACAACGATGAAAATATATAAGTAGGCTTGGTTTTTTGCCCACATTCCGTTAATCAAATTTTCGAAACTATGCCTGGCATATCGATGGGCTTAAATTTTCTGTATCTCTTCTGGTGGCGTGGCAAAGTTGATTTCAACCCGAACACAGACGGACGGACATCGGTTAATCAACTTCTCTATGTATAAGGATTCAGAATATACATATATACTTTATAGGGTCTGAAATAAATATTGTGGATATTTCTCACGGAATGACAAACTTATATGTATATACCCTTTCTGCTTTCAAACGTTATTAATAATTTTGAACCAGTTTCAGGTGGCTGGTTGAGCGGTCGACTTTAATAAAAGCTTTTAATATTCACTTTTTCACCAAACACAGCATATCTTTTCAGTAGTAGATGAACGGATGATGAATTTCGAATTTATATGTTTTTCGTGTTTTGAGGAGAGGCAAATTATCCAAACCCAAATATAAATAAAATCCCTAGCTCTTTTCCGCCAACAAATAAATTGCATTTTTATTATAAAACGTTATGGGTAATTAGCATAATATTTAAATTTCCAAAAATTTTATAAAAAATCGCATTTAGTTTTTTATTCTCTAATTACTTTTTATAAATTTTTTTTTAAGAAAACCTAAAGTTACCAACTTTATGGACACGCTTTTATTTTTATATGTTCTAAAATTCTAGGAATTTTTCCTAAACATTTGCACAATAAATATAGTGTAGTACGAAAATAAAACATTATAAGAAAAAATAAAACAAACAAAATAAAACAAAACAAAAAACATTAATTTCATAAAAAATTATCTTAAAACTGTATATAGCATATAAAGCATATTTAAAATAATACTTAACTCTTTAAGAAATTGCCATAGAAATGCCATATAATTAAGTGATATTTAAATCATTACATCCCACTCATACCTGTAATGATTCTAATGATTTCACAATTTCCTTTTAATTCTAATTTCAAACTAAAGTAGTTTTTTGTTTAATTAAGTATAATTTCAGGGCAACTGTAATTAAGTCATTTGTTTTATAATTATTACTCGTAAGTAGAATAACGCAAAGTGAAAGAAGACCTTTTAATTGCTTTTGATTTATTAACACATAAACTTTATTTCCTTTTCTCTTAATACGTTTCACACTTAGTGGCGTCAAAATTTAATTTAATTACATGTTTTCTTAGAACATTAATAGCTAAGAAAAGGCTAATTAATACTCGTAGGTTATTTAGTAAAATGAAAAATTAAATTATTAAAACTCATGCTTGTGATTTTTTTAACCATTTGGTAATTTTTTATTTCTGTAGCTATTTTTTTTTATAAATATTTTCAGCTCTATCCTTTACTCTACATTCAATATAGATCCTAAAATGCTGATTTATATTTCACTTTATTTTATCAAAAAAAAAATGTTTATTGTAGAAATAAAATCATTATTTAGAAAATATTTTCTTTTAATTAATTAAAATAATCGCTTTAAATATTTCATTGTCAATTTGCGGTAATTTTAAAGAGATTAAATTTTGATAAATAATCACATTATTTTTTGCGGCATATTTTTTATATTTAATCCAACATCACATCAATTAAAACCCACCCTTAAATAACTTTGTCATTGCAAACAAAAACCTCCCACACCGAAATCCACTTTTATATTAACTTTTCCATGTATGTGTAAGAATATTGAACGTTTTTGAGATCCTAATTATAACAATATTTATTGATTGCTCTTTGTTATTATTTACAGCACTTTAGCTAATTACACAACAAAATGAAAAGGGAAACAACTGGATTTGTTAAAGGCAAATTTACATTAAAATTAATTAATCATGTTTTACGAGGGAGTTATTTTCAAGAACAAAATTATGCAATTGCGAATAATTGCAAGTTAAAAAATATGAATTTTAAAATTTTTATTTTTTCGTAGAAAGTCTTCGGAAACAGCAGACTAAGAGGAGGATAAGCTACTACTAAGTCAGCTGCGACAGTCACATGAATGCTATCGTGTTGCATTATTTCTAATAAAGGTACTATACCAAAATAAATTAATTTTAATTATTTTATTTAATTCTTAAAAACATGCTTGTATATGGGCCACCCATAACAACAACAAATATAAATTTATTGAGCTTAAAAAGTTTTATCGTGACTGCTGTAAATGATAAGGTAAATAATTAATGTATATATATAATAAAATAGTAACTCATTTCCATCTGTCTGTCTGCATTTCGTTTGTGTTCACATCACGTAAAAACTTCGGGATGGATTTTAACAAAATTTTGGGAGGAGATACCTTAGCATCATGACTCCAATATAGGATACTTCTTTTCTCAAAGATATCTCATTTGCAAGAAAAGTGGAGAATTAGGAATGAAAGTAGACAATTTCTGGTTTAAAGGTACTGAAATTTTCGGTTTAAAACTGGGATATTTTAAATACGGTTGCGTACCTTATATTTTTGGAAGTGAGATATTTTAAATACTATTGCGCAACAGATGGCGCCAATGGAATAAAATTTGTATTTGATTCTTACTTTGTGGAATTACGATGTTATTAATTATTTCAAACAGCTTTTACAGAGCTTTACAATAATTTTTAGAATTTTTTATAAATTTTAGAATTTTATCCCGGAATGGGTACCTTTATATAAAGTAAATACGCAAGATTTTTAAAATTTGGTGCAAATTACTTTCAAATCAAAATCGAACAAAATATTGTGAGGACGCACACAACGTGTGGGGGCAATTAAAAAATTATTTTTTTTAATTTTCCTGACAGTGCTACTCAATGGAGTAGCGAAATAATGAAAATAAAAATAATTATCGACCTAAAGCTTAAAATTAAAAATAATTAAATTAAAATTTAAATATTTGATATTAAACTTTATTAGAAGCATATGGATTTAAGACACATTCTAAAATTAATGTTTAAAATACCAACAACTAAAAACCAATTAACACTAATATAGACATAGTTCATTCCACGGTAATTCTTATATGTCAATTTACAAAACTGAGAAATTGAAATTGAAATTCCAAACAATTTGAGTGGCAGTAAATTATATAAAATATTTTCACAAAAATCTCAAATATGCCCACTCAATTTACAATGAAAAAAAAAGCTAAGAAACAGAAGACAATAAAAATGAATGAATGAATAGGCCCTGGTATAATTGTTGTCTATTCCTTTTCTTGTTCTTTTACTGGAGTCTAAAAGCTGGTTGACACCCTCAACTTTTAACCTTAAAAAACTTCACTCCTTTTTTGCTGGCTAAAAAGCATTTAAAAGCAAGTTAATAAATTATTACTTTAACACCCACTTGCTACAAACAAACACTCCTACACTTACAGTTATATTGCGACAGAACAATGGCTTAAATCCTTAACTCAGATTTTTATTTATTTATGTGAACAAAATTAAGAGTTTATATGTCTGTATGTATGTATGTATGTATGTATGTATGTATGTATGTATGTATGTATGTATGTATTTAAGTATGTATGTGTTAGATGTGATTTTTATTTTAAATATGGAAAAACAAAAAATACATAAATACCGATATACAGATATACAGTACAGATATATGTAAATAAAAAGGGCGGAAAAAGGACTCCTTTTAAATCCTTTTTATTTTATTGATACATACATATGTATATATATATTTTTTTTATTGCCAAATATTGTTAAGCCTTTTGTACGCCATGATAATGATTGCAAATAACCTTGAACATGTCTGCTCGGTGGTTTATTAAAGTGCGAGCGTTTACACACTCTCACATTGCGTGTAAATTATTTTTATTTTGGTTTCTGTTGACACAAAATAAAATGTAATCTTTTTGTTGTTTTATTGTTTTATTTTCTGGCAAATATTGTTTGTTAAACGATTTATGCTATTGTCGCAAAATAACAACAACAAAAAATTCCGTTTTTTCACATAAAAATGTAAACGTGCAATGCATTAAATGTAGGAAACGTGGTGTTTTTTACATTTCCTTACATAGTATAGGTAAAGTATAGTAATCGTAAAAAAATCTATGCCGAGGTTTTAACGGATCTTTCCGTTTTGAGGTCTCCTGAAAAAATTCTTTGTCCCAATTAAAGGTCGTAATTATTTTTTTAATAATTATAATATAATTATAATTTTCAATTATATTCTTAATTAAGACAGATCAAAATAAATTTCATATTAAATAAATACTTGAATTAATAGAACATTGAATTAAATTTGTATCTGAAATTAATTAAAACCTTTAATTGAGGCAAATTTTTTCTGTAATGATATCTGTGGGTGGATGGGTGGGTATGTATGCCACTATTTTTGTAAACGCTCTACAGGTCATACTGTTTGACATATCAAAATTAAAACGAGAGAAAAAATAAACCTAAACAAAACTTTTGGAATTTTCTTGTTCTCAAAATATATTTGATTTTATAGAAAATTTTTGTGTAACAATTTTATAGAAAATTGTTTTGTAAAAATTTTATAGAAAATTTTTTTGTAAAAATTTTATTGAAATTTTTTTGTAACAATTTTATAGAATTTTTTTTTGAAAATTTATAGACAATTTTTTTTTAAAAATTTTATAGAAAATTTTTTTGTAAAAATTTTATAGAATATTTTTTAGTAAAAATTTTATAGCAAATTTTTTAGTAAAAATTTTATAGCAAATTTTTTAGTAAAAATTTTATAGCAAATTTTTTAGTAAAAATTTTATAGCAAATTTTTTAGTAAAAATTTTATAGCAAATTTTTTAGTAAAAATTTTATACAAAATTTTTTAGTAAAATTTTTGTAGAAATTTTATAGAAAATTTTTTTGTAGAAATTTTATAGAAAATTTTTTTGTAGAAATTTTATAGAAAATTTTTTTGTAGAAATTTTATAGAAAATTTTTTTGTAGAAATTTTATAGAAAATTTTTTTGTGGAAATTTTATAGAAATTATTTTAGTAGATCAAAATATATTTGATTTTATAGAAAATTTTTGTGTAAAAATTTTATACAAAATTGTTTTGTAAAAATTTTATAGAAATTTGTTTTGTAAAAATTTTATAGAAATTTGTTTTGTAAAAATTTTATAGAAAATATTTGTAAAAATATTTTTGAAATTTTTTTTGTAAAAATGTTATAGATTTTTTTTTTTAAATTTATAGACAATTTTTTTGTAAAAATTTTATAGAAAATTTATTTGTGGAAATTTTATAGAAATTTTTTTTGTAGAAATTTTATAGAAAATTTGTTTGTAAAAATTTTATAGAAAATTTGTTTGTAAAAATTTTATAGAAAATTTTTTTTGTAAAAATGTTTTATAGAAAATTTGTTTGTAAAAATTTTATAGAAAATTTTTTGTAAAAATTTTATAGAATTTTTCTTTTTTGTAAAAATTTTATCGAATTTTTTTTTGTAAAAATTTTATAGAATTTTTTTTTTTTTTTTGTAAAAATGTTATAGAAACTTTTTTTTGTAAAAATTAGAATTGTAGAAAATTGTTTGTATCCAGCAAATATCTAACAGCAGGCCTTTATCCAAATCATTCTAAAAAGCCTTTTGGAAGTTAACGGAAAATAAGTATCAAAATTAAGTTGTGAGCTGGTCTATAAAATGGCCTAGCGTAACAAAGCCTTTTCAGTTTTTGTCACTTGGCTCCTTTTGCCCACTCAAGCCTTTTAAAAGTCCTTCTTTGGAAAGTACGGGAAAATAAGAATCCCATAACAAATAAGGCTTTTTAAAAGGCCTAAAGTAAGAAGGTCTTTTTAATTTTATATGTATGAATATTTGTTGAGTAATTTTCGTTTCTTTTTGTTTTTCATTTATATTTAATTAACACAAGTACACAAGTTGACTTGTTAATATGTGTGAAAAGTGTGTCTTTGGCATTTACCAAAATTATTTATTCCTCGAGTCGTTCGTAGTCTTAAGTAATTAATTAACATTTTTAATGAACTTTCATGTGCTCACTTCTGCATGAATAAAACAAAAAGCAAAAAAAAAGGGAGGGAGACAGGAAAGTGAAAACAACATAATATTGACCAAACACACATTTATACACACATACAATAAAATACATTTAAAACACACACAAATCCACATAAAATGTCTTTTCCGTCCAACATTTATATTTAAAACCATCAAGTGTGTGCGATTTCTTATTTTTACCAGTTAAAACAACTTAAATATTATTTTACCCCTGTGACAAATTATTTTATAAGTGCCATTAATGTGTGTAAGTGTGTGTGTAGGTAAACTTGACTTATGTGCTATTATTATACATATATATTTATTTAAAGAGTGTGTTGGTTTGCTTTGTTTAGAAACCAACAGACTGTAATTCATTTAAATGTCTCACATTTAAAAGTAATCAGTAGCGCAGTAATCAGTGCAAAGTCCACAAATGTGACCGGTACTTAAATATTATTACAAAAAATATTAAATATATATTAAAACAATTTCAAAAAGCTCTATCTTCTATGAAATATAATGTAAAATTAAAATTTCTCAGATTCTATTTCTTTGATAAGTTTGTTTAAATAGAAAATTAATAACAATTGAAACTACCGGGTAGATTGATACAAAGAGTACTGATGACGGACGTAGCTGTCTAGAAAATGCATTCTGCTTTGCTGGTATCTAATTTTTCTTTATCTCTTTATAATTAAGAACTTAAGCCTAAATAATTAATTTATTAATTCAAAAATAGTTCAAATAATATTCATATAATTTAAGTTTTGTTTATTACAAACAAAACTTTATTGTCGATAAGGACGAGCAGCTACTCACTCTTAATACGAGTGATATTACAACTGAAGGCAATCGCATAAATCACTAGAAATTTTCAAAGTTTTTATTTATTTATTTCATAAAAAGTATTCAAATATTTTGCGAAATGAACGGCCCAAATATTTTTATCATTAATGTATGAACATTCTTACGTATGCACAGTGGTATTAAAAACAAATGCAGGTAAAATCACTTTTACACCATTTTTATATATTTCGCAACAGTTAGTTGAAAAGGCTTTATATAAGTTGTTCCATATGTTATTTCTACTAGAGTAGGACAAAAATTATTGATATATCGAAATATGGATTTTATAATTTCCCATTTTTTAATTTTCAAAATCTTCAAAAAATATACAACTACACATAAACCCCTTCAATATTTTCTTAGTCTTTCATAATTTTTGCCCAATCACAATTTTTACATAAAATTTTCTATTATATTTTTACAAAAAAGAAAATTCTATAAAATTTTCTATAAAATTTTTAAAACAAATTTTCAATAAAATTTTGAGAAATGACCAAAGTGGTTTTTTTTGTAGTGTATCAACTAGTTGTCAAGTGCAATGAGAACCTTCCTCCCCTGCACCCGTCATTCCAGTTAGTGATCCAACGCAAGCAATAGCCCAAGCAATTCTGCCTGGAGACGGAGATGTTCTCCCCCCAAACGCAGACTACAGGACAAGTTTAGCTCAGCTGAGTATATACCATCTCCTGCTTTATCATTAGTAAATGTCGTGGATTTGTCTACTAATAGAAAGTAATACAATTATAATTCTTGCAAAAATAACCGACTACAAAACAAATATATGTGCATCAATTCTAAACTAAAAATTTAAAAGGAAGTGATCTGTAAGAAATAGTACTCAAATCAAATACTTCTATACTTTTTGCTCGAACGGACAAGACAAATTACGTCAGATATGAGGACACCCTTTATTTTTTTACAGTTATTATTACTGACACAGTAATAAAAAGTAAAGGTTCCAAAATTAATGTACAATTTTAAATTAAACACTTATTTTAAAGGACAGATTCTTTGTTAATTTGTCTAAAACGGTTCAAAAGTTTGGCCATATGCATCAATTTACATCAACTATTGAGACACCCTTTAAAATTTTAAATATTTATAAATGTTATTATACGGGACATAGTAGTGGAGATTCTGTCTAATTTTCAAGTGTTTGTCTATAACGGTTCAAAAGATAAGGCTAGATAAGTTAATTATGGGGACACCCTTTAGTTTCCAAATTTAAATTATATACTTGATGTTATAAAGGATATACAGGTTCTTTGTAAATTTCAACCGCCTATCTGTAACGGTTCAAAAGTTTGGCAATATACATACATCAAATTACATCAACTATTGGGACACCCTTTAACTTCTAATTATAAATATTTAATTTCTGATTATAAATATTGGACATTCTGTCCAATTTTCAAGTGATTGTCTACAATGGTTCAAATGGCTCATATATTTAAATTGACGTAACATATGGGGACACCCTTTAATTTTTAAGTTTATTTTTTATTAATTTTTGTTATTGGCAGCTATAGTAATATTCAGTTTTTTTAAATTTTAAAAGGTTGCCCTTTACGGTTCATAATACACGTAAAAAACACGTATGTTGTATGGGGACACCCTTTAATTTACAAAATTCTCAACTTCTTTTAATATGGAACCAATCTGTAAGCATTTCCTTTCTAATAAAGAAAAAAAATTTAAAATCGGTTCAGAAATGACTGAGTTCTGCGGGCACAAACATAAAAAAAAGCAACATTCAGATGAATTGATAACCTCCTTCTTTTTTTGAAGTCGGTTAAAAATAAAACACATTTCATATTTTTTTTATTTTTCCGAGTTTTACATTGACGTATTTTCTATAGAAAAATTATATTTTATCATTTAGCAGAACTTGTGCTAGTCTACCATTCGGGGGGTTGTGGGTTCGTTTCCCCCCAAAGACTGTGTGTGTTTTTTATACAACGAAGACTTTTCTTCGTTACTATACTAGATTATTTAAGTTTAAATATATAATCTGTAGTTAAATTGGAATATTTAATAAATAAATAAATACAAGATTTTTTTTTTTCAATATAAAATACAATAAATAGCTATGTATGTACATATGTTTACTTTACAATTATACACATTATTGCTGTACTTTTAAGTGCTCACAAATGTGTGAATTTAATACAAAAAAGTAGGTGAGGAAAATTATTAACAATTAAATAGAAAAGAAAAGAATAAAAAGGACGAGGAAAAAATTAATCCAAACAAAAACTTAATATAAGTAATTTTACACACGTTTTCGACAAATGTGACTGATTAATTAACAACGGCACAGAAATTTCTAAGTTTTTGTGTGGCTATAATTGAAACTCATACAACCATTTAAATGTGAGCACATAATTGCATAAGTTTTTGAAAGGGAAAATGTGTTTATGTTAAATATTAGTTAAATAACTTTATTATATGTACTACACGCAGAGAAAAACAATGGTTACAGCATGGTCACAACATCCACATTATGTTCTCTATAACAATATATGGCTGCAATGAACAAAGTACAGTTAGTTAGTTTCTAATCGACTTCAAAAAAGAAGGAGGTTATCAATTCGTCTGAATGTTGTTGTTTTTTTATGTATGTAATAGGAGAAGTCAGCCATTTCTGAACCGATTTTAAATTTTTTTCCTTTATTTGAAAGATTATGCTTTCAGGTTGGTTCCGTTTTAAAAACAGTTCATTATATTAAAAATAAAAATAAAGGGTGTCCCCATACAACACACATCTTTTTTACCTGTATTCAGAACCGTAAAGGGTTAAAAAATTGCGTGTCGCTATAACTCCCAACAGCAAAAATTTATAAAAAAATTAATTTAAAATTTAAAGGGTGTCCCCAAAGGGTGACGTAATTTTACCTATTTGGGCCTATCTTTTGAACCAATATAGACAAAACCTTGAAAATTTGACAGAATGCCGTTACTATGACCGTTATAATAAAATGTATAGATCTTCAAGATTTTAAATTAAAGGGTGCTCCAATAGTTAATTTAATTTGATGTATATGGCCATACTTTTGAACAGTTGTACAGAGACCGCTAAAATTTACAAAGAACCTGTATTGCTAAGTCAGCTATAACAAAAAGTATACAATTTGAATTTGGAAATAAAAGGGTGTCCCAATAGTTAATGTAATTCTATGTATGTGGCCAAACTTTTGAACTGTTATAGACAGACAGCTGAAATTTACAAGGAACCTGTATTGCAAAATCCACTACAGCAAGTATACAATTTGAATTTAGAAATTAAAGGGTGTCTCCATAAATTATGTAATTTGATCTATATGGCCCTATCTCTTGAACCGTTAACACAAACACTTGAAAATTAGGCAGAATGTCTACTACTTTGTCTGGTATAATAACAAGTATAAATATTTGGAATTATAATATAAAGGGTGTTCCAATAGTTCATGTAATTTGATATACATGGTTAAACTTTTGCAGCATTATAGACAGATAGTTGAAATTTACAAAGAATCTTTGTGGCCAAATCCTCTATAACAACAGGTCTTTAATTTAAAATTGTAAATTAAAGGGTGTCCGAATAGGTGATGTTATTTGATTTATGTGACCCTATCTTTGAAGCCGTTACAGACAGAGGCTTGTATGGTGTCCCTATAAAAGACGTATGCTGGTGAAAAAAGCTTAACTTTTGAACAGTAATAGGGAGAGGCTTGACATTCGCATAGTCTTTACTTTCTTTCCCTCTAATTTTGGCGCATCTTTTATTTGGTTTTAATCTAATACTTACAGATTACTTCTTACATTTTTAGTTTAGAATTGGTGCCTTCTATCTGTTTTGAAGTCGGTTTTTTTTTGCAAGAATTATTAACATTACTTTGGTTACTCGAAACAAGTTTTGTTTAAAATTTCATCATTAAATGGTTACTAAACCAAAAAAAAAATGCAACATGGTTGGTTTTAACTATACAATTTTTGGTAAGCTTCATAATAACAAAAAAATTTTTCTATTACTGGATTGTGCTTTAAAACAAAATAATTAAAAAATTTGTAAACTATTTTGTTTTGGTGAATTATTATACATATTTAATTATTATCTGTAATATAAATTAATTATGTAATCGTCATGTATCTTTTATGAAATCGTTAAAAACTAAAATAATCTATATCTGTACATACATATATATATAATACATACACTGTTGCTCAACAGATGGCCCTTTTTTAAAATAATGATTATCTTATATCCTGTTTTTATAGAGCTTTACAATAATTTTTAGAATTTCGTATTACTGTTAGAATTTTATCCAGGGATGAGTACCTTTATATAAAGTAAATACATACGTAAGAGTCTTAAAATGTGGTATGGATTACTTTTTAAGCAAAATCGAACAAAATATTGTGGTCACAGCTATTTAATAATTAAAACAATGACATATCATAGGTTTTAGCCGTAATAATGTTTAATTTTGTTTGAAAAAAAATATTTTCTATTTATTTTTTTTATTATATTATGGTCATATTTCATTATAAAATATTTATATTAAACAAACTTTGGTAATTTTAAACTATGTCTTTATCAGCAGTGACACTAATATGGTTCGAACATAACAATATTGTGGTTTGATTACAATATTGCTTTTTTGACTACAACCCTATAATTTAATCATTATATGTTGCTCTTAGATTATGGTTATCTCAACCATTTTTTTTTTTTTTTTTTTTTTTTGTATAAAAGTAACACTCATGGAATTAATGCCTACATTAATCGTGTTACTTCCTTTGGAAAGGTATAGAAGTAGATAAGACAGAGAATTAGAGTAATAGTAAAGCTTTACTTTCGGCAACATGGCAATTGCACGTTATGTTTATTTTTATATAAATTATAAATTGATATAGCCAATTTCGCTCGGTTACTATTTCATTATATTTATAGATATTGATTTTAATAAACCCTAAAACTGCACTTTTAATTATAAGTTTTTAATAATAAAAATTTTCACCAGAGTAGCCAAATAAAAAAAGAAAAATCGCCAATTATAGTTATTCTCAAACGCCAATGTAGGCGTGGTATGAACTTTGGATTTTGAAAATACATATATGCTTTAACTCGTTCTTAAATTGGTTAAATTAAAGATTATGTATTTGTCTAAAGATGCCTTAAAGAAAAGAATTTTTTTTCCTACAAATAAATAATAAAAAACATTCAAGTTTTATACAAAACTTAAGTGGGCTTAATAAGTATCTACCCACCAGCCAGTAAACCAACGCATGCTATAGATAAAATATTTTGCATAATAAACGAACGCTTCCTCATCTAAACATAAAAAGCACCAGACTGTTTGAATTGAATATCTGTTCTGCCCTCCATCAAATAGATATTAAAAAATGCTGACTTACATTCATTGCGTATATGACACTCACAATAAGGGTGTTCTGTATGGTTGTAGTGGTATGCGTGCTGGATACCAATATTTAATAATTTCCGTGTCGATCGAACACTAAGCTATCTAGAAGGAATTTTACGATTATGATTACTCCCATAGAGTACAGTACAGTATATTGCAGGGGGAAACAAAGATTTAAGAATTTTTCTTTTTAATTAGGGTATGTTGCAATTAATTAGTTAATCTATTATATCGAGTGATTTTTTTGCTATTTTGTTTTTCAATAGCAAAAATGCTCTGTAAGGTTTGCCATTTCACTATAAATAGACTAACAAACGAACGAAGCTTGCAAATCATTTTTTTTAGCAAAATTCATACTGTATAAGCAATCACTTCGTAAATTATTTTTGGTCATCATAATCGGTGAAATTTTGAAAAAATCGTAAAAAAAATGGGGCAAAAACGCGAAATTTTTTTCTACAGTATAAAAGTAGAGATCGTAAATTTTATAGTGATATATAATATTTTTAGGATCGTGATGACCTTCACTTTTAAAAATCTTTTAATTTTTTTTTTTTTTTTGACAAAAATATCCTTTTTTAAATTTGAAAGAAATTTTTTTTTCATAAAAATTTTAAATAAAATTTTTCTAAAAATTAATATAAGTAGCTGTTAATATAGCTTTGCAGATAAAGAACTAAATACAAAATCTTTATTCGTTTAGCCACAAAAATATATATTGCAAACCTCTCAAAATCCTAAAAGTAAATAAATAAACGTATGCGATTTACTCAACTTTACTGATTTTAACAGGGTCCCAAAACGACAAATCTCAAGCAAAAGCCTTGAAAATTCACTTAACGATGCATAACTTTGTTGTCTGTCGAGCTGCTTGCTGAAATTTTTATATTTCTCATTATTAATTTTGGGCCTAATGTCCGGCTAGATTGATAAAGAACCCTCTGTGCGACGGTATCATTGGACCGTACTTCTTCAAAAACAATAAAAATCGCAACGTTACAGTCAATTGAGCAAAGTATCGTGCGATGATAACTGAAAGAATTAGATTTGATTGACATGATTTTCAACAAGACGGTGTCTCATGTCACGGAATGCGATAACATGATTCTATTAACAAGCCAGCCACAATGCCAGCACTGGAAGACAATATGACTGCTGAATTGGTGAGATGCCGCCCGAAATGGTAGAGAGAGTATGCCAAAATTGGACCTCACGTATCAACAACCTACGTCGCGACGTAGCCGCAGGCATTCAAATTCATTCATTCATTCAGTCCCAAATAATTATTTCATTCACTTTTGCAAATTTTCCGAAGATTATATATTTTCAAAATATTAAATTAAAATCCAAACGGGTCAAAAATTACCCAATAAAAATTAATTAATGTAAACTTCAGGCCAATTACATTTCAAGTTTAAATGGAATGTTTAAAACGAGTGTTGCTTTACAGTCACAGCAATTTTAAATAAATTTTCAATAATAGAACGCACAATTCATGGCAAGGCACTGTGATCAGGTAGCCGCACTACGAAGGGGAAATATTAAGACGAAAATTTTATATAAATTTTTTTTATATATATAAAAATTTTATACAAAAAATTTATATTATATATTTTATATGGAGTTTAATGGTTCAACTTCCATTTAGGGGGAGCATTTGTTAGATTAACTGTCAAAATCCATACAAAAAAAATTAAAAATTTTTGACTTAATATTAACCCATCGTTGGCCTTACTTACCTAATATAAATTCGCCTTGATTGATTCTATGGCATGCGATTGATTTGTCAATATTTATACATATGTATGTATATTTATTAAATTCTTAGATTGTTTTAATTGGCTCTATTTCACAGGATCTACCGTTATGTCAACAACGGTAAATCCCGTAAACCACGTCAACAATAAATATAATAAAATAGTAACTCATTCCCTGTCAGTCTGCATTTCGTTTTTTTTTTTTTGTGTTCGCAGCACTTAAAAACTACTGGATCAATTTTAACAAAATTTTGTAGTATCCTGATTCCGATATAGGATACATTTTCAAAGAGAAAGAGGAGAAAAAGCAGTAAAAGACGAAGAGTTTTATACCGATTTAAAGGTACTGCATACTTTAAGGCATATTTTATATTTTAAACACGGTTTCGCCATCTGTTGCGTTGTTATAAAATAATGACAAAATATGAATTGCTTATTGCCAAATAGCCAATTGAATAAAATTTGTATTTGATTTATATTTTTAGAATTACATTGTTATTATAATATTTTAAACACCTTTTACAGAGCTTTACAATAATTTCTCGAATTATATATATAAATTTTAGAATTTTATATAGGAATTTTTTGATTTATTTAATTTAATTAAGTCTATGAATTTACAATTCTTACAGACTATTTAACACTTAAAATATGAATTAATGGCAAAATTTAATTATTTAGATACAATAAAATATTACGTTTTATAACATTACAATTAACACAAAAGTCAACATGACAATAAAGTTTATTAAAATCCCTACAACATCTTATAAAGGGATCAAAATTAGCATAATTAGTTCTATAAACTTTAATAGAAAGCGGATAGTAGTAGCGTGTGGGACGATTGGGAACGTTAAATGCAATGTTACCAATTAGAAAATCAGAGCAAATATTACCTTTTATTAAATTTAACATAAATATTACATTTATCATTATTCTACGACTTTTTAGTGATAGCAGCTTTATAAGCGCAAGTCTTGTGCTTCATAAGGTGGAAGATTTATTGGATTCCAACGTAGTCGACGGAGACAGAATAACAAAGATTGTTTTTGAACAGATTCAATAGTATTTATATGAATGTTATAAGCTGAATCCCATATTATAGAACCATATTCCATATGTTTAGTCATATGTGGATACTGGAATTCTTTTGCTTAACGTTTGATGAATCCTAGCAAGCTTCGTGCTTTATTAACTATTAAAGTTATATGATATAAGAAATTTAGTTTAGCATCAAGTAAAATTCCAAGATCATGAAACACATATACTTTTTCCAGCTCATAATCGCCTAAAACATATTTAACGTTTAAATGTTTTTTTCTGAAGATACACATGTGTTTGCACTTTTTTAAATTTAGTTTCATTAAGTTTCGGCTGCACCAGGAATAAAATGAATTTAAGTCTTCCTGGAGAAATGAATGATCTGCATATTCATTAAAGCTAAAAAAGTTTTTAACATCATCAGCGTACATTAGAACATTTGAAAATTTTATTATTTTTGGTAAATCATTTATGAATAACGAAAACAGCAGTGGTCCAAGATGACTTCCTTGCGAGACACCAGATGTAACAGCAATAGACTTAGAAATTACATTTCGGAAAAGAACGTTTTGGCTTCTATTGAACAGATAGGATTGAATCCAACTTAGGCTATTTTGAACAAATCCCATTTGGTGTAATTTTCTTAATAGGAGTTTATGGTTCACTTTATCAAATACTTTACTAAAGTCTGTGTAAACCACATCCGTTTGTTTTCGTTGAACAAAACCACGATTAACAATAGTTGGAAGTTGCAAAATATTAGTAACAGTTGAGCAACCCTTACGAAAACCATGTTGGAACGGAGATAAAATTTGGCTATACCTCTGTAATTCGTGATGTCAGATTAGTTTCCAGATTTAAATTATGGTAGAATATAAGAATCTTTCCAATATTTTGGGAAGTATCCAAATTTAAGAGACAAGTTAAATATATGTAAGTGTAAGAGGAGTCGTTAAAGCTTCAACACATTTAATCACAATACAACTTGGTACTTTATCAGGTCCATGTTTGGATGGGTACCTTTATATAAAGTAAATGCGTAAGAGTCCTAAAATTGTGCGTGTGAGCACAGCTAGTATATACCTACAACTCAAAAATAATTTATTTTATTTTATTTTATCTGCATTCAAATTGTCTTCAAGTCTCACAAAGACTTATTTTTCCGTTTGCTCATTAGTCTATTTTTTATGCAAAATTTAACAATTTTTTTTTTTCTTCCAAAAGTCATAATGTCATTGAAATTCATACACATGTTTTGATTTGATTTACAATTTACTGATGGCATTTCATTTTGACAAAAAATGTACAGCAGTGACAAACTTTTACTTTATTACAAGAGTTTTGGTAAACCAACAACAACACTATTGATTTATTGCAACAAGTTCTAAAACAATAAATTACCATAGCAAATCTATACATACATTTAATAAGACTGTAACATTACTATTTCTGTACATGAAATATTATTTTTAAGAATTTTGTTGCTGGTGCAGCTAGTTATCGGAATGGAATACAAGACAGCAATTTTTGGAATTGTTGTCTGTCTGTAAGTCTGTCTGTCTGTATGTCGGTCTGTCAGTATTCGCATCACGTAAAAACTACTGGATGCATTCTAATAAAATTTTATGAGGAGGTACCTTAGTATATTTAAAGATGCTGCACACATGACAGCACCTTTCTCGAGCTATGGTATGAGTGTGTTGCGAAACAAAACAAAATAGTATTCAAGCTGCCCTTCTGTGTGAATTTAGTCGTAAAGTAGCTCTGGATTGAGGAATTGTCGTTATCGCTTAAATAGAGGAGCACCACTAAACACAATTTTTCACTGGAGGAGAACCATTAAACACTTTTTATTTTTACCTCGCTCAATTTGGATTCTTACTACCTATACGAAGATATATGTCGCGCTGCAGATTTTGGAAGAAGCAAAGGATATCATACTCTGGTGCTTTGGTTTTGTACCTCTGCCATTACCTAATTTTTGTTCAGGATCCAAAATAAAAATATGTCATAGTTTATTTATTTTTAGCTATGCTAGCTGGTAATTACTATCATATGTTTAAAGCTCAGGTCCCACATGGCGTCCACATTAACAAGTTTCTGCCAGTGGTGCTAAGTCTTATGCTAGCCAATGCTTTATATTCACACACAATGTGAGCTACCATCTCAGCCTCCTCCAGGCACAGTCTGCAAGTATCACCTTCTTCGATTTTCATCTTGGCTAGATGATACTTGAAGTTTCCATGACCTGTCACTAATGCTCAGGTTTCAGGTTTAATGAGTCCACCCATTGTAGCACTATGCTACTACCCAGCGCTGCTCTGGGTTCTGGTTCACAGAAATTTACAGCAGATCACCCTTTTGCTAGTTGGTCTGCTGCTTCATTCCCATCTGTGCCATGTGTCCCTTAACCGAGGCACATTTGTTAAGTTTTAGAACACATTCCAGCACTATGAAGTGCTTGCTTTTGAAAGGGATTTACCAAAGTCCATAGGGTCAGGTGCGTCCAGCTCATCCGCATTTACCTCCATAGCCCCAGAAGTATCTTCATAGATTGACCTGTCCACTCCTTGCGAGGTTTATTTGTCATTCTCATCCACTAACCCCTATTGGCTATATTTTTATTTTGGAATATCTCGGTTCAACGCCATAGGAGAGGCCGTAGAGATTAACCTGGTCACCCTTTGCGAGGTGTTCCTCTCCATCCCTTCTGAATCCTTCCTTAGACCAATAAAGACCGTAGTTTCCTGAGGTATTAACCTTTCCGCCTCTTGCGAGGCTTTCTGGCTTATCCCTTTCGGATTCCCACGGTCATTTATGGCGATGATAAAGTCCATCCACACAGAGCTCCTTATGAGTGGGTAAGTCTACATTGAAACTGGAGGTCGACCGGTATCCAGAGTTCGCATACTAAAGACCAAGGACCCTCTTGACCATGCATCCCTGGCGTATGCTGTTCCACCGTGGATTAGGGGAGCTGTTATTGACTAGTCCTCTTTAACCACTAAATAGCCATAACAAATGTTGCACAACATTTTTCACAAATTCTTACAGAATACTAGGCTTAAACCTAAAAAAATTTATTTAAATGTATATAAACATATAATGTGTTTATATGCATATAATATGTATATATACAATTTGCATTAGGAGTTTTTTTGATCACTGACCATTAAAGCGTACCCAATAAGGACCAACAAACATTTTTACTGGCCATTAATATCAGAAAAAATGTAAAACAACAAAATTAAATTAACTTTTCAAACTGTCCGGAAAATCATCTAAAAATGTTTAATATTTTGCACAAAATTAATATAAAATAAAATAAGTTTATAGAATTAAAAAAAATGTAAATTTTTAATTTCATTTGTTTTCCTCTCTAAAACTAAATTGCATTCAAAATAACCCGGAACCATGAAATAAAACACACTGAACCGAAATCACACAATTTCAATAGTTGCACTGATTTTCTCTTTTTTTTATTTATTTTCCTGTCATCCAGATAATAAATTATGTAATAAATAAATTCAATTAATACATTATGCATGTGTGTCTTTGTTGGGATTAGATAATGAATCAATAAATATGGGATATTGGATATTTGAAATTTTTAGTGTGTTGTGTAGGTGTATGACAGAAATTGTAGAAAATAATTTATTAGCGATTGGCTAACAGCCATAGCAGTGCATTTTAGTTAGTCAGCATATGCAAACCTATAACGTAATTTGATAAAACACATAAACAAGTTAAAACTTTTTTTCCACATTAAACAAGCATCTCCTACAAAAAAAAAAACCTAGTTCAGCTGATACCTAAGACCCACTAATCTACCCAACACATTTGTATGTACTCACACAGCCACACAGCCTCACCACATAAATACATTCATATTCATTTGCAACCGGACTGAGAAAAAAATAACCTCAAACAAACCAGCAAAAAATAGATAAATAAAACAGGAAATATATTTTATACTCGTATTTTATTTTGTTTCATACACGGTCAGCACAGCAACTTAGATTACGAGATACTCATGCACAGGCATGTTTAAAACCACATACTTTCATCTACACATAGCAATTCTTTCCTTGTCATCAAAGAGTGATAATGTGGGAAAAACGAAATGAAAAACAAAGTATGACGCCAAAAAAAGCATTAAAATATTCCAACAAAAGGAAGCAACAATTTTCAAATACGATGGAGTTAAACTAGACCATAAACACGAGTACAAACATATTTACACCCACCCGAACATGGTTTCTCATGCACAACCATGCAGTGACATGGGTAATGTTTTAGAAGTGATATTAAATATTCATAGAAAAGGAGTAACAAAAGAAATTTTCATATTAAAAAGTTTGGTTTCCGAAAAAAAATAAAAATAATTATGTTTCGGATTATAAAACCAAGCAATTAAAATTACCGGTACCCAGCAGAATGACTAAAACATAATTATATTTTAAATAAATAATTCATAAAGGCAACCTCGACTTCACAGAGGGCAGAGACAGGCATCGCATTTAAGCTAAAAAAAATTTGAAAGAAGTAATGTGCAAGCATTAATTAAAAAAACTTAAAGATAAATAATATACGACAAGAACCCATCTTGTAAGGGGACACCCTTTAATTTCCCTTTTTCTACACTTCTAGCTACAGCGAACAAACTATGTAATACACGCTCGGTGTAAATTTTTATCGTCTGCCTTTTACGATCCAAAAAATAGGCCCATATTTCTCAGAATCACCTCACATATGACCCACCCTTTAGTTTTTAATTTTATGTTTAGACTAGGATGTATTGTAGTGGACATAGGGGCATAGAAACCTCAACATACACTGTATAAATTTCTACCGTCTGGCTTTCACTATCCAAAAAATAAGCTACATATATGCACTCATATAGGTTATGTAAAAAATACTTAAACTTAAAGGGTATTCCGATAGTCACGTGATTTTCCAATAAGTGGATTTATTTTATGAACAATAATTTCCAGTCATTTTAAATTTACACAGAATATTAAAAATTATGTTCGGTTTTTTAACAAGTATAAAAAATAGAACTAGGAACTAAAGGGTGTTCCTATAGTGACGTGATTTTAACGTATTTGGGCTTATCTTTGAACCGTTATAGGTAGATTCTTAAAATTGTCACAAGAGGTGTATTGCTATGGCCGCTATATCTAAGTCGCTATATCTTACTAAAAATTAAAGGGTCGTCCGATAGTGACGTGATTTTCAAGTATATGACCTTATTTAGTTTTAACCGTAATTGCTACACTTTAAATTTATACATAATATAAAAGATTGTGTACGCTATAAAAAAAATATAGTTAAACTAAAAATTAAAGGGTGTTTCAATAGTGATGTGATTTTACGTTTATGGCCCCGTGATAGAACCGTAATACCCCGAAACTTTAAATTTACACAGAGTATGTTTTGTAATATCTACTATTACAACAAGTACCAAAAATAAAATTAAAAAAATAAAGGGTCATCCCTAGTTGAAGCGATTTTGACAAATTTGGTCGTATCTTCTAAATATTAAAGACAGTAACTTAAAATTTAGAAATTTAGACAGGGTAGTACTATGCTCGGTTTAATAACAAATAACATTATTAATTAATGGTTAAAGGGTATGCCCGTTGACGACGTGATTGTGACATATATGTGATTATTTTTGAACCGTAACAAGAAAACATTTCAAATTTTAAAAAGCAAGTTATAACAACATAAAATAAAATATTAAACGGGACCCATAAGACATAAAAAAATTAATATCTTGTATTAAACACAGTACGGAACCCTGTGTATGTGAGTCTGAATCGCACCTGACTTCAAGAGTCTACCTATAACGGTTTTAAAGATAAAGCTATATAAAGGAAACTAAGCAACTCATGGGAGACACCCTTGAATTACGATTTTTGTTTTTTTTTTTGCTTCCTGTTATACATACTGTGTTATATTTACTGTGCCTGTCCATAATGGCTTCAAATAAAAGGCATGCAATTAGGTACAACATCTCAGCACATCTTTTGTAGCCTATTAGGACACCCTTTAATTTTAAAGTTTTTATAGCTTATACATAGAGAAGTTCATTAAACGAAGTCCTTCTATGTTCGGGTTGAAATCAACTTTGCCACGACACCAGAACAGATATAGAAAATTTAAGCCCAACAATCTGCCAGGCATAGCTTTTGTTTGTAATTTTTTTCGTTTGGAATGATTGTTTTTTTAATAAATTAAATTTTTTCAAAATTTTTTTCGATAAAATTTTTCCAAAAAAATTCGATAAAATTTTTTCAAATAATTTTCGATAAAATTCTTACAAAAAATTTTCAATAAAATTCTTAAAAAAAAATTTTGATAAAATTCTTACAAAAAATTTTCGATAAAATTCTTACAAAAAATTTTCGATAAAATTTTTACAAAAAATTTTCGATAAAATTTTTACAAAAAATTTTCGATAAAAGTTTTACAAAAAATTTTCGATAAAAAGTTTTACAAAAAATTTTCTATAAAAGTTTTAAAAAAAATTTTCTATAAAAAGTTTTACAAAAAATTTTCTATAAAAGTTTTACAAAAAATTTTCGATAAAATTTTTACAAAAAATTTTCGATAAAATTTTAACAAAAAATTTTCGATAAAATTTTAACAAAAAATTTTCGATAAAATTTTAACAAAAAATTTTCGATAAAATTTTTACGAAAAATTTTCGATTAAATTTTTACAAAAAATTTTCGATAACATATCTACAAAAAAATTTCGATAAAAGTATTACAAAAAATTTTCGATAAAAGTTTTACAAAAAATTTTCGATAAAATTTTTAATAAAATTTTCGATACAATTTTCGATAAAATTTTTACAAAATATTTTCGATAAAATTTTTACAAAAAATTTTCGATAAAATTTTTACAAAAAATTTTCGATAAAATTTTTCCAAAAATTTTCGATAAAATTTTTCCAAAAATTTTCGATAAAATTTTTACAAACAATTTTCGATAAAAGTTTTACAAAAAATTTTTGATAAAAGTTTTACAAAAAATTTTTGATAAAAGTTTTACAAAAAATTTTTGATAAAATTTTTACAAAAAATTTTCGATAAAATTTTTACAAAAAAATTTCGATTCAATTTTTACAAAAAATAATTGATAAAATTTTACCAAAAAAGATGTCTATATCTTTATATTATATTTGTAATAATGAAGTAGAAACCGAATTTATAATATTGTGAAATTGGGAAACATAACAGAGTAAGGGAATATTTAACATTACTATGGTGAAGAGTATATAAGATTCGACATGGCCGAATATAGCACTATTACTTGGTTTATTTATTTTTGTTATCATAAACATGCCATTGGTTAAGGCAGAAATCGCTAAACATGGATCAGTCTTTGAAACTTATATTTGTATTTTTTTTTTTTTTTAATAATTTAACTCGCTAACTTTCAGAAAGTAATGTATTTTGTAGTAAACATTAAAGTGCTAAAACTTTTACTTTAAAAAATCTTTTCTTTCCCTAAAAAATATATTGCAAAGTTAAAATTTCTAATAATTTGCTGCGGACTATAAACATTACCATTAAGAAATAGAATCATACTTAAAATATGTGTATCTGATGGCTTGTATTAAAAGCAGCACTAGCAACATATTTAATTTTAAACAATCAAATCAAAACGTATAGGGTGTATGTGTCGACGTTACGCTAGCAGAATTTTTTTTTCTCTATACACACCCCAACCCAACTTTATAGCAATGCCACATAAATTGGAAATCAATAGGTGTCTGCTAGAATGTGCAAAAAAATTTGAATAACCAAATTTGGTGCCAAAATATTTTTAAATTCGTGGTATTTTTTATATCATAATCTTTAAATGATTATGACTACTGATAAGTTTGCGGCATAAAACTTTAAGTCGGTGACGCTGGTATGGGAAGCAGTTATATTTTTAGTTGCAACTCGATTTAATTTGAATTGAATTTAATTTTTTTTAATTAATATTTATACTGGCTTAAGTTCTTTATTATAAAGAGATAAAGAAAAATTAGACTCTAGCAGAATATAATGTAATAATTATTCCATATATATACAAACTACTTATATTTTTAAAAATTGTATACATATAAAAATGAAGAAAAAATGTCTGATTTGTAGTATAATATAATAGGATTGGGTTTGTGAAATATAATGGAAAATTAAAAATTCTCATATCCTATTTCTTTGTATGGTTTGTATATATAGAAAAATTATTACAATTAAAACTGCCTCGTAGATAGAAATGAAGAATGCTGACGACGGATTCTGACGATCCAGAAAATGCATTACATTCTGCTAGTGTCTAATTTTTCCTTATCTCTTTAGAATAAATATTAAATCATTTCAAAATAGTAAAAAAAAATAAAATTGAAATAAGGCAGTTTAGTTACGTCATTAGCCCAAAAAATAACCCATCAAAAGTCGCCAAAAAATAAAGATGGAAAATATATCGCATCTTAAAACGATGAAAAATTGCCCAAAAAGGAAAGAATAACCCAACAGTTTGGGGTTACTTTTCATATGAAATCCTACCCAATTCTATATGAGGATTAATTGGGTTATTTTTCATTTTTGCTTTTGGGCGTCGATTTTTCATAGGGTCATTTTGCATGCAGCCTTATTTCACCAATTACTATTCCATTTCTTAAAGGTTGATGACCGTAAATAAAAAAAATAAATACACTTTAAGTCAACTTTATTACAAATTTTATATGAAAATTTTCTTCTAAAGTACATTTTAAGATATTTTTATTTCTTTTACATATGGCCATAAAAAATACCATTCAAGCATGTCAGTAATATTTTAAGGAAACAAGAAGATGTCATTAAAATGCCAAGTAAGTATTTTGTAGGTCTCGTTTCTTTAAATAAATTTACAATTTTTAAAAGATTGAATTATTTTTTAATGAAGGTTCATGCAACATAACGTTAAGCTTGTTACCAAAATTATTTAAATTTTTAGTCTTCTTGCTTCAAAATTAAAATCGTAAGGGCTATTTTTTTTTTTAAGATGAATTCCTAAAATGAATTCCAAACATATAAAAAACGTAAGAAGTAAAGTACGAATAGTTTAGCATGTATGAGTGCAGTTAAACACATATTACATGTTTCTACACATAAAGAATGACAACCATTTAAATTGATTTTATTATCCATTATTATATCATCTTTACGAAACGTCTCATATTAAGAATAAAACGAAAATATAATTTAATTGAACTGAACTGAGCGGAGCGGAGCGGAGCTGAAGTAAGCGAAAAACCAAATACTCTTGCACACAAGGCCTATAGACAAAACCACAAGAAAAACCATAGAGAAAAATACAATTTATACACTGAAAAAAATACTTATTTTATCCAACCAAGAATGAATAAAATAAATTATTATATGTGTTCTTTTTTGTCAAGGGCTAATAGTTAGTCATCTTAGATATTTAGTCCTGGTGGTGGCTAACGGAAAAAAGTTTCTGTTAAGATAGCTAACCAAATAAGCCAGATGGAGAGAGCGAAACCTTATAAACCATGATGGAGTACCATGAGCCAAATCATAGATTTTGTTAAGTGTTTATTATTATGATAAAGAAAATCAAACTTGTAAATATATGCCAAAATATGTAGGTTTAAATTGAAATGTTAATAATAGTAAATGAAAAAGAAAAGAATAAACACTTCAATTATTATTGATGTATCCGATGTCATCATCATCACCATTTACAGCATCAAATTTTCTCCGTTGTTTCGCCTTCGAAGAAAACACTTTACAAACATATACAACTGGGAATGCAGTAGAAGGAGTAGAAATGAAAGAATGATAAAGAAAATGAATGAACAAAATTTTTGGCAAAACTCTCTGTTCTACAAGAAACAGTTTCATAGAAATAATCAAATAAATATTTTCTTATTTTTTCTTTTAAATTCTTATACAAATAGTTTTCCCTTTTGATTAACGCACATAGAATAGAGGAAGTTTTGAATTGTGCTAGGATGTAGATTAGTTAAAAGCTCCTTTTATATGCGTTAAGTTTATATAAAGCAGGTAAATAAAGAGCTACATTAAACAGCGACTAAACCAAATGATTTAATAAATATTCACCCAAAGGTTGAGCTTGAAGTTTTCACAAAGGAAAATGAGCTCATATTTAACTGGAAATAGTGGCAGCGAAATACGAACTGGATGCTTATTTAAAGGACCCTAACAAACATGAACGTTAAGAAAAATATTTTAAAAGAACATATTCCTTTGAAATTATAGCAAAATTAAATCAAACAAAACTAATGATTTAAAGCTTGAGAGCTATAAAAACTGCTAGTTATATTTTTTATAGTATCTTTTTCTTTAATTGAATTATTTTGAAAAAAAGGGTTTTTCTTAATTAATGAATTACAAAAAAATTTCGATAAAATTTTAACAAAAAATATTCGATAAAATTTTTACAAAAAAATTTTCGATAAAAGTTTAACCAAAATTTTTGATTAAATTTTTACAAAAAATTTTCGATAATATTTTTACAAAAAATTTTCGATAATATTTTTACCAAAAATTTTCGATAAAAATTTTTACAAAAAATTTTCGATAAAAATTTTTACAAAAAATTTTCGATAAAAATTTTTACAAAAAATTTTCGATCAAAATTTTTACAAAAAATTTTCGATAAAAATTTTTACAAAAAATTTTCGATAAAAATTTCTACAAAAAATTTTCGATAAAATTTTTACAATAAATTTTCGATAACATTTTTACAAAAAATTTTCGATAAAATTTTTACAAAAAATTTTCTATAAAAGTTTTACAAAAAATTTTTGATAAAAATTTTACAAAAAATTTTTGATAACATTTTTACAAAATGCACCAATATGCAAGGCTTAGTTTCGAAAATTTTGGGATTGTAATTCAGCAACATCAGATCATTCCCTTGGAGGCTGCGGGCAAAAAACCACGCCCAACTTTACTTTTTTAGCTTTTCTGTATTTTTTTCGGTTTTAGACCGCGATAGTTAGATCGCAAGGAGTGCATACAAATCTAGGGGGATCAATAACCCTCTGCGAAGACCGATTTTATGTTTATTTTTAGGTTGGTAGGGTTTTTCTGCTTTGATTCGTATTGAAGGCCTTTATAGAAAGCAATACATATAGAGGTAGCCAATAGACCCACTGGTAACCAGGAGCAGGCAATAGGCACATTTGAGGGCGGTCAATATGAAGAAATTTTTTTTAAAAATAAGTTTTTACAAAACAACTAATTTTTGTATGAAGACTGCCTTGACCTTTAAACTGTATTAAATCTTGTTTATTTTTTATTGTAAAGGCCATAGTAATTCGCTCGCTTTTGTTAATATTTTCTATTTTACCCAAGTTTTCCTCAGAGCAAAACCACAATCCATAGAAAAAAATTAATTTGAAAAACAAAAATAGCGATACATTACAAAAATGACGATATAATGACGATAAGAAAAATAGCTTTTGTGTCATAAAGAATTTGATTTTTTTATATTTATTTTCTACGAGTATTTGATGTCACTTGTCTCGTAATTTGTTTCTTGTAAATGATATGTACGCAAATATATTTGTTCATAAGTTTTCTTCTTCTTTGTTGTTTTCTTTGTTGATCTAATGAGACTTAAGTAAATGTATACAAATAGACGTAGATACATATAGATTTCTGTCTATACTGAAAATTTTTATAAATAACAATAAACTCTAGACTAATGTCAAGTAGAGAGAGAGTCAGACGAATAGAAAAACTAAATTTCACAAATGACCTTCAATGAGATTAAATCATATTCAGTCGTCACATGCCAAAAAATCTCCATGCGGTGGCTCGTTAAATCGAAAAAAATTTAAATATTTAAGGGCTGCCGTCTATCCTGTTTTATAATTTGTTAAACTTCTTGCTTTTGCTTTAAGATTATAAACTCAAATTCATCGTCGAGCAACACCTCATAGGCTATAATTACAAAACGGTGGATGTGCTCTTATGACAGAGAAGTGCATGCAATTTTAATCGATTATACTTCCCATCGAATACTCAATGTCTAGTGCCTAAACTCGAGTCGACTGGTTCAGTGAACCTTGGCCGTCGACTGGCAGGCGCATTATTATGGCTAACTTAGTATGGGTAACTTATTGTATTGTCAATAGTTCGATTTGTACCTCATCGTGGATGGCGGAGAATGCTGGATAAATGAAGTCGGACGAACTCTTTATGCATGACCTCCAGTTTTAATGCGAATATGTCCCAGTTTAGACGAGCGAACATTTGAAATAAAATATTTGAAATTCTCTTTTCTTCTCGGTTTAAAATAGTGCAGCGTCACATAAATGTTTAGAAAATCTGTGGAGCAAACCGATTCAGCCAATTCACAAAAGCGGGGCCTTTTTCCAAAGTGGACATTTAAACTACCTACAGTCTTTTGAACCCAAAACCTTGACCGAAAATTCACAGTGGCATGAAAAGTAGTTATATATATTAAACTTCTAACTACAGCAAAGGAATATCCTTCAGGGATGAGCTGATAATTTTTTAAAAATTTCTAGAAAGTAAAAATAATAACTCGTTTGTTTAGCGCCACTAAAAACCAAAAACATAAAAATAAAGCCATGTTATGCCACAGACATTTTGTAATTCCATTTGGTAAAGAGATGGTAGTGTCTGTTTACAGTTTTCCTTGCTTTTTATAGTCATTTTGGTATTTGCTATAAATATGAGTAATCTTTTCTTTCACTTAAAAAGACATGAAGCATAGAGATTCTATTATATCCATTCCATCGCAGACTTATTGTAAAATTTGATTTTTATTACGAAGAATTTGATGAATATATAATTTTATGATGAATTTATTATTTTAGATTTATTTAGGGCTGTTGTATTTATTAATAATAAAATTTTTATAGTAAGATTTACTAACCACTTGTTGGTCTTTTATTGATTTGTTTCGCCAAATAAATAAAACATAATTTTTTTATAGTTCGTTAAGAAGCATATTTGCTGTTTACTTTTTATTTCCTGTTGAAAAACTTGAGAAAATTTTATGGAAATATTAGTTTATATTTAGAATTGACAAGAAGTCATTCAAGTGTTTAAAGGAAAAGTAATAAAAATAAATTTAATTGTTGCTATTTGACGTGTTGAGATTTAAAGAGTGTTTATTACTTATTTAATATTATGCCAATTACCCATAACGTTTTATAATAAAAATGCAATTTATTTGTTAGGGGAAAAGGGCTAGTTCCTATACGTATTTTTCTGGTTGCTCAGGCCATATCATCAGGAAACCTTTTTCCTAATTTTAGAGAAGCCAAAAATACTCTATAAGTAATAATATTCTACAAAAGACAATGAGAAGTGTATATGTTAATAGAATAATATTACAGAATATTAAAGCTGCAACAAGAGTTTATTACATTTAAAATTTTTTTAATAACTCTCCCTTAAGTGATATTTTAAATTTCTCACCAGTAGCATTATTTGAAAATAAATAGTAATAAGTATTTTAAACCTTTTGGTTTAAAATCGCCCCATAGTGCACAAGTTTGAGTAGTTTTTAAGATTCACAAATATGTATTACAATATTATACTGATTTAACATTATTCTAAACTAAATATTTCCCTTTTGTAAAGATAACTTTAGGCGATTAAAGTTTAAACGTGCTGGTATAGTAGATGCCTTCGATCAATACTAAATTTCAAGCATTTGGAGCTACTTCTCATCTAAGGTCCACACAATAATCTCTCCAATATGTCCAATGTTATTCATTTGTTCGCAACCCTAAAGAAATAAAACGCTCCGTTTTAGTGGCCAATTGACTAAAACAATTCGAGAATTAATACGTTTCGTTTAGTAAAAATTTGTTTTTTGGAGAACTATTCAAATGAAATTTTGTGTGTAATTAGTCAACGAAAATCAATTCGCAAATTATATGCACTATTAAGGTGAAGAAAATCCCACAATTCCCAAAATAAAGACCAAAAATCCCAAAATTTTAATTTTTTAGTCTTTTCCAGTCCATATATGAAGTAGGCGTCATGAAATACTTTCAGCAATAATTGGTAATATATATATATAGCTTTACTACAGAAGTGCTCTTTTTCCAATACCCGCTTTGAGATTGATTGATATGTTCTAATAATTAGTTATATAGACTAAAGTAAAAATTTTGATATAAAATAGCTCAAACCTCCATCTTCTACAAGGATCATCAATTTTACACAAAATTTGCTTTAAACGTATTCACATATAGTTAGCTTACACAAAAGTATAATATTTTTATATATTCCTAAAGAAAATCCTTTTCTATTAAATAAGTCAAGATTGAAGGCCCTTTTTTTTGCTAAATATCACAAAAATGCAATAATTTTGGAACTTTGAAATTGAAAATCGTATAATTTTTAACTTAGAAAAGACAAAAACCTTGAAATTTTGCCACCATATTTTTTAAAATTTTACACGCTAAGAGAAAATAATAGAAAAAAAAATTAATGAAAATTGTACTCAATATTAAAATAACTGGACCAGGGTATCGAAAAATCAAAAAATTTTAATATTAAAATGCTTATAACTCGCTCATTTTAAAACATAATTTATAGATTAAAGTATAATTTTTAAGACCATATATAAATTAAAAAAAAAAATACAAAAATAATTGAAGAAATGCTAAGCTCTAGTGGATGCTTCTGAGCATCAAAACTTAGGCACAGATACACCTCTGCTATGCTTATATCAAATTTTAGATTAATCGGCGTATCTCTTTATAAATGGCTCTGCTGTCATCCAGCATTGCTGCCCCACTGGGCAATGTAGGACAGTGGGGCAGCAATACTGGATGAGACCTTTAAGTGTTTGAGTGTGAATGTTAATCTCTAGGCACAGAAAACTTCCATTTGTATTAAAAATATCTTCGTTTAAAAATATCTTCCATTTGGGAGAAGTTGTACCTTTTCATGGCCATGTTTTAGAAGTGATAAGATGCCAAGCACACTTGGGGAAGTCAATTACAGTTTGTAATTAGTTACATTTTTGTAATAGTAATTGGAAGACATATGAAATTTGTAGTCAAGCTTAAGTTCGTTTTATTCCCTCTAAGAAAGAATAATGTAAATTTCAAATCATGTTTTCCCAAAAAAGTTTGGTTTGATACTAGATTATGATTATTAACTAAAAACGAATGTTGGGAAGAAAACAACCAAACAAAAACTAGCTTTCGTTGCTAAGCGAAGGTTGGCTGAAGCAACAACAAAAATAAGTTGGTAAATATTAAGGTAAAAATATTAAAAATAAGAGGGAAGCTTTAGGTAGTGGTAGACTACGTTCTCACCAACTGAGTATAGATGATTAAATGGAATTTTTCTCGTATTCCTTCATCTGAGTTTTGTTGATTAAATAGATGATGCTTACAACTAAACACTACCCAAAGTAGATAGATACAAAGAGTGCTGATGACGGACATAGCTGTCTAGAAAATGTGCATTCCGCTCTGCTGGTGTCTAAATATTTAATTTTCCAAATTTTTCTTTCCTGTAATTTTAATTGCAATTGTAATTAAATCTCCCCATGTCTGATGCCAAAACATTAGTCAGGACGAGTGAAAGGTAATGAACAGCCACTGTCATTCTTAAAAACTATTTTTGTTCCCCATTATTCTTTAATTAAATCTCTTATTTTAAACCCAAAATCAACAGTTTTAGATAATTTTATAAATTTTTTACTATTTAATAATTTTTAGATTTTTAATTTAATATTTAAGCTTGAGGTCAAGCTTAAATATTAAATTAAATATTTAAGCTTGACCTCAAGCTTAAATATAAAAAATAAAATTAAAAATAATTAAAAAATAATCTTTGGATTTCATGAAAAATAATTTACTACTAAACAATTTATTAAATATTTTATAAGTCAACAAAAAACATTAAAATGTTAAACCAATTATAGAATAAACGGCCTTTTTCAGCTCTTTATAAAATTTCACTTTTTATTGACTCTTCAATTTAATACAGAAAAAAAAAGAAACTCAAAAGTACAAATTAATAAAAGTTTGCTTTCAAGCTGCTAGCAAAACATGAAACGAAATGAAAAACATGATGGAAAAAAATTAAACCTCCAAGGAAAAGCATTACAAAGCACGAACTTAAAGAAAAGCAAAATAAATAAAAAAGTTTGAAATGTTTAAAAATTATTTTTGTTTTAAAAGGTTTTTAAAACCAGTTATTATGCATGAATTGTTTAATAAACCTTTTGTAAACCAAAGATATTTTTATGAATTTGATTTTGACTTAGACTTTGCACATTATGCTTGAAAACTCACTCACTCACACTTGAACTTGCTAACACATGCAAACTTTCACACTGATACTTATCATTGTAGATTTATAATTATGCTTAAATAAATATTTTTCAATACTAAACTTTTGAAAATAACCTTAGGAAATTTTCAAATTGGTTGCTTTTTATATATAAAAAAAAAACAAATAAAAAATAAGTTATTAAATTACTGTGATAAGAAAACACCACAGGGGGCCTGTAATTCTAAAAATGAATTAGTTTTTTGTGATGCAAAGAAAAACAAAGCTTTTAGCTGTAACACTTTCTCATACTTTGTTAAAAGAGAAAGCCAAGGAATGTAGAAATAAAATAAATATTTACAAGAAAATAAACTGTTGAATTACAGGAGGGTGGTTCTTTTTAATTAAAGCGTAATACACTCTTGTTCTTCACTTTAAAACCCGCTGATTTTTTAGAGAGACAAATATAAAAATGTATGTAGTACACCAGGCTCTTACAACAGGGTAGAATAGGTAAATGCATACTGATCTACGTTGTAAGATCAGTAGTTAATACAGAACAACTGTGAAAAAAATACAAGGAAGTGATGGTATAGTATCGACTCTGCTTTTTTCTCTAAAATTTGACAAAAATTTTTTTATAAATTTTACAACAAATTTTCCATAAAATTTTCGATAAAATTTTTACAAAAAATGTTTGATAAAATTTAAAAAAAAAAATTTGATAAAATTGATAAAAAAAAATAACAATGCTATCCGAAGGTTGGCTGAACAAAACAACAAAATATAAGGTGGTAAATATTAAAAAGTAAAAATATTCAACAAGAGGGAAGCTTAAGGTAGTGGTAGACTTCGTTCTCACCAACTGACGATTGATAATTGAATACAAGTTTTCTCGTATTCCTTTATCTGGGTTTGGTTGGTTAAATAGATGATGCTTACAACTAAACACTACCCTAAGTAGATTAGATACAAGAGTGCTGATGACGAACGTGGTTGTCTAGAAAATGTGCATTCCGCTCGTTCTGGTATCTAAAAAATTAAATTTTTCTTTAATATTATCACCTAATTTGTAATTTAATTAATTTTTTCTTAGAGAGAATAAAAACGAACTTAAGCTTGATTATTAATTGCATTGTATGTAAAAAAAAAAAATTCGATAAAATTTTTGTTTGTTGATAAAATTGTAACAAAAAATTTTCTATAAATTTTAACAAAAAATTTTCTATAAATTTTAACAAAAAATTTTCTATAAATTTTACCAAAAAATTTTCTATAAATTTTAACAAAAAATGTTCTTAAAATTTTAACAAAAAATTTTCTATATATATATTTAAAAAAAAAAACATTTCAATAAAATTTTTACAAAAAAATTTTTGATAAAATATTTACAAAAACTTTTCGATAAAATTTTAAAAAAATATTTTCAGTGAAATTTTAACAAAAAATTTTCGATAAAATTTCTACAAAAAATTTTTGATAAAATTTTTACAAAAAATTGTCGATAAAATTTTTACAAAGAATTTTCGATAAAATTTTTACAAAGAATTTTCGATAAAATTTTTACAAAAAATTTTCGATAAAATTTTTATAAAAAATTTTCGATAAAATTTTTATAAAAAATTTTCGATAAAATTTTTACAAAAAATTTTCGATAAAATTTTTACAAAAAATTTTCGATAAAATTTTTACAAAAAATTTTCGATAAAATTTTTACAAAAAATTTTCGATAAAATTTTTACAAAAAATTTTCGATAAAATTTTTACAAAAAATTTTCGATAAAATTTTTACAAAAAATTTTCGATAAAATTTTTACAAAAAATTTTCGATAAAATTTTTACAAAAAATTTTCGATAAAATTTTTACAAAAAATTTTCGATAAAATTTTTACAAAAAATTTTCGATAAAATTTTTACAAAAAATTTTCGATAAAATTTTTACAAAAAAAATTCGAAAAAATTTTTCAACAAATTTTTGATATAATTTTTAACAAAATTTTTAATAAGATATAACAAGAAATTTTCCATATAATTTTTACAAGAAATTTTCTATAAAATTTTTACAAAATATTTTCGATATAATTTTTACAAAAACTTTTCGGTAAAATTTTAACAAAACATTTTCGGTAAAATTTTAATAAAATATTTTCGGTAAAATTTTAAAAAAATATTTTCGATAAAATTATTACAAAACATTTTTAATAAAATTTTACTAAAAAAATGCAATAAAATTTTTACGAAGAATTTAAAAAAAAAATTTCTATTACATTTATACAAAAAAATTGTTATTACATTTTTACAAAAATAAAACTTTTACAAAAAAATTTTTATATAAATTTCACAAAAATGTTTAATAATATTTTACAAGAAATTTTCTATAAAATTTTACAAGATATTTTCTATAAAATTTTACAAGAAATTTTCTATTAAATTTTTACAAAAAAATTTCGATAAAATTTTTATAAAAAATTTGATAAAATTTTAACAAAAATAAAATTTCTTTATATTATATTTGAATTAATGAAGTTGAAAATCATAAAAGTAAAAACCGAATATATATTATTGTTAAATTGGAAAACATAAGAAAGTAAGGGAATATTAAACATTACTATGGTGAAGGATATATAAGTTTCGGCATGGCCGAATATAGCACTGAGACTTGTTTTTTATATTGTTTATTATATTATATTTAAAATTATTATTTGGATCACAAACAGCTAGTTGTAGATGGCTGTTTATGACAAAACAATCAAAAATTTTGCTCCATTCTCTAGAATAAAAAATCTTGACTTCCATACATATTTTATGCTTACGACTATTTTATTCAATATTAATTATACTTTACTTCCATCTGGTAGGCTTTACACCATTAAAAGAAGAAAATAATGGCTAAGAACATGATGGGAATAGTAAAAAAAGGACACAAATAAAATGAAAAACTCTTAGCTTTTCTTCTTTTCAAAACTAATACCTGAATTAATGGCAGGGAACTTCTCTTTTAAGCCACAAAGTCGAATATTCGTAATCAAAAAAAAAAAAAAAACAGAATTCAAGCAAAATTAAATTAAGATTTTCGTAAAGAGAAAAACTTTTCAAAGGAATTTTGCAATCTACATAAAATTACAATAAAAACGAATCATACAAGCGTGCGGATGCATGTACATATGTATGTATATTATGTTACACATGAGTAAAATGTATAATACATGTGCGTATGAGTAACATGTTACACATACGTTTTTTACATACGCCCGTAGGAGTAAATTTTGTTGGATTTGTTAAGGGCAAATAGAAATAATAAAAATGACGAAAACGTACATTTGTTTGATTTTTAGTGTGTGTGTGTATTTTATTATTCATCATTGTATGTGTTCAAGTGCCTGTTCAAGTGTTTACATGGGCATTTCCAATCTAGCAGGAAAAATATAAACATTTTTGTGGAAAAATCTAAAAATAAAAGGTTGCTAAATTTAGGATTATAAACTAAATTGGTTTAAAAATGTTTTTATTTTTGACAAATTCAGATTTATTTATACCAATGTACTGTAGAAATATGATCTTTGGAATCTTTTCAGAAGAGTTTCACTTTTCTCTTCAACCGTTCACTTTTTTTCGTCTTAATTTCTGGCTGTTAGGAAGGCATTTAAAATGCGACATTATAGCAATGTTGGACTATCACAGACGATATTTCTTCCTACAGTTAGGCTGCTCTCCTGTTATTTAGTTCGAACATTACATCGCCAATTCTAGAAAGACAATGTAAGGAAATGTTATTCAGGCTGGGTCGTCAAGCTGACATCACTCTAGTTTGTGTTGTTGTTTTCATAAATGCAGCGCCGAATTTCGTCTTTCAAAACATCAATTATTTTTGGTATATTTACGTAAACCCGGACTTTTAAATGGCTGTAGTGAAAATAGAACAGCGGCATTTAATAACAAGAACAATGAAGCTACCTGAGGTAGCAATTAAAGCAACTTTTTGTTTGCAACCAACTCCAACTTCACTACCTAACGATCTGTCAAAACGGATTTTTCAATTGCAAAGCGTTAAAGCGGAGTCTCATACATTTTGTATGTAGATGAGAATTTTTAAAAGATAAAGATTGCTTGAAGCTTTAATTTATATTGGGAGGTTAGTATTCCCTATGTAGGAAATCCTCTAAATAGAGGAAAGATTAAGGCCATAACCATTCATAACTATTACATAAGACTAAAAATATTTTTAAAGAAGAAAATAAAATGTTTGTTTGTCTTTCAGACAAAATCACAACTATGATTTTGCTTAAGTTTAGTTAAACTTTTTAAGGCGCGTTAATTTAAATAAATTCTCGTTTATCTATAACTTTTCTAGTTTACAAAAATTCATCAGTTTTTTAGTTGTTTTTCTACATAAAACATAAATTTTTGAAAGACATATGCGTTGTATAAATGAAAAACTTAAAACGAAATTAGTTTTTTAAATATAAAAATACTACCCCTCCCTCCACAAATTAAATATCTTTTAATAGCATAAATATAAAATATATAAAAACATGCTAGAACTTATATTGACATTAATTTCAAAAATAAATATGCCACATTTTCTTATTACTTCCAAGTACTGCCTGCCATTAAATAACACAGCACTTGAATGAAAATGGAAAGGGGGCAAAGAAGGGAAATTTAGTAACATATAAAATGACATTAATAAAATTCTTTAACTTAACTAAAGAATACGCTTTAGATTTTATATTATTCAACATCTATAACGCCATGTTCTTCGTAAATTGTATGAAAAAGTTTATAAAACTAGAAACTTTGTATACATTGATTGAGTAGTTTTTAAGTGTTTTTTCAAGGGTTTAAGGGATGTCATTCAATCTACTCATACATTTGATAGTGTGTTTCCATAAGAGCTTCTATATATGTAAAAAAACACTGGTTATGAGCCCTTAATTTCTTGTATTTAAACAAAACAAAGACTGGTATTTTAAACTATTCAACTATGAGTTGCCCCAGAGCTGTTTTGGTTGTTCATAGACCAAAAAATAGGAGTTAATATTTCAAAGAATTTAAATATATGTATGAATATTTTTCAAAAAACAATTTAATTAATTAATTAAAATTATTGATGTAGTATTGTACATTCATATTTTACCCCAAACATGTGGAAAGATTAAAATCAAATCTTATTTAATTAAATATGTGGTTGCTTTCTAAGGGGTGATACAAGTTAAGATTCTAGTTAAGTTTCCACATTGAAAACATATAAGTAGGTTTGTTTCTTTAACAAAATGAAAATAATGTTGATAAAAAAACTGGAGCATAGCGTTTTTTGCCATACAATACTATGCATTTATTTATTTATTTTTTTTGACAGCGTTTTTTATCCTCTCATTTTTAGACACTCATTCTCCCAACCATGGCATAATAATACAGGTAAAACTGTTAGAACAGCTGTTTAAATTTGCTTATCTGAAAATGTCAAACCTTGTATATAACTCTGTTCGCGCACTTAAAAATTAATAATAATTAAAAAATTAAATTTTTTATGTTACTCACTGCATTGCGGACTATTTGCTGTATTTTATTCAAACCTTTATTTAACTTGCAATATTTACTTAAAGAAAAGAAAAAATATATGTACATACATATATGTTTTAAGTAAAACTTTTCAACTAAATTTAAATAAGTTCTAGGCCGCTAGGGCCATATGCAGCCCAATCAATTCCTGACTTGCTTAAAGCAGACATATCTGCTTAAGGGTCGTTAGATTTAGTTCGCAAATACTGCACATTTATTTAGTTGTCTTTCCTATATCTGCAGGATCTTACAGAGTCCCTTAATGTAAAGCAGTCGTATATTGAAGCCCACAATGTAAAGGGTCTTTAGAATACTAACAGTGTGCTTTGGTTATCTTTATATTATGGGTATTACAGGTTACCAACCAGAATAACTTTGATAACTGAACTTACGCAATTTTAATCTTGAACAAAATGAATTATTAGAGATTGATCTTTATAAATTTTAACTTTTTTTTATACCTATTTCTATGTAAACTAGTTTTATTTTTATTATAATTTTTAATTATTTTTATTATAAAGAATAATTTTTCATGCAAGTGTTTGCAAACACAGCTCATGTTATTTACATTTTTCTTTATATTTTAGTAAAATATTTTGACACAGTCGGGCAAAAACGGGTTGCTCAGTTTTTTTTTTAATTCGCCTTGCATATACCTGTATTATTGTACCATGCTCCCAACAATGTTATCATACTTTCGTTAAATTTTATTAATTTTGTATACAAAACAATTAACGAAAATTAAGTACAATAAAATTTCATACAATGATAGAGTGTTCGCCGTAAGACTAGGTTTCCTTTCTCTCTCTCTCTCTCTCTCTCTTCCGTAATGAAATGTGTTGAAATTAGATAAAATTTGTGCCTCCACGTTTTTGAGTAAGACAGGTTTTTATTTCCTTATTTAGATTAGAATCCAAAATACTACAAATACTACTTCCTCTATCCATGAGTGTTGGTCCATGTTTTTATGCCCTAAAACAATTCTCTGACACTTTGTCGTAGAAATAGGAACATAAATCGAGAACAATTAAGCACACATCCGAATTTTCTACATTAATATTTAGGGCCATGAAGTATGAAGTACTGCAGCGGACAAATAATATTTACAGCTTTGCTGGCATATTTGCACCCTTTTTTGAAAATTTGCAAAAATGTAACTGAATTTCATAGGTGCTGCGTTTATTTTATAACTCAATGCACGGGTAGAAATCACACGATCTAGGGGCCGAATTCTTATCGACGAAATGAGAGTTTATACAACCGTGACATGTCTCATGCAGTAATTAAATTATTTTCCTTATCTTTCATATCAATAACAACTAATAGATAGAATAGTGTTACCGAGTCACAATATCCAGCAGCAGTCATAGGTACTACTTTGCACAGTTTCAGTTTCGAAGAAATATAGTTTAATGATATCTACAGTCCAAAATTTACACCAAACAGTAACAAATTTTGGATGCATTGGTTTTTCCACAGTCACATGTAGAGTTCATCAAGAAAAAAATATGAAGACTCAACGTTTACAATGATTTTGCTCGAAAATCAGCACAATACAAACTGTGCGAAAATTTCATGTATCTACTGTTTTCGGTTTAAGAGATATAGCCCTCTTACTGAAGGAAAGACATCGATTATTAAAAAGGTTACATTGGCTACTTTTGGGAACGAAACCCTAAAACTTGTGTTTAAAAATCTGTTACGAAGTTTACATTATGGACATTTTTTAAAAATATTTTTCAACAATGAAAACTATTTTTTATCGAATTGATTTTACAAGATAAGAGCACTATGGCATTGCATTTTACAAGCATTCTCGACAAGCTGGTCTATCCCTCACACCTGGTAAATTCAATTCGCCTTGCTCTACACTGCCAGCTATAAAATTATTCGTTTAAGATTGCCAACACTTTACGGCACAATTGGCGGCATATCAAAATCATGGACATAAATAAATAATAATACGCAACTGTTATGAAATATTTTTACCGATAAGAAAAAAGCAGCAGGATATCATTTTACAACAATAAATTGCAAACAGCAAAAATAACAAAAATTTTAGGGAAACATATTTAATAATAAATTTGTCTTTTAAGAATGTTAGCAATAAATATAAAAGTAAAACTCTGTGTGAAACTGTAGCGGAATGAAACTGAAAATAAAAAAATAATTCTCTATTTTTTAATTAAAAAAAATTCTTCGAAGAATAATCAAAGTTTTGTTTTGATATGACCGATTTTTAAAACTAAGATTAGAAGTTGAGGTGGTTAAATACAATCGGTCATTTAAGCATTGGTTCATGATCATGATTTTGTTACTAACGAAAGTGTTTCATTGAAAACCATTAATATTATTATTTAAAACAAGTAAGAGTGCTATATTCGGCTATGCCGAATCTTATATACCCTTCACCATAGTAATGCTAGATAATGTGTTACGCACTTGTTTCTTTAAAATTTTTTGAAATTTTTTTTTTTTTTTTAATTTTTTGTAAAATTTTTTTAAAAAATATTTTGTTATTTTTTTAATTTTTTGTAAAAATATGTTGGAAAATGTTTTGAAACTTTTTTGTAAAGTTTTTTTAAGAAATATTTTGTAATTTTTTTTTTTTTATTTTTTTGTAAAAATTTGTTGGAAAATTTTTTGTAAATATATTTTGGAAGATATTTTATAAAATTTTTTTATTTTTTTTCAATTTATTTTTTCAAAAATTTTTGGGAAAATTTGTTGTAACATTTTTTGGAATATATTTTTTTTTTAATTTTTTTAAAAATTTGTTTTGAAAATTTTGTGTAAAAATTAGAAACTTCCTGCAATATAAATTGCGTTAGAATGGTCAGACTAAATCAAAAAAACCTTAAAAAATTGTCCTCATATTGATCCCCTCTAATGGGCCTATTAACTGCTCCCTGCACCTGTGGGTCTATTGGCTACCTCAATTTGTATTTCTATAATTTGCTTTCTATAAAAGCCTCTAATACAAATCAAATCATAAAAACCTTAAAAATAAAAATAATCACAAAATCGGCCCTCCTAGGGGGTTATTGATCCCCCGATATCTTTATGCACTCCTTGCCATCTAACTGTCGCGGTCTAGTATTTGTTTAACAAAAAAACAAGAGAGTTATTAAAACGGAAAAATTGAAAAAAAAACGTCAAAAATATAGGTGGACGTGATTTTTTGCCGTCAAACTCCAAAGAAATGATCTCATGTTGCTAAATTACAATCTTAAAATTTTCGAAACTATGCCTCGCAGATTGGTGGGCTTAAATCTTCTGTATCTCGTCTGGTGCCTTGGGAAATGACATTACTACTCGAACACGGACAGGCGGAGAGGCGGTCATCGCTTAATCAACTTTTCTATGTACAAGGATGCAGAATATATATACCTTATGGGGTCGGAAATGAATATTGTAGGAATTACACACGAAATAACAAACTTATATATGTATGCCTGTGGTGAAGGGTATAATTTTGGTAATAAAAAAAAAATATGAAATTAACCTATAGGTAATCAAAATAATACAATACTCCCATCTACGATCCATGCCCTAACAGCTACGGATTGCTTTTAAGGTACATTATACATAGTAACAAACAGATTACGTTAGCTATATTTAAGTGACCAGATGGTTTTATTAAGTGTGACCTGAACGAAAAAAAAAACAGCGAGATTTCGAGCCTTTAATATTATGTTTTGTTAACAAAAAAAATGTCTTTAAAATAAATTTTATTTCAAAAAAACAATTTTTGAAATTTTATAACTCTTAAAATCTGGTTTTTAGTATAAATTGCGGGACACCATTTTTAAGTGCGAACGATGTTACGTTCATCTTAAATAAATTTTTAACATTAAAAATTAATTATAAAAGATTTTGTCTACTGCTGTTTATACATAAAAGGGGCTACCAAAATAGTGAATAAAAGTCATGAACATAATGCTTTAAACACAACAATGGCTATAAAGCTACATGACAGACGCCGCTGGCTACAATCATCGCCGTGTAGATACGTAATTCTACAGAAGACCAGATCTTACTTTTATAGTTCTGCAGCTATGGTGTACATATTTACTTTGAATAGAGGTACCCGTCTCTGACTAATTACACAGTGCAACACGGAAAAAAATAACCATATACCGACACCACTACGTGATAATAGACCAAAAAAAAAAGACCCCTGTCTCCCAGTTTTGCCCAAAGTCCTCCAGGTTTTTTTTTATGGGCCCTCAAAGATGTGGGGCCTCGATGTCATTTTTGCAAAAAATGATCATTTACTCAAGCTCATATTTTGCAAACCTTTTGAAATTTTGATATACTCTCTGAGGCAAAGTTGTAGTTCTTGTCATAAAGAACAAAAATTGTGAACAAATCTTCAAGGTCAATATCGCAAAAAACTTTAAAAAATTAAATTTTTTTTACCTTTTTTCCCCTGTTCAGGTCCATAGGTAGCAAACCGTTCGAAATTTAAGGAAACAATCAACTACAAAAATGAACCTAAGATCTCAGTAAACAACTTTCTAGAACATATGAACTTCCTAGGAATGATTCTTAACACCGTTTAGGTAGCGCTTAGGTAGCCTTGCCCCCTGAAGATGAAGTTTGTTTGATTTTATATGCTCACAATTTTTGTTCTTTATGACAAGAGCTACAACTTTGCCTCAGAGAGTATATCAAAATTTCAAACGGTTTGCAAAATATGAGCTTGAGTAAATGATAATTTTTTGCAAAAATGACATCGAGGCCCCACATCTTTGAGGGCCCATAAAAAAAAACCTGGACTACTTTGGGCAAAACTGGTAGACAGGGGTCTTTTTTTTGGTCTTTTATGACGTAGTGGTGTCCGTATATGGTTATTTTGCCATGACTTAAAAAATTACACAGTGTGTTACTCAAGATGTTGCAGCGTAGGATTTATATAAATTTACAAGCTGTGCCCGCCACTAACAATATTTTGTTTCAGTTTGTTTTAAATGTAGTCCACACCAAATTTTAAGACTATTACATTTAAAGTGCTTCACTTTATATGAAGGTACCCATTCCTGGGTAATTACTCAGCAATATAGGCTTTGTATAAAATTCTAAAATTTATATAAAATTGATTATTGTAGTGTTCTATAAATAGTATTTTAAATTACCCGCTGACAAAAATAAAAGGTGCTGCCAAGTTTACAGTTCCACTGAATTGGTCAAATGGCGTGCTTTCACTACTTTCTCTCTATTTTCTCTCCTCCCAATAAAATTCATGCATTAGTTTTACGTGACGAGAACACAAACACGCAGAAAGTTATAGTTTTATTTATATTTATAGACAACAGCTACATTAAATATTTGACACTTTGACACTTTTATAAAAATAAAATAACTTTGCCAAAAAATAGTTTTATCACGTAAAAATAAATTAATTATTTCGCACAAACCTCTTGATTGTAAAAGAATTTATAATTTTTGTATTTTGTAACATTCGTTTGTGTTGAATAAAATTAAATTTTTTTCAGCTCTCATTGAAAATAGAAACAAGTTAAGTAGGCTACAGTCCCAATGTTGTAGTATTCTTATAAACGTGTGTATTTTAATTTTGATAGGTTGTAGTCGGTAGCCTGCTGTCGTCTATGTGTTTAATGCATAAGTCAGCAATATCACAATTTATGTTTTGGTCAGGGTATGTCAAGTATTTATTAATTTTTATTATTGTAAAGAAAAAAATAAAAAAAAAATTATTTATTAAATAAAAAAAAATATTGTACGAGTAATAAAATTATATCAAAACAGCAACGCTAAAGTGTACCGCTAAAATTTAGATTGTACCAAATTTGGTACAATTGTACCCCAAAAACCAGAAACAGTGAGTACCACTTATAAATATGGAATAATAAGGTTAAGGATTCTAAAAGCTTTTTCAAAAGAATTATAAGTCAAACTTGTTTTAAGAAAGAATAATATTAATCTAAACAGCCTGCCACTTTTCAAGAATTGCTCTATTGTTGTGGTTGTGGTGTTGGTTTTGGTTTTTGTTTTGGTTTCATAAAATGATAGAAAATAACAAACAAGAAGTAAAAACAAAGTTGTTGAATACTCACTTGTTATTGTATCCAATGATTTTCTTCATAAATTATATTTGGTTTATTATTTGGTGATACTTTGTCCACTTGGTTGCGTTTTATGTCGTCGTATAATAATATTATTCAAGGATGTTTTTGTTTTGCTTCTGTTATAGATGCTGCTCTATTTTTTGTAACCGCTCTAATTGCTGATGCTTGGTCGCACTACAGCTTTAGCGTTCTGTGGTGTTAGTTAAATTAGTATTTTGGTTTTGGTTTTTTGTTAAAGTTTTATTTATTTTTTTTTCTATTTTTGGCTTTATTTTAGATTTCAATAAATTTTGCTATTTTTTTTATTATTTAAGATTTATTTTATTTGGGCAAGTGCCATTTTTATTGCGGGCAAAATGGAGATTAAAAAATATGCAAGCAAGCAAAAATCAAAATATTTACTATAAATTATGGCACGACTTAAGACATTATATTTTATAACGATAATGCGTTACATTTTTAATTTACACATTAAAAACTTCAACATTAGCCAAAGCTGCAGCAGACATATTTTTTAAGCTTAATCACTGTTGTGCACTGCAGAGTGAGACAAATTTGATTACAAGAATTTTTTTGAAAAATGATAAATTATTAAATTATTACACAAGCAGGAAGATGGCATAATGCCAGAGCTCCTTCAGGCTAATCCTGCAATATTAGCAGACATTTCGTTAGCAGACAGTTTCCTAGAACATGGATAAAAGGAACCACCAGGCAGGTTTTCGGCCACATCAGAATTGTTTAGATCAGACAAATACTTCTCGTGTCATAATTGAAATTTCTTTGCCGACTTTAGAAACGCATTCGATTCTATAAGACGCTATATTGAACGCATTAAAAGCTAAGGGCTTACCATCAAAATTAATAAACCTCATCATGGCTACGAATACCAATTCCTCACTACAAGTTCCTCACAATGAGATGATAAGTGAATTCTTCAGTACTTGATAAGATAATGTTAAAACCATACTCTAAGAAAAGGGGTATTGTGTGGGTCTTTCACAAACATCTGGAGGACATGGATTTCGCAGACGATATCTGCCTCATTTCACACAAATTTAACGACATGCAAAGCAAAGTGAACAATTTCGTCATGTTAGCAAGAGCCGTCGTTGGTTTAGAAATAAACATTGAAAAGACACATGCAATGCGAGTTCATCCAAACCAGATGATTAAATTTGTAAAACATTTCTGAAGGCAGAGAAAAAACACGGGTATGGTATGGTCACAGGAACCATTCTATATTCTCTGTAACAATATATGGTTGCGATGAATAACTTATAGTTGTTTTAATCATTACTATAGTCAAGATAAACAAGTTGTTGTTACTATTTAAAAATAACATAGAATTTTTAAACCACAACCAAAGTTTTATTAGTATTTAAAAATAATATTGTTTTTATGTAACCACAGTATGACGAAAAACAAACAAATAATGTTTGGTTTTTTGAAGTTTTGTGTTTAGATTTTTAAAATTCTTAGACACTAATTTTACGGTTTTCTTAAAAAAAATAACTAAGAATTGAGTCGTTTCCCATATCGAATGTTAAAAATAACCAATAACCAATTGCTTATTTTAGTATAAGTTATGTATATAACAACACATAAGGTATCTTCTTATGCTTATATATCTCACTTTATTTTTAGTTAATTTATTTCATAATAAAATTTTATATTTTACAATGTTATTTTTAAATTAGACAATAATATGGTTCTAACATAACAATCCAATATTATTATGATGTTAATAATAATATGATTTTAGTACAACCATATAATTCAAGCATAAAATGTTGCTCTTTGATTATGGTTACCTCAACCATGTTTTTTCTTTGTGTGTGTTATCTGGGATGCATGATGTCAAATTATGGTGTTGTAGAGGAAAATGTGTCTAGTAGACTAAAAAGGCAAGGTCAGCATTTGGTCACCTAAATAAAGAGTGGCTGGCCTTACAAATATGACAAAACGCAAAGAGTCGCCTATTCAATGCTAGCGTAAAATCTACACTGCATTATGGAAGCGAAACTTGGCTGATGACAAACTCTATAGCACAGAGAATCCAAGTATTTACGAATAGTATATGGAATATTTTTGCCAAATAAAATCAACAAGAGGATAACAAAGGACGAACCAATAAATCCCCTAATAATAAAAAAAAAATGTAGATAAATAGGATATACTATCGCTTAACCTATTGGAAGTGTTAAGAAAATCTCCTTATAGTAAAAACCCCAAGAAAGTCGGCATTTCGATCGTCCACAAAATATACGGTGTAGAACAATTTTAAGAAATTAACCAAATAATTTGTCAAAATAAATTAATTTGCAATGATATAATTATTGGAAATTAGATTGTAGAAGAAAAAAGGGGACTGGAAATACATACGTAACTATCGCTGTGCCCACACACGTTCTGAGCGTCCTGACAATATTTTTTTCGATTTTGTTTTAAAAGTAATCTACACCAAATACTCTATATAAAGGTACCCATCCCTGGATAAAATACTAAAATTTATATAAAATTTTAAAATTCTAAAAATTATTGTAAATCTCGGGAAATGAGTTACTCATTATTTTAAACCAGCGCCATCTATTAAGCAATATTGCTTAAAATATAACGCTTTCAAAAAATCAAAAATGCCTTAAAGTATGCAGTACTATTAAATGGGTAAAAAAAATCGGCATACTTTTACTGCTTTTTCTCCACTTTCTCTTGGAAATAAGATATTTTTTTAAATCCATCCAGTAGTTTTTACGTGATGCGAACACAAAAAAAGAAAGACAAACAAACAAACATGCAGACAGACAGATACACAGGAAATTAGTAATTTTTTTATTATACATATAGATAGATTTCTCATGCAAATAAGATATTTTATGGGAAAAAAATTTTTTATATTTGAATCGAAGTGCTAGGGGGCCCTTCTCTAAAATTAAAAAAATCATCCAGTAGCGGATACAGATAGAAGGACAGGCAGGCAAAATTTTCAAAAATAGTTTTTTTTTATATTCCATATTGATTAAAACCTTCATCGGTTCAAACGGTCCTGTTACTGTTTTTTTATATGTATAGAAAAACATTTGTAGCCACTGTGCTTTAATTTTTTAATTACATAAAATATGCTTTATTATATTTGAAACCCTCGACAGAGTAAACGGATATATACACTTACAAACACTTTATCACAATAAACACAACACTATTTTTTTAATAAAAACTTTAAGCTTGTTATTTGATCTGTGTTTTGTTTCAAGATTAATTAAATTGATTTTTTACATCTGCAGCTGCTACTGATGCTGTTGCTGATGCCATTATTTGCTGGGTCACGATGTGTTAAACAACAGCGGATTTATTATGCAAATTTTATTGGTTTGATTTTACACCAAAACTTTTTATGTTGTTGTAACTTTGATGATAATTAATTTATTTTTTGTTTGTTACATAATTTCTTATAACTAATTGTAAAAATTATACAAAAAAACATTTTGAAATTTTTTCATTTATTCACTTACTGTTCATTGCTCTTTCGAAATGAACAGAAGACTGTAATTAACATTTAAAATAGAAAACAAACTTGTTTGCACAAATACACCCATACATACACACTAACACAAATATTTTAATTTATACCGCCATATCTTGTTGTTTTAATTTTTTTTTTTTTTATTTTTTTAGTTGTTTTAGAAAGAAAATGAAGTCAGTATGAGTGAAAAAACAAGAGAGCAGAAAAAGAGTATTTTTTTTTTGTTTTTTCTTTTTGTTTTTTATACACGATGAAGAAAATAATAATGATGTATTTGTAGCTGTAGTTGTTTTTTCTTTTATAACTGTTATGTACTGTTAATGGTTTTATATTATTCCATGCACATACATGCATACATACATTTAGTCAATGTTTTTGTTGTTGCTGTATTGTGTGCTGTTGTTTGTAGCAGTGAAAAATTGTTGTTTTACGATGCTGTAAAATACACAAGTGGATATTAAAATTTTAAAGAAATTGTTGCTTAAAATCCAGCAAATTTCTAAATAAACTTTTACTTTTACCCGGGGTTTAAGCGTAATGATTTTAATTAAAATGTTTCGTTTTAGAGCATGAGACCTACATAGTTAATTAACTAACGAGTGATTTTTTAAGAGCTTGAGAACTTTTTTTTAAAAAAAACGCATAAAATTTGCAAAATCTCATCGGTTCTTTATTTGAAACGTTAGATTGGTCCATGACATTTACTTTTTGAAGATAATTTCATTTAAATGTTGACCGCGGCTGCGTCTTAGGTGGTCCATTCGGAAAGTCCAATTTTGGGCAACTTTTTCGAGCATTTCGGCCGGAATAGCCCGAATTTCTTCGGAAATGTTGTCTTCCAAAGCTGGAATAGTTGCTGGCTTATTTCTGTAGACTTTAGACTTGACGTAGCCCCACAAAAAATAGTCTAAAGGCGTCAAATCGCATGATCTTGGTGGCCAACTTACCGGTCCATTTCTTGAGATGAATTGTTCTCCGAAGTTTTCCCTCAAAATGGCCATAGAATCGCGAGCTGTGTGGCATGTAGCGCCATCTTGTTGAAACCACATGTCAACCAAGTTCAGTTGTTCCATTTTTGGCAACAAAAAGTTTGTTAGCATCGAACGATAGCGATCGAAATTCACCGTAACGTTGCGTCCAACAGCATCTTTGAAAAAATACGGTCCAATGATTCCACCAGCGTACAAACCACACCAAACAGTGCATTTTTCGGGATGCATGGGCAGTTCTTGAACGGCTTCTGGTTGCTCTTCACTCCAAATGCGGCAATTTTGCTTATTTACGTAGCCATTCAACCAGAAATGAGCCTCATCGCTGAACAAAATTTGTCACATTTGAACATTTCGAACCGAACACTGATTTTGGTAATAAAATTCAATGATTTGCAAGCGTTGCTCGTTAGTAAGTCTATTCATGATGAAATGTCAAAGCATACTGAGCATCTTTCTCTTTGGCACCATGTCTGAAATCTCACGTGATCTGTCAAATACTAATGCATGAAAATCCTAACCTCAAAAAAATCACCCATTACATGCATACATAATTAGTTACAAAAAGAAACAATACGGAGATTTAAGGATTAAAGCAATTTTACGGTTGATAGGTATAAGGGCTTGCGCCAAATAAAGAGTGGTTATATTTTAAGGGGCCGATTTTGTTGATTTTGAATAAAGCACAAATTATTTAGGAAATTATTGTCATTTCTTTTTATTTTGATAATACTGGTATGGTTCAATTATGTATGGCACACCTCCATCCGATGCTCCAAATTTTCGATGACGCTAGGCATAATTGAGGTTCTATGCTGTTAATGTGCCGAATTATCTCATCCTTTAGCTCGTGAATTGTTGCTGGCTTATCGACGTACATCTTTTCTTTCAAATAAATCCAAAGAAAGAAGTCCAGCGGAGTCAAATCACATGATCTTGTTGGCCAATTGACATCGCCACCATGTGAGATAACACGGCCATTGAATTTGTCGCCCAAAAGAGCCATTGTTTCGCTAGCTGTGTGGTAAGTGGTACCGTCCTGTTGAAACCACAAACCGTCCACATCCATATCTTCCAACTCAGGCCATAAAAAGTTCGTTATCGTCTAATGATTGCGAACACCATTCACAGTAACTGCCTCATTCACAATAATTCACCCAAATGCGGCAATTCTGCTTATTGACGAATCCACTGAGGTGAAAATGTGCCTCATCTCTGAAGATGATTTTCTTCGAAAATTGTTCATCCACTGTTGTCATTTCTTGCCATCTTTCTGACCATTTCTCGATTGTGTATCTTTCCACGGTTCAAACTGAGTTAGTCTGAAATTGAGAAACGTCAAAGTAAATGCAGAAAAAAAACTTGACGTTTAGGTGTGGTTCGCATTCAACATCGGCCCTTAAAATTTAACCACCCGATAGAAAAATTCCCTTAAAAATTCTTGAATTTTTTTCTTTTTTTTTTTTTTTGTTTTATAATTTTATAAGTAATTATTTGATTATTTATGCCCCTATTCATAAAAAAAATATTCAATTCATAAAAATTTACTAGTTTAATTAAAAATATGGCTTATGAACCTTTTATATACTCGAGTTCACTTGCTCAGACCCTCATAATTTTTGTAACTGAGCACTCTTGAAATATACAGTGCGTGACAATTATATGAATTGTTTTTTTTTTTTTTTTTTGAAAGCTCTATTGCGTAAATTTAGTTTTTGATAACACAATTTTTTGTTATTTGAATAATATTTTAAGGACTGCCCATAGCAGTGAAAACTCATTACACTTCTAATCTAAATAATCTATATCTATACATATGTAAAATAAAATAGTAACTCATTTCCGTCTGTTTGCTGTCTATCTGGTTTTCATTTGTGTTCGCGTCACGTAAAAACTACTGGATGGATTTTAAAACAATTTTGTGAGGATGTACCTTAGTCTCCTGATTCTAATTTAGGATACTTTTTTTCCGAAAAAAATATCTCATTTCCAAGAAAAAGTAGAGAAAAAGCAGTGAAAACGCAATTTCCGGTTTAAAGGTACTGAAATTTTCGGTTTAAAACTGGGTCTGTTATATTTTCAACACACCTTTTTATTTTTGAAAGTGGAGTATTTTAAAAACTATTGCGCAACATTAGGCGCCAATTGAAAAAAATTTGTATTCGATTTTTATTTTTACCTTGTTGAATTACATTGGTATTAAAATATTTTAAAAACCTTCTACAGATATTTGCAATCATTTTTAAAATTTTTTATAAATTTTAGAAGTTTATCCAGGGATGGGTACCTTTATCTAAAGTAAATACATAAACCATAACTGCAGGACTATTAAAAAAAGAGTCTTACAATTGGTATGGAATACTTTGAAAGCAAAATCGACCAAAATATTGCCAGGACGCCCACGACGTGGCGGGCACAGCTAGTCTACAATATAATAGTTGACACTTTGCACTGATAGGTTAATTTTATGGCAATACATTTTTTTAGCTTCACAATTGTGGCGTGTATACCTGTACAAGTACGGAGTATTATATGATTATCAACACTATTTATAGCTACCGAAGTTAAATGAACTGAGGCTTTACAGCAGGTAAAAAATATTGTAATATGACTCAAATTTATAGTGTAAGCAAAAAGAAGAATATAACAGTCTGTATAAAAATATGTGCACATACATACATATGCATGTACGTGTGTATATCAATTATTGGGATACCATACACCTATATCTATATAAACCAGCGTTACAGTTGATGCTATAGCGGACATAGTAATTTACAACTACAATTGCATCAACTATTGGGACACCCTTTAATTTTATAAAAATTTTAAATATTTTACTTGTTATTATAACGGACATAGTAATGGACATTCTGTCCAATTTCCAAGTGTTTGTCTATAAGGGTTCAAAAGATAGTGCCACCATATAATTTTTAGGGTTCCGTACCCAAAGGGTAAAAACGTAACCCTATTGTTTTCGCTACAATACCTTGGCGTTCGTCTGTCAGTGCCTTTTATCTCTGGAACCGTAATAGTTATACTCTTTAAATTTTCATAGAAGTTGTATAACTGTTGCTGCTATAGCAACACATACTAAAACTTATAGTATATTCCGATAGAGACGTGTTATTCACGTATATGTATATGTTTAGTTCCCGAACTGTAGGAGGCATATACTTAAAATTTACAAACACTAATTAAAACTGTGTTCGCTTTATAAATAAGTTAAACAAAAATTAAAGGGTGTTCCAATAGTAACGCGATTTGCATGTATATGGCCTAAGTTTTGAAATATAGACTCTTGAAATGTTCACGGAAGGTGTATAACTGCAGCCGCTATAGCTAAGAATACTAAAACTTATAGGGTATTCCGAAAGTCACGTGTTAATTGCGTTTATGTCTTTATTTCTCGAGCTGTAGTATAAAAAGTTACACCCAAAAATTAAAGGTTGTTCCAATAGTGAAGTGATTTGTTTTGTTTTGAACGATAATAGGAAGACTCTTGAAATTTTTACAGCAGGTGTATTACTACAATCTCTATAATACAGAGTAAAAAATAAAGGGTTTTCCGACAGTGACGTGATTTACATTTATATGGCCTAATTTTATAAATATAATAGGTAGACTCTTGAAATTTTTACAGAAGGTTTATTAATATGGCCTTTATAACAAATAGCAAAAATTAAAGGGTATTTCGACAGTGTCGTGATTTGCACGTATTAGCTTATAGGAAGACTCTTGAAGTTTTTAGAGATTATATAATGCCACGGCTGCTATGATAATTATTATAAATAAAACGGTGTTCTGACAGTGACATGTTTGTCACGTATATTGCCTTCTTTTTGGAATCGTAATATGTAGGCTCTTCATATATTCGTAGAGAGGGAATTGAATATAAATTATAAAATTAAAGGGTATGCCGAAATTGACATGATTTGGACGTATATGACCTTATTTTTTGAACCGTAATAGGTAAAATTTTTACAGTAGCTGTGTTGCCATCGCCGCTATAACAATTAAAGGGTCTACCACAATAACCTGTTTTCTTACTTATATTACCTTATTTTTTAAACCTCAATAGTAAGGTCCCTGATATTTTTAAAGAAAGTCCTTATATTTGAACAGTAATAGGCTGACACTTAAAATATACACAGATTATATTTTAAAATATCCACAAGTAATCAAAATAAATTTGATAAAAATAAGGCATGTTCCCTAGATGTCGCGAATTTGGGTAATTTGACTTTCTTTTCTTAACGTTATAGGCAGACTTTATATTTACACAGGGTATTTAGTACTATACTCTAGTATTAAAAATAACTACAAATTAAAGGGTGTACCATAAGACGTGAAATAATTAACAACTGGTATTTTTAAAGTTGTACTGAATATAGTACGGAACCCTACGTGTGTGAGTCTGACTCGAATTGACTGATTTATTTAGTTTTATTAAAAAACATAATTTATATTGTATGGAGGCACCCTTTAAAAATTATAAACCTTTTTCAAAATGGCACCAATATGTAAGCATGAGAATCTTTCACAAGCGGTTTAGAAATGGCTAAGTTCTGCGGTTACAAACCACATAGAAACCAGCGTTCGCTGACGATTGACGCGAGTTCAATGATTTTCGATTTTATTTGTGCAAAAAAGTAAGTTGATTATTGATTGAGCATCGCTTCTATCTTGGAAGGCTTCAAATGCTACAAGAATGTGTTCTAAATGTATTCTGTGTCATTCTCGACAAAAGCAATCTTTAAAACGTTAAATATCTCATAGTGTTTAGATAATACTATGGTCTTCAGAATATATGATACAAAAACATCCATTATTAGGTTTATGTCCGGTAAAATACTGACCACTGTTGTGAAGAAGTGTAGAGGGAAACTTTTTTATAAACAATATTTCCTTTCACTGATCCAGTGGGATACTGCCAGGTGCTGTCGAAACGTCTAATTCTTTTATTCTACTGAAGTTTTTATGTGGCAGAAGTAACAAAGCATAATTTCACGGTAGATTTGTTGATTTACTTTTACGCTCTATTTCATCAACGATGCAGATGCTTGCGTTCGCATAACAATTCACTGAAATTTTTTTTTTATTGATTTTGACTTTATTTCAAAGCAAAATATGGCTTAGCATAACTGAAAATGTTTCGAGCTCTAAGTCAACCGAAAGGTATAAAGCTTTTCAATATCAAGTTGTGTCCTTTCGTTCATTAAAAAAAATAACAAAACTTATCTTAATCAAAAACTCACTCTTAATATGTAAATATGTATGTATGTACAATTGTATGTGTATGTATGTATGTATGTATTGTATGTATGCTTTTGCATTGAAAAAATTTATGCATTGTATGTATATGGACAATTTTTTCATTTTATAACTTGATTATATTTAAGACTTAATGTGTGACATATTGTCTATAAATATAAATAAAATTATGTGTAATTGAATGAATAAATATTTTAACGACTAAATGTCAATTCATAGGTTAAGAAGGGCATGAATTGATGTTTAAACTTAATTTTTTTTTTTTAGTTAAACATTATATTTTACTCAAATTACCTTTTTTAGTGTAATAATAATAATTGCTATGATAAAAAGCAACCAAATTAGTTGCCTACATAAACTTATTAATTTATTTCTAAATATTCAGAATGTACCAACTTTCTCGAAAACTGGCATCAGTGTTGGGATTTGTGATACAATTGTACCAAATTTGGTACAATCGACACATCTGTGTCGTACACTTCATGCTTTTTTGGTACAATTTCATTTAAAATGTATTCAATAAATTTTTTTATTTAATAAAAATAAAATTTTTTTTTACATTTCTAACTTCATAGTTCTCCAACCCTGTCTAGAACTAACTAAATTGCAACATTCTTTATTTATGATCAGGATTTTTATTATTTACTCTGCTAACTCTATTATTTGTAAGTGATAGGTAATTTAGTTATGTCTTTGCATCGCCTTAACCAGTTTCTGGCATTATTCGGCTGATATTGTTTTCTATTCTTTATAGTGGGAAAGGCCTTTTTGGTAATACCATGATTTTTTAATTGTTTTTCCAAATAGCTCCAGGCGTACTTAATCGGATTAAGATCCGGTGACTTTGGTGAAGTTTCAAGCACTTAATGGCAATTGTAGTGTAGCCAGCTCCTAACATTGCACAGTGTAAAGGGCCCTCATTAAAGGGCTAGTCCACTTGTTTCAAAAATTTACATGGATATAAAAGAGGAGTATCTGAGCTTAAGTTTTAAAGCTGGGGATCATTCACTTATTAGTGGTGGCGCCATGTGGCCTCAAATTTGAGAACCTCAAACCTTCAATTTTTTTAGGGCTTGGCATTTCATAATTTTTTGATCGATTTTTCAAAATATTACATCGTCTTAAAGATCTATTTAGTATTAGTACATTTTTTAAAGTTTTTTTTCGTAGTTAGCGAGCAAATTTTAAAATATTGTGGTCTCACTTGAATATGAAATCTTTTTTGAATAAACAACTAGAAAAACTTTACAATTATTGCCTTTTTGTGTATTTCAGCCTAAAAAAGGGCCATTCATCTTTTTTTAATAAAAGAAATTCTTAGGAATTATATAAAAATTGTATATTTTAAACCAAATTTCGTGTAAAATATGTAGAATATGGAGATCCTTCAATTTGATCTATTTTACATCGAAATTTTGACATTATCCTGCCTATATATTCTGAAATACCAAAGGTATCGGAAAAAGAAGATATTCCCAAATATTGCTGAATTGCTGAAAGTATTTCATGAACCCTAGTGGGCTTTATGGGCCAAAGCCTACAAATTCCCATTTTAGGTTTTTTGGTAATTATTCTAGATATTGCGGGATTTCCTTTACCTTAATCTTAAAAAATTGTATACGCTTTAATGTCGAGCTACTGTATGTATGTTTTGCTTGTTGTTTTTACTTACTGTCAAATGTTGGTACAATTGATGCTGATTTGGTACAACTTTATCACTGGGATGGGATTTAAACAGTGTCAGATCCCAACACTGACTGGCATGCTACTGATTGAGAGTTATTATATGTGACCAGCCCTATGAAAAGGTGACTTATGACTCAAAAAAAAATTTTCCACTTTTTGTTGTTGTTGCATTGTTTATCTTTAACAGCTAATTTTTCGAAATTTTGTTTTTGAGTCATAAGCCACCTTTTCCCTTTTCATAGACCGGGTCACGGGATTTGTGGTACAATTGTACCAAATTTGGTAAATTTCTTTCGATAGTTTGTTGGAAAACTGTGTATTTCTCTTTATATTTTTGTAAAAATATTCGAAAATTTTTGTAAAAATTAATTTTACATTTTTTTTAATTTTATTTTGAAAATATTTTGTAAAAATATTTTTGAGAATTTTTTGTGAACTTTTTTTTTGAAAATTTTTTGGAAACATTTTTTTAAATTTTTATTTGAAATTTTTTTTAAATTTTTTGCAAAAATAGTTGTAAAATTTTGAAAAAATAGTTGACATTTTTTGAAAAAAATATTGAGAAATATTTTATGAAAAAATTTTTGTAAATTTTTTTTAATTGTTTATGAATATTTTTGGATTTGTTTTTTAATTTTTTGTAAATTTTTTTAGAAATTTTGTTGACAATTTTTTTTTAAATTTGTTTTTTTAAATTTTGTATTAATTTTTTTTTTATTTCTTGTAAAAATATTTTTAAAAATTTTATTGAAAAAATTTTTTTGACAATTAAACATTGTCGCAAGGTATATTTATCTTACTAGGTAGTGTCGTCCGCCCAGCTGATTTAGTAGTTCGACATGTCAAAAGTTGTATATGTTCAGAAATTTTATAGTGTAGAAGCGAGAAAGCAATAAAACACATACACGCCTTCTCAATTTTCTTATATGTTTTTTGACATTTCGAACTACAAAGCAACAACAAAATGCCATGTTGTTCTTGTATTGTTGTATTTGTTGTAGGGATGCCACTACCTAGTAAAATAAATATACCTTGCATTGTCGGATCTCAACACTGACTGGCATGAATTATTTTATATGTTTTATACTCTTTGTGAGAGTCTTGCTGAGACTGTGTGTATTTACAGATACTCAGCAGTGTTGGGATTTGCGGTTCAATTGTACTAAATTTGGTAGAATTGGCACACTGGTACAATTTCATATGAAATTTATTCAATAATTTTTTTAATTTAATAATTTTTCTTACACTAATAAACAGTTGTAATTTCATAGTTCTGCAACCATTATGTTCAGAATTTTTTTTACCCTCTACCGCAGGTGGCTATATATAAGTTTGTCATTACGTGTGTAAGTTCTACAATATTCATTTCCGAACCCATAAAGTAAATATGTATATTCTGGATCCTTGTACATAGAGAAGTTGATAAAGCGATGTCCGTCAGTCCGTTGTGACGTTGAAATGCCATTTGCCAAGGCACCAGAAGAGAAACAAAAACTTTAAGCACACCAATCTGTCAGGCATACAAAATTTCCCTTTACTTTTTTGGAAGGGTGTCGATATAAATTATCTGTGTTTGGGACGTTCAGGACAAAACACAGTAATATGCTTAGTGGTGTTTTTCTTAAAGAGAAGTAACACTCTGACAAGTAATTCCTATAATAATCGTAATGGTGACAGTGGTAGCTTCACTTTCGGCAACAAAAGCAGCACCTCTTGTGTGCTTTAGGCCTATAGCCAATTTATAATTATTTTACTATTTAGAGCTATATAGTAATACCGGCTCAAAAATTTGGCAATTGTTCAATGATTTTCTCATCTAGGTTGTACAGTGTTGCTTCCGACTCATCTACATATAAATATAATTTTAATAATCTATGTTGATTTTAAACATTTAAAACAAACAAAAAATAACAAAACTTTAATTTAAGTGTACACATCTAAGAAAAATATTAGCAAATTTCAAAGGTTTTGACCATATGTCTTGTCTGTCACATGCAGTTTATGAATATATTTTGATTTTTTTTTTTTTCGAAAAATGTTTTTAAAAATTTAATGAAAAAAGTTGGGCAAACAATTCTATTTCTATTCGTATTATTTATGAAAAAAATTTATTGAATATAAGAATTTTCTTTATATGTAACAAAAGTTTTCAAAAAAATAAGTTCTCACCCACTGTATATTGAGTATTTTTCCTAATAGTTAATTTTTGGGTCACATAATTATTTAGCTAAACTTTTAGTATAATTTTAATTAAATCAAAATTATTGAGACACTTAAAAATCTCTGTGCAACATTTTTAACTCTTTTGATGCTTTTAGCAGAATAAAATAAATGGTTATTTAATAAAAAACATTTATAAAATTTAACAAATTTAAAAAAACATGTTGTTTTTTAAAATATATGTATAATGTTAAATATGTATATTTATTTTGAAATAAAAAAATTAAAAAAAAAATTCAACTTAAATCCAATACACAACGCACTGTATTCCAATATTTGTTTGCTAATTAATTATTGCTACTGACAACAACTTTTCATGGCACTTTTCACAACAACGACAACAACCGCACTTTAAGCAGATGTTTGCACCTTTTCATTGCTATTATCACTTGTTTATTTGATGAATATTTTAAAAAGAATTCAAAAAATACCGTATGTTTTTTTGTTTATTACTTTATTAATAATCCGGTGTGTTTGTGTGTGCGAATGTTTGAGATTCTTATTCGTCACTACTTGACTTGAAACACTTTGTATTTGTTGTTTTTGTTAACAGCAAACGTTCGCTGTCGTAGTCGAATTGAAACTACTACTGCTACTTGTTGGCAATATTTTGTTATGCTGTGTTTTGTATCACTTCATTTTTTTCGTATTCTGTTTTTCTCGTGTTTTCGTTTTGTGTGTCTATTTTTTAGACATTAACTCCTTTCAAAACCAAAACATAACAGAATGTGTATGGAAAACAACAGTTACTTGAAGTGGAAAAATAGAACAGAAAAATGAAAATCCCTGCAGACAATAACAAACAGCCAACGATGTCAAAACCCCAAAAACAAGGAACAATAAGAGAATCACATTTTTAAACTTTTATAAGAGATTTTCATTTCTATGTAATAATAAATGAAAGCTTCTTTTGTATAAAATAAAGCTTAAAAGCTTTTTTATTCATTTGCTTGTACTGTTAAATGCCTGTGGGTTGCGTATACGCATTGTTTTTCTAATTTATATTCAAATCAAAATTGCTCATACGCTCTAGTTACGATTTTGTTTATATTTCGCCTCTGAAGTGTGTAAATTTTCACAACTAAATGTAGGTCGGCGTTTATTATGTCCTACACAAAACCATTTTAATATTTAAAATCTTTTAAAATAAAAAATAAAAATTATAGTAGAGCTAGTTTTTCCATACGATTCCATATCGCACATCATGAGTAAAAATAATTGTTTTTTGTTTATTTTGTAGAGGGATACCGAAGCAGACCACTAACTTCATAGGTCCCTTTTTTCGATCCCCTTCGTTCCTCAATGATTTCTGGTATCCAACTGAAAATTTACGAATACCTTACTTTCATTGAGTCTCGTACATTCACTAGCCTTCTACACTCCACTGGAGAGATTTCAGACTGGCGACTGCTGCATATCGACATTCTTCCTCTTCACAAAGTCTTTGGTAATTGCTAACATGTACTTAAGGCATGCAACACTGCATTTTAATATATTTTCCACTATAATTAGTTTTGCATGGATTTTTCTTATAATTTTATGGTAACTAATACCGTAGTTATCTGAGGAATAAGCTATACATTGGAGTATATTTTAAAACTGCTAGTCGAAAAACATCTCCGTATAACAAGTTGGAAACCCCAAAAACTATGGTCAACTATCAACTATACAACATTTGTTCGCACAGTATGAAAATATGACTTTCAAAGAACGCCATCTGTTGATCAAGCGTGAAAATAAGCTTTGCTTTTCTATAAACATTAAAATAACATTGACGGCAAACACAAAGTTATGTTTAATACGTTTGCTTTACACAGAAGAAATTAAACAAATTATTGTTTCCTATTCTACCCACGCTTTGTTCATGGGCAAACAAAACAATGGCTCGGCAAGACATGATCAAATGACATCCTTCAACAATTGAGGATAAATAATAGAATACCATAGCATTGTACATATAGTCGATATTTTACCATTTATTGATGTAAGAATGAGACGAACTACAAATAAGTTACGGTATATGTACATATGTATATCGTCCTAACCATGTAAAAATTGTATAGAAAATTGTCTTGTAAAAGTATTATAAAATTTTTTATTGCAAAAATTTTATAGAAACTTTTATTGCCAAAATTTTATAGAAATTTTTTTTTGCAAAAATTTTATAAAAATAGAAAAATGTTTTGTAAAAATTTTTAAAGTTTTTTTGTAAAAATTTTATAGAAATTTCGTAAAAATTTTACCGAAAATTTTGATAAAATTTTATAGATAATTGTTTTTGTAAAAATGTTACAGAGAATTGTTTTTATAAAAATTTTATGCAATTTTTTTTTAATTTTATTGAACATTTTTTTTAAATTTTACATAAAAATTTTGTGGTATTTTATTCAAATTTTTTTGTAAAAATTTGATTTAACATTTTTTGAAAATTTTTGTGATTTTTTTTTTATATTTTGTAAAAATTTTATAGAAAATTTCTTTGAAAACTTTTGTTAAAAATTTTTTGAAAATTTTGTTAAAAATTTTTTTAGTAAAATTTTATTTTGGAAAATGTTATGTAAAATTATTTTTAAAATTTTTTGTATTATTTTTTTTTATTATTCTGAAAATTTTTTGGTAAAATTTGTTTTTAAATTTTATTTGGAACATCTTATTTTTTTTTTTTGATAATTTTTTTGTAATATTTTTTTGTAAAATTTTTTTTTTTTTTTGAAAATTTTCTAAAAAATTTTGTAAATTCTCAAATTTATATATACCCTTTCCACCTGTGGTTAATGGTATGAAAAACCTGCGTTTTTTTGTTCCGCAAATCAGCTGTAAAAAGAACTTTTATACCTATCAGCTGAAGAGTAGTAAAGGTCTACAGGTAGTCATTAAAGGTGTAGATTCATACGTTGATCCAGCTGATATAAGAGCCGGACTCCAAAAAGCGGGTTTTAAAATAAAAAGTGTTGATAATCTCCGTAATCGGGAACGTGTCCCCCAACCACTATTTCGCGTTGAACTGGAACCTGGAGATATCAGATTGAAGAAGAACGAAACGCACCCCATTTACAATCTGAAATACCTGTTACACCGTAAAATAACTGTAGAGGAGCCGCATAAGCGTCCAGGACCTGTCCAGTGCCTAAATTGTTAAGAATATGGTCATACTAGGGCTTACTGTAAGTTGCCTCCGGTTTGCGTTGTATGTGGCGAGCTACATTGTTCCGCCCAATGCGACAAAGCAAGGGATGACTCTAAAGTTAAAAAATGCAGCAATTGCGGTGGAAACCACACTGCTAACTACAGAGGCTGTCCAGTTTTTTCCATGGTAAGGAAAGCCACTCAAAAACTAAATACTCCTGCTAAGCACCAACAATATCGAGCAAATGCTCATTATCCTCAGTTAGCCCAACCAACAACACAACATGTTTCATACGCAGATATGGTAAAAACCAATCATACTTCAGTACATAAAGCGGCACCGACAACAAATTCTACTCCTAATTTGCAATCGCATCCTAAAGAACAAACACCATCTGGTAATTTTAATCGTCTCGAAGCAAGCATCGAGACATTAGTGCATTCGATAAACAGTTTTATGAGCTCTATGAGCAGCATGATGCAAGAAATGGTACGCATGCAATCTACTATGTTGCAGGCGTTACTTAACAAACCATGAACTGTTTAAAAATATGTTTCTGGAACGCAAACGGCTTGCGCCAACACAAAAATGAACTCGAGTACTTCCTTAAGAAGGAACAAATTGATGTCATGCTGGTTTCAGAGACTCACTTAACAACAAATAGCTTTTTTAAAATAAATGGCTATATCTTATATGACACCAAAGACCCCCGTGGCAGAGCATGTGGTGGTTCAGCAATACTAATAAAGGCTCGAATCAAACATTATTTACTGTGTGATTTTTGTGAAGATTACCTACAAGCAACAAACATCTGCATTGAAGAATTTCATCAAAACTTTGTAATTTCTTCGATTTATTCACCTCCTAGGTTTCAAATATCAGAGAGTCAATATAGCGATTTCTTCAAATCACTAGGTCCCTGTTTCATAGCATCAGGCGACTATAACGCTAAACATACATTTTGGGGATCACGCCTAATAACTCCAAAAGGTCGTGTTTTGTTTGACACAATTTCAAAAATGCATCTGAATGTGATATCGAGTGGACAACCCACCTATTGGCCTACTGATCGACAAAAAATACCTGATGTTATCGATTTTGGCGTGATTAAGGGTATTCCGAGAGAAACGATTAAAGCTGAAGCGTCACTTGAATTATCCTCAGATCATTCACCCACTATCGTCTATATATGGGACAAACAAAACATCATATCACCAATGACTATCACAAGCATTAATTGGCTGAAATATAGAAAGTATCTTAGTACTCATTGTTCGGAAAACATCCCGCTAAGAACACCTGAAGACGTAGAGCGCAGTCTTATTGATTTTGGCCAAAACCTCAAATCAGCTGCCCAACATTCAACAATAACCCGACAATTAGCTAGATACAATCAAATTTATTCTGCAGATATCGAACGGCTCTTGGCTGAAAAAAGAAAAATTCGTAGAGAATGGCAATCACAGAGATCTCCTCAACTCAAAAGCAGACTTAAAGAATGCACGAACCGGCTAAGAGACATGCTGGAATCTCGAAAAGTAGCATCCCTGAAAACCTATTTGGGAGACCTAGACGCAACTCCTCAATCAGATTATTCATTATGGCGTGCTTGTAGAAACCTTAAAAGGCCAGTCTTACGTAAGCCTCCCTTGCGAACTTCAGCTGGAGGCTGGGCAAGGAGTGATACCGAAAAAGGAAATTTATTTGCTGCACATTTGAAAGAGGTTTTTACCCCAAATATATCGACCGATATAGTTGAGTTGCCAGTTGCCGAGGCTAGTGCTGCAGTGCCGATAAGATTTGAATTTGGTGATCTTGAAAAGGCAATAACGGATTTAAACACCAAAAAAGCCCCTGGCGTTGATAAAACCAGTAACAAGATGTTAATTGAGTTACCCCGTATAGCACTCAGAATCGTTCTTTTTATTTTTAATGCCATTTTACGTCTTGAGTACTTTCCCACAGAGTGGAAGGTGTCCTTGGTTACCATGATTCCTAAACCAGGAAAAGACCACACAAAAATTTCATCATACAGACCAATAAGCCTTTTGTCAAATATGTCAAAGCTGTTTGAGAGGATGTTAATAACTAAGCTTAACCCCATTCTAAGCGACAAAGGATGTATTCCAAACCATCAATTCGGCTTCAGGAAAAAACATAGTACGATCGAACAAACTCACAGGTTAGTGAATGTTGTTAAGAAGACTTTTGAAGAGAGAAAATACTGCTCTGCGCTTTTTATCGATGTTTCTCAAGCATTCGATAAGGTATGGCATGAAGGCCTAATATACAAGCTAAAACTTAATTTGCCCGTAAACATATATAAGCTGCTAGATAGTTATTTAACCGAACGGAAATTTATTGTAAAAGAAGGAGATTTTTTGAGCTCACCCCAGCCAATCGAAGCCGGAGTTCCCCAAGTATATTGGGGCCCTTTTTATACTTATTGTATACTTCAGACATGCCAACTAGTAACCGAGTTCACACATCGACATTTGCTGACGACACAGCCTTTTTGAGCATTCACGAAAGACCCGAAGTAGCATCACGATATTTACAAGACCACATATCCAATTTAGAAAAATGGTTGAAGAAATGGAGAATAAAAGTTAATGAACAAAAATGTACTCACATAACCTTTACACTGCGTAGAGAATCTTGCCCCCCAATTCGAATAAATAACCAAACAATACCTCAGCTTTCAGACGTCAAATATCTCGGCATACATCTTGACCGGCGCCTTACATGGAAACGCCACATAGAAACAAAATTAACACAAATGAAGTTGAAAGCAGTCCAACTAAACTGGCTAATTGGCAGAAATTCTACTCTAGCTTTAGATTGCAAACTTTTATTATACAAGTCAATTCTAAAACCAATATGGTGTTATGGAATTCAATTATGGGGTACTGCCTCAGCTACCAACGTAGAAAAAATTCAAAGGCGCCAAAATAAGATTCTTCGTATAATTACATCTGCTCCTTGGTATATAAAAAACTCGAACATCCATAAAGATCTAAACGTGCCAACAGTCAAAGCGGAAATAGCGAAACTTGCCATAAGTTATTTAAAGAAGCTTGAAACTCATCCTAATCCACTGGCCCGTAACATACTAAATGAACCTGGTTACATTCGACTAAGAAGGAGGGACACTGCTTCTCTCATCCGTACATCAGAGGGATAACCCGCAAATTACAGTAACCGTGAAACATACATTTTTTTTTTTGTCCAGCACTGGTTGGACTTAACATGTATATTTTTATTTTTAGACTTAAGATATGAGTAATTATTGATAGTTCAATTATATTGAAGATACAATAAATAAAAAAAATTGCGAAAAAAAAAAAAAAAAAAAAAGCAAATCAGCAAAATCTCGTATACGTTATATGAACATATATCGTCACCTGCAATTTCTAACCAGGTAAAAATTGTAATGAAACTTTTCTTAAAAATATTTTATAGAAATTTGTTTGTAAAAATTTTATAGAAAATTTGTTTGTAAAAATTTTATACAAATTACTTTTTGTAATAATTTTGCAGCAAATTGTTTTTGTAAAAATTTTACAGAAAATTAATCTTGTAAAAATTATACAGAAATAGTTTTTGTAAAAATTTTATGGAATTTTATTTGTTTTAAATTTTATAAAAATTTTTACTGTAAAAAATTTATAGAAATTTTTTTTTTTTAATTTTATAGAAAAATTTTTGTATGTGTTTTATTGAAAATCTTTTGGAATACTCAATTTTTTTTTAATTTTTTTTTTTTTTTGTAAAAATATTTTTTAAAAAAAAAATATTTTTTTTGTAAATTTTTTTTTAACCTTTTTTTTTGAATTTTATTTTAAAAATATTTTGTAAAAATGTTTTTGAGAATTTTTTGTAAACTTTTTTTGAAAATTTTTTGCATTTTTTTTTTTTTAATTTTTTATTTGGGGCCTTGGCAAATGCCATTTTAACGTCAACACAAATAAATAATTTAAAAAATTCTGGATGTTTGAATATTATACGGTGGTACGGAACACTTCGTGATGAGAGTCCGAATTGCACTTTATTATTTAAATCCCTTTAATTTCAAATTAAAAATACTTCTTTTAAAAAATTCTTCAGGTTCGAAAATTATACGGTGGTGCGGAACTCTTCGTGATTAGAGTCGGAATTGCATTTTGAGATGTAAATTAAATTTTATTTGACAATAACATTTAACATTGTGTCGCCTTGGCAAATGAGATTTCAATGTGTGTTAAATTAACTTTTCTTAAGGTTATATTTTATTTACATTAAATTTTAGCAGAATTTTTACAAATATTTTATTTACATTAAATTTTAGTAATTTATTAAGTTGTAAGGAATATTTTTTTTTCATGACCTAAATATATAAATGGTTTGCACAACACAAACGATGACGTTATTTCAACACTTATATTATCATTTTCATTAGGGTGATCTAAAAGAAAAATTGTCAGCATGTTCCAACCCGTTAAAACTACTTGGTATAATCTTGCATTGAAATACGAATTTAGGAAACCCTATTTATCCCTGTGTAACTAAAATTGCTAAGAATGCACAAAGCTAAGCGTATTTATTTAAAAGGTTGTTTGTAGAATAATAAATATTCATGGAATATTTAGCTAGAGGTGTATGTACTTGGAATTGTAAATGGTATTAATTTGACATTTTTTAAGTGCAGATAATTATATTACATATTATTATTATATACTATGCGGAATGTGCTATTTGAATTTTCGAGTTAAAAACAAACTACATTATCTAAATTATATGTTGAGACGTTATTTCATTGTGTTAATAGATCTATTAACAATTCGTTGGTCAAAAAACTTATGGTAGATACCTATTACTTTGGCTATTGTTTACTAATAATTTAGTATTTTTTTAAGTTTCACTAATAATAATTACATTACTCCTGCATCAAAATTCTGATACCATCAAAATTTTCGTGGATGTCCGTTTGATAAAAGTACAAGTCTTTTAAAGTCTGTATTTGGATGTCACCGAAATTTTCCCCTTCTGACCGTAAAATCAACAGACCATTAATTATATTTGATGAATTATCTCTTGTATTATCAGACAGTTTAAGGGCAATTGACTGTAAGTATGCCAATAAGGAAACTGTACAGAGTGCAACTTTTTGCATAAGTAAAACAGAAGAAGGGTATGTTTCCAATTCCATACGCAGTAAATGTGTCAAATCAACAACAACCATCGACGGCAATAAAGACCAACTGTGCAGCAACAATAATTTGCGAGATATATCTTCTATTGTTTTGTAGTACCTAAATAAATAAAAATTATTCAAAACTGTGGATATTAATTAAAATACAACTTACATTAGGACCAAATTTTTTAATTCATCTTTATTTACGATTAGTTCTTCCAATAGTGTGGAAAAATCATAATATTCACTAGTAAATAATACGACCAAACAGCCTTCCTTGACCTTTTCCATACAAAGCTAAGAAAAAAATAATATACATCATTTGTTAAATTGACTGGACACAATTACCTTATATAATTGTTGTAGATAGTCAGTTGAATTTACAACAATTAAATTATTTTTTATACATTTCGCCAAAGAATTCATCGTAAATTAAATTTGGCGCCCCATTCAATGTGTAAATAGTTTAAAAACAAACTTTACAAAAGTCATGCCACTTGTAGGGATGACATATTTCTGCGTTTTTTTTTTTAACGAAAATCAAAATTAAAAGTCAACCCTGTGTGCACAAGAGTTGTATTTATAAGGTGTAGAAACGCCCAAAATGGCGTCACGTAGATCCCATACTCACCACAGTGCATGAAAGACGGCGATAAAAGAAAATCAAAAAAGGGAGAAAAATTTTTTCATCAAGTGTAGAGGCGACAGCAAAATATATTCTAATTTTAATTCTGAAATTTTGCTGGAATTTTTAGCGTTTAAAATTTAATATTACTTCGCTATATTAAACGCAAATTCTATTTTAATGCCAGTAACATAATTTGATAGCAATATTAGCCTCATTTTACCAGCAAAAAAAACTGATTTTTTTTCTGTCTTTGACATCAAAATCAATTGACGTGAAAATCAGTTCATAGCGTTTTGCGAGTAGTGGAGAAAACACGTTCCAGTATTCCACAACCGTCTAAAGTTTACACTTTTTCTCGGCTGAGGAATGACAAGAAAAGGTGAAACTACTAATCTTCGTTGAAAAGAAAACTACAATTTCATAAGAATATTCAAATTTTAAAAATTTGCAAAACTAAAATCCTCCGGGTATCGGGAAGTAATCGTTTACGGGAAAAGGGCGGCAGTCGCCCACCCTAAATTACAATAATTGTGCTAACACTAAGGACCAGGGCCTAATTACAAATTTTGCAAATCGAAAAAGAAATCTTGAATTTTTGATTTTCAATCTGTGCTAGCAAGCAGACAAACCTAAAAAGGAAAGGAAATTGTAGCGTAAACTTTGCATTGATGGTAATGCATGCTAGAAAACCGCAACGTATGAACGATGGGTAAATAAAATTTATAATAATTTTTTTAATTGTTAAGTTTATATATACGGCATTTTTTCCTCTTTTTTTTATTTAACTAGCATTTTTTTTACAATTTTGCTTTGTTTTTATTATTTCACCTCAATTTAGTGCTGTCATTTAATTTTTTACACCACCTCTAAGCAGCTCTGCTGCAGAGCTGTCAACTTGGTGGAAAATAAAAGTCTTATTAAAAAAGAAGCATTAGTGTAATTTAATATATTTCAAAGAAATATAAAACCCAAGAAACATATTCTGATTTAATATGCTGAGAATTTCGGAGGTTAAAGTGCAAAAAGTATTGTGTTTAAAATAAAACAGATTTTTCTCATATACATAATCATTATCAACTTCCTCTGCTGCTTACTAGTATTTGATACTGCTGCTGCCGCTGAGAGGTTTCCCCATCTGTTTTTTTCTTCTTTTTTTATGTTTCTGTTAAACATATAATTTTTCATTTTCCTGTGTCTCCTCCACTTGTATATGTGGAGTCTTTGTATATTTATACATACAAATTTATTTGATAACTACTGTCTTTGTGCCCTAGCACTGCACCGTATATGATTTTTGTTTTTTTTTTTTCTCTGCCACTGAGTATCATCTGTTTGTACAAAATTTCTTAAATCTCCACGTACAACAGTGCATTTGTCGGTCTAAATAGATTAAAAACTCATCTTCTGCAGTCTCCAGCAATCAAATATTTTCTACAAACGTTTTTTAGATGGTTTATACCTATTTCCTGGTTGCTGCTCTTATTTCTTTAAATGCGGTAAATATTTATTTTTCTTGTGTTTTCCACTTTTTGACAATTTGTATGGCTTAAATATAGTTTATGGCCATATCAAAAAACAAAAAAAAGCATCATATTGTGTGTAAAATTTGATGTAAAGCAAAACAAAGTAAAGTACAAAAATGGGGGCGACCCTTAGTTTCGGAGTAACGGATCCCCAAAGTTTCTATATAAAGTATGGTATATCTCAAATGTTTTATGGCAGAATGAGGTAATATGGGTATCATGGGAATGGTAATTAAAAGTATTATCTAACTAAAGTAAATTTGCTATCAAAATAGCAAAAACTGAAAAAAAAATTATTAATTTGATGGTAACACAACAAATACAAATTTCTGGGTAAGAAGTTAAGTTACACGCCATTAATATGTTATGACAGCTACAAACTCCCCACATGTTGCTTTAAACCTCTACAAAGCCTAGTTAGATCCAAGTTAAAATATGCTAGGACCTTAATGACAATCATTCCAGAGCACATCGACAAGAAGATAACAAGTTTTCAAAACTCTGGATAGGATAAACTAGCTGATATTGTCATTTTCACTGATAGTCTCGCTGCATGCCAACTTTTCAAAGACGTGAAACCGATAATTACATACATCATTGCTGAATTTTCCAACAAAATAAACAATAAATCTTTTAAAAACGTCAAGATTAACTGTGTTGCTAGTCACAAGGTAATATGATTCAATGAAATGGTAGCTGTAATGGCTAAGGAAGCAATAGAATTCATAACTCCCGTTGAAGTTAGTTTAATGCTTAAGGAAGCACTAAGATATACACAAACGCCTTTTATTGGAGTGGGCCAACGGTTTCATGAAAGTTCTTTGCCAAACTATTCCCTGTATTAATTTCATTTACAAATGTAGCAAACTTAACAATTTGAGAAATAAATATTTTTTTTTTTTGCCAGATTTAATTTAGTCCTACGCCATTCTTAAAACTGGAAAGGTCTGTTTATTTACACAGTTATAAACAGTTTAGAAAAGATATCAAATATGCTGAGACACTAGCAAGATCTTTTACAATAATTTTCAACATATTAGTGAAGTTTGGTTATTTTTCTAAATCTGGTTGTATGAATATATTTTCAAACTACAGAGATATTGTTAAACTTAATGTCATAATTAACTCTTGGAAAAAATTGTAACTGATCACCTTTGAATCCTGCTCAGCACGATTTTCGAAGGCGTAGTTCAACTTAAATGGATTAATTCATATCTATTAAACAGACCTCAAAAGGTTCATTTTAATGCGCTTATTTTTAAACTATAGTACTGTTATATAGGGTGTTCTGCACGAAAGCCATCTGTTCATTTATGATATTTCAGAAACCACTAAGCACTCGAACGTTCTATTGTATACATTCTCCTGCAGAAAAACTTAGATGTATGTATGTATTTGGTCTTCTTGTTGGTGTAGTCTTAACATTGTGGAGGTGAAATACATGTGAAGATTTCATATAAGCATGATATATGTTTTAAACTGAGTATTGTTTCAGACCTAGGTATTGTAATGGGTGATTTTTTTGAGGTTAGGATTTTCATGCATTAGTATTTGACAGATCACGTGAGATTTCAGACATGGTGCCAAAGAGAAAGATGCTCAGTATGCTTTGACATTTCATCATGAATAGACTTACTAACGAGCAACGCTTGCAAATCATTGAATTTTATTACCAAAATCAGTGTTCGGTTCGAAATGTTCGAAATCGACAAATTTTGTTCAGCGATGAGGCTCATTTCTGGTTGAATGGCTACGTAAATAAGCAAAATTGCCGCATTTGGAGTGAAGAGCAACCAGAAGCCGTTCAAGAACTGCCCATGCATCCCGAAAAATGCACTGTTTGGTGTGGTTTGTACGCTGGTGGAATCATTGGACCGTATTTTTTCAAAGATGCTGTTGGACGCAACGTTACGGTGAATGGCGATCGCTATCGTTCGATGCTAACAAACTTTTTGTTGCCAAAAATGGAACAACTGAACTTGGTTGACATGTGGTTTCAACAAGATGGCGCTACATGCCACACAGCTCGCGATTCTATGGCCATTTTGAGGGAAAACTTCGGAGAACAATTCATCTCAAGAAATGGACCGGTAAGTTGGCCACCAAGATCATGCGATTTGACGCCTTTAGACTATTTTTTGTGGGGCTACGTCAAGTCTAAAGTCTACAGAAATAAGCCAGCAACTATTCCAGCTTTGGAAGACAACATTTCCGAAGAAATTCGGGCTATTCCGGCCGAAATGCTCGAAAAAGTTGCCCAAAATTGGACTTTCCGAATGGACCACCTAAGACGCAGCCGCGGTCAACATTTAAATGAAATTATCTTCAAAAAGTAAATGTCATGGACCAATCTAACGTTTCAAATAAAGAACCGATGAGATTTTGCAAATTTTATGCGTTTTTTTTTAAAAAAAAGTTCTCAAGCTCTTAAAAAATCACTCGTTACTAAATGCTAAATTTAGTTTTAAGAAAACGCTAACCATAAGAGTTTGTGACCCGTAAACACAAAACCGCTGGATAATTTGGGATCCCATATATAAAGTTCATAGTAATAACATTGAATCTATGCAAAAGCAGTTATTTCATATACGAGGCTTGTAGTAGAATCGATTAATTCTACTGTCCTGCACTAGTAGACTTGCTCTAAGCTGCCAACTCTTAAAAGTCAATGTTAAATGTCAACTTTGTTTTAAATTTAATAAAAGAAAATGTCTCTTTTCATTTTTTAATAGACAATATTTTTTTCAATATTTCATCCCATCCTACACGCTATTTTGATCCATTGGCAATTTAAATATCAGAGCATATTATGCTAACTCCGATCCGTATTTAAGAATTTACACTGAATTTACTAAACTTTATCAGCATATTATGCTAACTCCGATCCGTATTTAAGAATTTACACTGAATTTACTAAACTTTATCAGCATATTGATTTAAATTTGAATGTTGTTAAATGTTGTCTAACTCTATATACTTATAAATAACAAAATTTATGTAATACTAGGGGGAATAAAATTAAATACACATGAAAATGTGTATTTAATTAATATGAAAATTCTTCTTGGAATATCGGTTTCGACATACAAACAAACATATTCACATTTTTGTTAGTTGCTGTTTTAGTGTTATATACATGCCTAATATTACCAACTATCAATACAAAAGTATAATAAGCCACCTTTCGCAGAGTACATAATGTAACAAAATTTATCTATTTATTTACAAAGAAATCGCTTAAGGCCAATTATGTATGTATTGTTATATAATCTAATTCTGTACAGTTAATATAGATTAAAAATAAGGTACAATTATAAATTATTACATTTGTTTATAAATTACAATCTATAGTTTTAAAAATGGCTTTGCAGCCGTATGAATTAAAAAAAAGTGAAAAAGTGCCTATAGCAAGGAGATTACACGACATGAACCTTTAGAAACTAACCCCATTTAAGAAGTTGAATAGTTCACGCTTGTAAGTTAAGAAAGAATGTGAGAAAAGCTTAAGCGAGTTAGGTAAACGATTCCACACACTATATAATCTTACTAAAAAGGAGTGATCTAAAACGGAAAGACGCTGAATAGCTATATAAAGTTGAATATTTCATGTAGAATTAAGGAAATTCACTTACCAGAGTTTCAGGTTTACCAAATTTCATAATTTGGATTTAATTATTTTTATTTTCAAGCTTTAGGTCGGTCGTTAATTTTTATTTTCGAAAATAAAAATAATTAACGAACAAATTATTAAAAAACAAAGGTCAAATAAACTATATTAAAACAAATTTCATAATTTTAAAAATAAAAGTAAAATACGTAAACTGAAATAATGATGAAAAGAGCAACCTAAAACCTCGTGAGTTAGAGCGGTCGCTCGATTATGTTGTTGTATTCTCAAACCAAAGACATAAAGAACGGCTTTTCTTACAACTCCTTCAAGAATACTAAATTATGAAACCAAGTTCCAAGGCAATAGCTAACTTGGTTATAGAGCAAAAGTGGTGTAAAATAAAATGCTACATATTTACTTCAATTACATTTATGCTAGATACACAAAGATTAGAATTTAATATCTAATGTTTTATTCAAAAAAATAAAACTGGGAGCAGCACCCGAATATTTAACTGAGCATATATGTATGTATGTTGGAACTCAAATATGTATGCGTATTGGACTTTAGACTACAACGAGCAAATACTAGTGTCATGCAAAAATCATTGTTCTATGAATGTATGCAATAAAGTGCCAAACTATTTAAACTGTTTAAAATTCAAATAGGAATAATAATAGTAATGAGCCGAGCTTAAATATGTTAAATATAATTTAATTGTTTTGTAAAAGTATTTCAAATACTGCTCAATAAATATACAGGCATGTCACAAATTCTGTTCGGGATTGAAATGATTCCGTAGTTACCATTTCGTTCGGAATGTTTTTAACTGCTATAGATTCCGTTTGATTTCATTAAATCGAAAAAAAAAATACAAAACCACTTTTAATGCGACAACATAAGAATTAATGTAGCAAAACAATCACCCATGTTCCAGAGCTATATTTCTTTCGGAATTTACTTCTATAGAAAACGTAAAACGAAAAAATTATAATAGCGACAAACTGGACTTTCTCTCCATATTGTTAAAATGTTCAGACAGATCTGTGGGCATATCGGGTAAAAAAATATAGCACATATAATATTTAAAAGTATTTTTATTTAGCATACAAGTATTTTTCGATATGATTTTTGTTTTACTTATTACCCTAATATTGAGTCAAATGTTGTTTTTATTGACAGTAATAGGACCCAACACCCAAGAAGACGATTCGGTAACAAGTTTTTGTGTTTAGATTTGTATTAAGGACGAAATACTTCGGACCTCATCGCTAAGCAAAATTTGCCTCGAAAACGTCAGATCTTCTTGGAACTTTTCAAGAGCCCATAGAGCGAATCGATGTCGCTTGGGAAGGTCAATCGGCTTCAGTTGTTGCACAAGCTCTATATTGTATGCTTTCAATTTAAGATCTCGACGTAAAATGCGCCTAGACGTTCCATACGTCAGTCCGAGTTGCTGCGAACGGCGCCGAATCGACTCTCCACTGTCTTTGTGTACACGTGGTGTAGACGTGGTCTATTCGGTCGAATATTACCCAATAATGAATGCAGGGTCTTAAAATGGGTGATGGTGTTGCGAATAATACGATCAGTAGTCTGATTATGTTGACCATAAGTTGAGCGAAGTGCACGCAACACATTCCTCAGAACGTGAATTTTCATAATAAAGTTGAACGATTTGTAAACGTTGTTCAGGCGAAAGTCTTTCCATTATGAAATGCGAAACAATACTAAACAAAAATAACATGACACGACTCACACGGATCACACGTGATCTGTCAAAAAAAGGCTATTGAAAAAAGTATCTCTACTTGAATCACCCATTAACTAAAAAAATAATTTCGAAAAATTTCGATTTTTTTTTCCAATTCCATACGTTTGCATTTCACTCGGAATACAGAACAGGGACGAATTCAAAATTTATATATTTTATATTTTTTATACCTTTTACTAAAAAAAGTTGAATCTATTCTTTTTAATTTTAAACAGTTTTAACAAATTTCCTAATTTTTATTTTATTTTAGCTACTTTGAGAAGCATCAATCTCATTCGTATCAGGTGAGTTGAATTTTAAAAAATAAAATTATTCGTTATCAGTTTGTGTTTGAATGAAAACCATTTGTTTCTTAACTTCATTTCAAAAACATCTGTTTCTTAGTACAATTAAAAACATTATATGAACTGAATTTAACTTAATAAAAGGCATTTTAATAAGAAAACAATGAAACTACAAAAGCAATTATTAGATATTTCATTTCTTACTGCTGTATTTCTTATTAAAAAGGCTTTGCCCGTTAGTACTTTACTAATGTTTATATTTTTTCTTAAATTATATTCCTCTATGTGTATAGTTTAATTTTTATATATAATTAAAAAACACCAAATCTAACTAAAAAGACAAACAGGCTGAATTAGGATAAAACCAAATACATAATGCAATTGCTCCTACTCCTAGCTCTTAATAGCTATCACTTCATTTGTTACTGTTGTTGTTTGTAGTCATCAGAACTTTTGTTTATTGTATTGTATAGTTGTAATAAGTCATCATTTCATCAAAGTTTAACACTACTCGAACTAACCAAATTGACAAAAACTACCTATACGAAGCGTACCAGCAACTGAAAAAAAAGAACAGAAAGAAAGAATAGACAGAAATTCTTAAACGAGAGGGTGCTTCCAATACCCACTCTTCATACAGTTTATGTCTGCCACAAATAGTATTGCACTCGATATCACAACAACACTGGCAGCTGAATGTAATAAAAATGCTGCTGCTGTCGGACTGTGTCGCATCGTAGATGTAAGTAGTGGTCATTAGAGGATCAATAAAAATAAAAAAAAAAATAATAATAAAACGATACCTTTTTTACGCTGCTTACAAAATTCATTTTTTATTATTAATTCTTCTGTTGTTTTGTTTTATGTTTGCCTCCAAAAATATTAAAAAGCGTGGCGAAAATTCTATATTTTCTTTTTCATTTTATGTTTTCGAAATTCTTTAGGCCACAAGCCACAAGTGTTGTTTCTTACTTAATTGAAAAAATAAAAAAATAATTGCTTGTATCTCTTTGGCACTGTCATAATTTCATATGTTTGTCTCCCTTTTATATCCAAAACAAAAATTTTTTATTAAGTTTTTGATTACTTCACATTATTAGATATAACCAAGCCAGATCTATTTTACAAGGTAATAGCGTATAAAAACAAAAAAAAAAAAAAAAACAATGCAAAAAGACGGATTTTTATTGTGGTTCGAAATGTCAAGAAACAGCTCTCTAAAATAGAAGAACATTGAGAAGTCTTTCTCGCTTTCTCACAACAAAATTTGTAAATAGATATAAACAACTTTTGACATGTCGAACTACTAAATTAGCAAAGAAAATAATGAGCTGGGCGTACGACTCTACCTAGTAAAATAAATCTACCATGTATTTAATTATTTTAATTGAAATTTAAAAAAAAGACATTGGCTTTCAATAAAAAATAATGCTTCTAAAGTAATTTTTAAAACGATTGTCCTTCAGACAGCAATCATTTTTAATTTTGTATTTTTCGGTCTGTTTTTCTTTAATAAATAGTGTGTGCAGCTTTTAAAACATTATTTAAATTTATTTTCCTCTTTTTGTTTTAATTTTAGAGTTCCAAGTATAGTTCAAAACGAGATTATGAACGTGATCGTTCATCGAATTATCGCGAACGCGACATTTCACCGGCTGGCGGTGGTGGACCATTAAACAATGGTAATAGTTCATCGTATCGTTCACAGTCACCTGAAATAGATTCACCATCATCAAGAGGTCACGGTGGTTCACACGATATAAGAGATCGTGGTGATCATCGGGGGGGTGGTGGCGATCGTTTCAGTTACATACAAAAAATGAGAGATCGAGAACGGGACATTTATAAAAAGGATAAATATTCAGGTGAGTTAAATTACTCAGAAGAAAATATGAAAGGTGAATAATTTATTTTGTTTAGATAAACGCGATCGTCGTGGAAGTGATCGTGATTCTGAATCACATCGTACCAATCATGACAGGATTGATAGACGTGGTGGCGCTGGTGGTGGCAGTGGTAGCGGAGCCAAGCTCTGTAGCAGTAGTGGAGATAAACGTTCCGGCTCGGATGATCGAGACCGTGAACGAGAACGTGATCGCGACAGAGACCGCGATTTGAGAGACGGTAAACGTGAAAGAGATTCTATAAGAGAGCGAGATCGTGAACGAGAACGTGACAGAGATCGTGATAGAGATCGAAGCAATCGTGGTGGTGATGATCGTGATAGAGATCGCGGCGGTGGAGGAGGAGGAGGAGGTGGTGGCAGTGGTGAACGTAATGATCGTGGGGAACGTATTGCTAGATGTGGGGATTGGAGCGAACATGTCAGTTCATCGGGTATGTATAGTTTTTATTTTACAATATAAATAGTTTGTGTGCTAGAAGTTTATTGTAAATTTTTGTTATAATAATAATAATTTGTTATATAAATATAATTTGCACTCTCCTCGGAAGAAGAGAGTTTCTTGATTTATGTATGTTGTTATGGAAAAAGTGTTGCTTATAATTACTCTTACTCTTCTATTTTTAGGAAAAATGTATTATTATAACTGTAAAACCGAAGTCTCACAATGGGAAAAGCCAAAGGAATGGGTTGAACGCGAGCGGTAAGTAAAAATGTATAGGATACTCGTGTAACATTTTGTTATAAATCAAATTAACTCTATTTTCAGTAATCTGGCGCGTGATCAACACCGTGAGAAGGATTATCGTGACAAAGAACGCGATAGAGATCGCGAAGAACGCTTCTCTAGATCAAGTAAGTTTTAGAAAACACAATTTAAATTAGTTATCAAAATAATAAAATTAATTAAACTTCCTGTTTGGCTTTAAGCATACAAACATTCCAGTTCACGCGGCAATTCTCGACTGAGGTGGAACTATGATAATGATAGTGGACCACCAAATCACAGAAGGCGTATAGATGGTAAGCAAAAATACAATGAATGATACTTTGAAATCAGAATATCAAAAAAAAAAAACTATTGTTTTAGCTCGCTTGGCTGATAATGCCGACATGGATATTAGTCCAGGTGATTCGACGCCTACATCTGAAGCTAGTTATTCACTGACTGGCACACCAACAACACATGGCGGTGGCAACTCACACAACGACCAAGCGTTGCCGTCAACTACAGTGGGCTTGCCTAATGCGTTGCCACGCTTAGCTTCACATCCCAATGCCTCTAGTAATATGACCTCTTCCTCTGTCAATGCCACAACACCAAATGTAGTGTCATCATCCATACATTACGCCGTGACGTGTGCTAATCCCGCCGCTAATACCCTAGGTGGTTCAGGAGTTGTTGCTGGAGGAGCAACAATGTTGCCCACAACTGGTCTTGCTTCATCAAATATGCCAGCAGTTTCCAGTCAATGTGTTTTACCGAGCAGCGGCAGCAGTAATCATAGGAAGTTAGACGCCGTAACGTCGTTACAACATCAATCACACTTGATAGGCTCTCCTAATGTAAGTTTACAAAAAATTCTTATCAGATTTGCTGCTTTATACAGGGAAGCTTCAACATAATTTAATTTAAATTTGTTTGCCTTACATACTTATACATGTAAATTTTGACTTTCTTTAGTCCACTGTACCATCGTCATCGAATCAAGTTGATCATCATCTTAATTCAAATGCACCTGGTCCCCCAAAAATGAGTTCTAAAGACCCTACACATTTAATGCGCCAACAGCATCATCATCATTTAAATACGCAGGACGGCCATCTTTCTTCGTCAGCAGGAGATAATCATGCTGCATCTGGACAAGTTATGAATTTAAGGTAATATTTTAATTTCTCCTGACCGTTGATAAAAAAAATACTCAGATAAAACTATTTTTTTTTTTTTTTTTATTTGTAAACAGAGAAAATGCTTTAAATTCACCTCTTTACAATTTAACGCATTCTCATGGCATGTCTCCTATGGGTTATAGTAAAAGTCCCATAACATCGGTTGCCTCTGGGAGCAGTGGAGTATCTTCTGCCGGCGTCGCAGTTTCTATGGCTATGACACATGCAAATAATGTCAATATAGCTTCATATTCCTGCACTAACCCCTATGGACTTAAGACTGTCGATGGTGGTAGCATCAATAGCAATGTGGGCATGAATTCTCTCAATACTGCTGGGGGAGTACTGAGTGTTGGTGGCAACAATGCTTTATGTTCCTCATCGAGTTTATCTGGTACACCCAATGTTAATATAAGCGGTGCAATTGGTAGCGGTGGTGTAGTTGGCGGTAACGGCATGGGAGTAATACCTGGAGAGGGTCCGCCGACGCCTACACAGGAATTAGATTTAAGTGGCAGTTCATCTTTGGAACAACAACAAAGAAAATGTAAGTAGACAATGCACAAATATATTCAATTAAAATGACATTTAAACTCCTTTACGTTTCTTATAAGTGGATGGTACCTCTTCGGCATCGTTAAGTACACTACAAAGCTGTGTTTCCAATTCAATACAAGCTGGTCGGTCGCAAGGTCCTGAAATCTCTACAAAACTTAGCAAGTACTTTAGAGCCGATTTAATAACTCACGTGACGAATTGGGCAGCAGATCAATTAGAAAAACAGGTCAGTAACGTTTTAATGAATTATTTTCAACGGTTTCGGCAAATAGGGAAAAATTAATGATTACAACACGTTCGTATTCGAATTAAAGTTTTTGTAATATATATTTGCAGAATGTTTTTTAAAATAAGAAAAAAAGCTTTTGAGAAAAAGTAGTTTCTGAAAATCAAGAGATGAAATTAATTTCCAAGATTTAACGAATGTTCTATTCTTTATTACTTCAGCTTTTAAATTTGTTGGTCTACAAACCGAGTCATATTTTTTAGAATGTGGACTTGTTGTAACAGTTCTGCTGCAGTTGAAAATATATAATTTAAATTACTGTTACTAAGGGTCAGGTGAATGGAACTTGGAGCTGGGGAAATTGTGCAACCTCAGGCAGTCTTAGCCATAGGACAATGGGGCGCAAATCTGTTGGCGTATTGGGACAATAAAATAAATGCACGGTATCCTGAGGGTCCTGTGAACATAATAAGCAACGATTCAAAGTGACCGGGAGCGTCCGTTCACGGTTGCAGTTGAAATACAGCATCATTTGGCTGCCGTGACACCCTACTGATGTCATAGTGTTTTGCTGTGGGCATACGGTTAATATAAGGTGGAATAACCTCCCGGATATCACTGCGATATCCAAGTAAATCTTGTCTAACGTGTCGAACTTGGGAAAGTATTTGATAATTTGGTTAAATTTCCAAAGACATGCGATCAAGCAATGCCTGGTTAGTAACTCACTGTGTTGATTGACCGCAGTACCTTTGTCTTCCCATATAGGTGATCCATGTTGGTCATCTCAACACATCGAATTGCTATTTCTTTTGCATATATTGTAATACTGACAATTTGGTGTCATACGTCTCGTCTACCTACGACAGAGTTGTTTAACATCGTCCTTACTTTCTTTGTACAAGATGTTTAAAGAGGTTAGGTTATGTTAAGAATGGTTGTGCCAGAAATGGCACATTCACTCGGAGACTCAGAGGGTCCATTGTAATTCCCTTCAGCTAAACTCAAACTAAACAAACATGAAAGTGATCTATATGCGTCCTGTTACCTATCCCTCACCCACCCGATTTCCTTGATGAAGCCGACGACATCTTTGCGTGTGCTCCGTGCGTTATCGTATAGCCCATCGAGAAATCTCTTACCTAGCCATCTAAGTCTGCGGCCTTGTAACACCAGGCAGTGACACATAATATGCTCAACAGTTTGCAACTCCTCTAAGCAAACTTCCGACCACAAATCCCTCAATGGGAAGAAGGTGCAGAATGATGTCCAAAGGTGTACTTCTTCTTGCACCTGTAATGCCAATCGAAGCACATCTCTGGACCTTGGCAAGAGTTTACCTATGAGCCTCCGTTCTCAATGCCTCCCAGCAAACAGCACATCTATACGTAACAATTGGTCCATTTTGTCGCAGTCCCCACTTTTTACTTTCAGAATTAAAATAATACGGGCATCCTTAAATTCTGGAGTTGCCAGTTGCAACATCGAGCGTTCTTAAAGGTATGGCAAATATTCCAGCAATACTGTACCAAGTTTTATCAACATAAGCATATCAGGTCCGAGATCTTTTGAAGGTTTTGCTTTATAGGTAATGTTACTTACTTCACTGAGACCGAAGCAAGAGGTCTTAGAATATATGTTATTCTTGGTAACTATTGTTTTTTTGTACGGGTTCTGTGAGATGGAATATTGGACAAATTGTCGAAAGAATAGTTATGACCATATCTTTAGGAATCTGTATGCTGATAATTCATAATTCTAGATTAAGATGCACTTTTAATGGTAGACCATACATTTTTTATTCTGACTAAGCATTGGTCAACAGCTCCATTCGCTCATTTGCGAATAGAGCTTTGCACATAAGTTACCCTTTCTTGTGCCAAATATTCTGCATTGTATTGAAAATGTAGTCTTAATATTAGGATCCTAATTCATAAACAAAATTTTTAAATTACAAAAGTTTTAAAAACTAATTTTTTATTTTATTTTTCTAGACGCAAAAATGTTCAGAAGAAGCGCATTTGTATGGAGACTTACAATGTACAAAAGTATCAGCTGAGCTAAAATGCGCGAGAAGTTTAGTTAGAATAACTGAAATAACGGCCACTCTACAAGAACAAAAGTGAGTTTAAGACAACTTTGGAAAATTCTTTTTTTATTTATATAATTTTTTTTTACTTTTAGAATTATGTATTTACGCCAGCAAATACGTCGAATAGAAGAATCAAAATCACAAAATTCATTCATGTCCGATGATCTTTAGCCAATTACTTTTTGAGAAATCTAAGGCGTACACGAGTGGTTCTGTGTTTTTAAAATATGAAACACAAAAAATAAAATGCTAAATGCAATGTGCCCCCATATAATGTTTTGAGGTAATAAAAGAAATACAATACAAAACAAAAATTAGATGAAGCGAAAAGAACTTTTTACATGGAAAAGCATTCAATATTCAGCAAAGTTTTTGGTAATAACAACAAAAAAGAAAATAGAAACGGAAATACAAAAAAAATAAATGTAACTGCAAGATAGAAAAAAGGAAAATATGCAAACAGAAAAAGGGAAAAAACAAATAAATACAATTGATTAAATATAGTACTATTATAATTCGTAATTATAACAACAAAAAGTAAAACAGAAATAAATAAAATAAAATAATACAAAATTATTATAAAACGGAAACAAATTATTTAAATAAATAAAATTAAAACAAGCCATTTCCCTAACAATCATTAACTAAATTATTGTCTAGGATGTTACAAATTTGATCCAGCACTGCAAATGTTTTTCATTCTCTTTAACTATAATGTTTTGTTTTAAATAAAAGAAAGAAATAATCCTTAAATATCTGGCTTTAACTTTACTCTCTTAGAAAGTAAAGCTGAAATTAATTTAGGATTTAAATTTTATTTCAAGTCGAAGATCACTTTACTATTTGTGGAATTTTATGTTTCGAAAACAATAAAATTTAAATGAACACATTATTTGCTGCAATTATTAATGAAATCTATCTGTCCTTATTTTCTTTTGTAGATTATTTTCCTTTTTTAAGCAGTTTATTTTATTATATTTTCTTTTATGAAAAAAAAAAATCACACTAAAATAAAAAAATATAAATAATGTCTTTTTCTCTTTTAGTTAGTTTTTATTTTCATTATTATTCTACCAAGTATAAAATATATTTAAATTATTATTACTTTAGATTTTTACACCTTGTAGATAAAAAACAAAACAGGAAAAAAAAAACAAAAAATACACGAAAAAATAAATAAAACATAATTTAATAGCATTGTAAGTAAGCACATTATTACATTATATACATACTAATTTTATTATTACCATATAATAATAAGAAGTGAGTGTTATAACTATAATATTATATTATTATATATATAAAAAAGAAACAACTATAAAATCTATCGTAAAAGAAACTAAAAAATCAAAACAATCTAATTCAATAGAAACTTTAATTTTAATTTTATTTTTATTTTATTTCTTTCGTGTTTTAATTTAATCACTGGAAAAAGTCGTTAAATTTTCTTCTTTTTAGTATGTTTAACAATCTTGTTTTATTTTTTCTTTAAGAAATATAAACAAGTTGCAAATTTAATTATTTGGTAAAAAAACAACAAATTGAATTCCCTCATTAATTGATGCGAGTAGGGTGTACTTTAGTTACATTAAAAATAATAATAATAACCTGGGTATTTAGGGTTTAAGCAATAGTTTTTGTTTTCAATAAATGCTACAGTGTAGAACAAGAATATTGGTAAGGTAATGCAACTATACAGATCATACTTGAAAGTGTTTCCTTAACATTGAATTTTCATTAGCATTATTGGAAGTAATTAAAGCAAAACTGGTGCTAACGATATGAGATGATTAATGCTTTTAGATAATTCAATCTTGTGTTTATAATAATGAATTTGTTTTTGTAAATAATTTACGAAATAATATTCAATAAAATTTTTCCACAATATTTTCTATAAAATTTTTCCACTGATTTTTAATAAAATTTTTACAAAACAGTTTCATTAAAATTTTTACAAAAAAATTGTCAATAAAATTTTTAATCAAATTTTTACACAAAATTTTTAATAAGACTACGATAATATTTTCTATAAAATTTTTACCAAAAAATTTTCTATAAAATTTAAAAAAAAAACAGTTTATATTTTGGGTATTAAAACATTTATAAAATTTTCACAAAGAAAAAGTTCAAAAATATTTTAATACAAATATTAAAAAAAAAAAAGTTTTGGAAAAAGTTTGTATAAAATTGTTACAAAAGTTTTCTATCAAATTTTTGAAAAAAAATATTGTATAAAAATCTAAAATTTTTGCAAAAAAAGATTTTATAGAAAAATTTTACATAGTTACGCATTTCAGGTGATGATATTTACCGTACACGAAATATTGTTGATTAGTGAAAAAACGTATATGGGTGCGTGTATTTCAGCAATATTCATTTTCGACCCCATATTCTGAATCCTTATACATAGAAAAGTTGATTAAGCGATGTCCGTCTGTGTTCGGGTTGCAATCAACTTGCAGAAGAGTTACATAAAATTTAAGCCCACCTATCTGCCTGACAAGTTACGAAAATTTCACTAAGGAATTCAACAACATCAGACCCTTCCATTTGAGGCTGTGGGCAAAAAACCACGCCTATCTATATTTTTTGACGTTGTTTTTATTTTTATTTTTTTTTTTTTTGGTTGTAATGATTCTCTTTTGCTTTTTTTTTGTTTAATAAATATCAGACCACGACCAGTGGAACGCATGTAGTGCATATACATAGATCTCGGGGGATCAATAGAGGTAGCCAATAGACCGACAGTGTGCCCACAGTTAACCAAGAGTAGTCAAAAGTTTTTTTTTTTTAATTAAAAAAAATTACAAAAACAAATTTGTATAAAAAATGTTTACAAAAACTTTTCAAATAACTTAACCAAAAATTTTATAAAAATATTAAAAAAAAATTACAGAAATTTTTATAAAAATTAAAAAAAAAAATTGTAAATAATTTCCAAATTATTTTGAAAAAATATTCAATAAAAATTTCCAAAATATTTTCCTTTTCAAACAAATTTCAATAAAACTTTTTTCGATAATATTTTTACAAAGATTTTCTAAAAAAATTTTTCAATAAAGTTTTTACAAAAAATTTTCAAGAAAATTTTGACACAAAATTTTGAACAAAACCTTTATAAAAATATTTTCTATAAAATTTAAAAAAAAAAATTATAAAATATTTACAAAAAAAATTTCTATAAAATTTTTACATAGTTAGGCATTTCAGGTGACATATATACCATATACGACATATTGCTGATATGTAGAAAAAAAAGCGCAGTTCATTTTTTTAATGCGTATGTATGTCTCTTAAATTAAATCAATTTTGCACCTATGTAAAAATAAAATCATAATGGTGAAGGGTATAGAAGATTCGGCACGGCTGAATATATGTAGCACTCTTACTTGTTTTTATTGTGGTCGTTTTAATGTCGACAGAGAACGAATGTTTTATTGTCGTTACTATCTTCGGTTCAAATTAGAGAATACCGATATGGTTACGACGAATGTCGAAAACGCCAATGATGATACCATTTTATTTCGTTTTTAAACTACAACGCCAACGAGAATAGGGCCATTTATATTGTACGTAGTTATAATTCCACGGCAACGCTTAAGATGCAGTATAAATTATTTATTTACCATTATGCACTTGAGAACTATGTACTCGTATAAAAGAGATGTTTTTTGTACAAATTTTTATTTATTATAAGAATAATTAGTAACAAATAATTAATGGGTCGATTATGGATGGCAACTCAACCTCAGTTGTGTTGTCAGTTGCCGAAATTGTATTACGTATGGCAACTGGCAACTAATAGGTCGATTATGGACAGCAACCCAACTTCAGTTGCGTTGTCAGTTGCCAAAATTTTATTACGTATGGCAACTGGCAACTAGAAGTTGTTAATTTTAGTTGCCGAAATGGCAACCATAAATTTGTGGTTGCGGATTTCACGGAATAAAAAGTAAAAACTGCACAAATTTTTGTATATTTAAAATTTTATGTACATATTTCAAAAACACTAGAGCACTAAGATTATTAAAAGGTTATCTGCAGTGATCATTTATTTTCCTCATTACTCCTATATTTTTTTTCACCACTTGCCTCATAACCATACCGACAACGATTATTGGTAACCTTTCTGCGTTGCTCACGTAATTCCAAACATAGCATCTGCAATGCAACGAATAATATTCCGTATTTTTATGGACACATCTGGTCCATGCTTTTCAACTTTTGATAAAAATGATTGAAAAATAGCTGCTGCAATGAAACTTGGTATATTAAAGGTTTCATGCTCAACATGCGAAGAGTTCTAATGTCAAGGTGGATGTGGATTTTTGTAAGTTTTCTGTTTAGATTTATGGCCTTGGCTGGAACATGATGATAACTTGTATTAAATTTACGTCTGTGTTAAGGCACATTTTCAAAGAGACTGGATACTAATTTCAAAAACAATCGATTGGATAAAACTAGATATGAAATAATATTTTTTTTTTTTGTTTGTTATTTATTAATAACTATTTCCAATTGCTAGTCTGTCAAAATAGCATTATCGATAACTTTATGGGAACTGAAAAAAGATGCCTTACATAATACCAATTTTTCCCCAGTTGCGTTGCCTTTTCACAACGCAACTGAGGTTGGGTTGCTATCCATAATCAACATAAAAATCTAAAGCAATTTTAGTTGTTAATTACCCCTGTTCTGTTTATCAACTCGTTTTTAAATTGAGTGATTTCTAGAAACGAAATATTGATAATTTGGTGTTCGCGCGATTTATTACACTCGGACGTAAGTTTAAATGAAATATTAAAAACGTCAGTGGTTGCAGGTTCGATTCAATGTTAAGTCATTGTCATTTATCCTAACACTGAATTATGCATTTTTAGCAAAATAGAATTTACAATCCATAACGAAACAGTATGTACGAATGACCAAAGTTCTTAAGAAAAAATTCACTATTGCTTTACAAAAACAAACTGGGTCATTTCGGAGTAGCTAATTCCAATATAATACTCTATGCAAAATTGTTATAAATTAAAATCGTAAAAGTAAGTTTTTTTAACTTTGATTTGCTTAACCATTTAAATGATAAACAATAAAAAAAAACCTTAACTTCGAACATATAAAATATCAACACATTTTTACAAACTTTATTTCCGGTTTTTGGTTAAAAGCAAAACGAAATTTTGTTTAGATATAGTCCAACATGCCTTTTATGATTTCAAATGAATCTTTAGCAGTCGATTCTATTGCAGCACTAGGCAATAAATAACCATGAACCCCATTATCGGCCAACTGTAGCGTATAACTAAAGGGTATACCCACTTCATAGGCGGCAAAAGCATCAGAACAACCTAGAAAAATATAAAATCTTTTATTTTTATGACTTCATTTTTAAAAGAATTTAAACGCCTTACCAGATCTATTCTCTACCAAATTATTAGAAGAATCAACTTTAAATCTTGATTTACTGCCCTTTTTGCGCAAGCCATCTATACCCACCATAGCCACATCCAACAAATCTTCCAAACGCTCCGAATCGTAAGTAGTATTGGCTTTGTACGGATAACTTATAATTTGACCGTAAGATTGCATAGACACGAAGAGCTGTAAGGTATATATACATACATAAATATTTTTTTTAAAAAAGTCCGTTTTACACTATAATACATACAAGTATTAATACTTTAGAATAAAATGCCACCCTGACCTAACAGCTGTTTGAAATTTTTCAAACACAACAACAACTTATCATGTCAGGGTTTGGTTTTCCTCAAAAGCAAGGTAGATATATCTTACTAGGTAGGGGCGTCTCTACAACAATACAAGAACAACATGGCATTTTATTGATGTTTTGTAGTTCGAAATGTCAAAAAACATAGAAGAAAATTGAGTAGGGGAATATTTGTTTTTTCGCTTTCTCACTTCGGCACTATAAAATTTCTAAACACATACAACTTTTGACATCACGAACTACTAAGCCAGCTGCGCGGACGACACTTCCTGGTAAGTTAAATCTACCTTGCTCAAAAGTATTATTACTTGTACTATAGTGTGAAATGGACTTCAATAATTAAAAAATTATCACCTTAATTTGTGATCTATAATCCAATAAAAATTCCGATAGAGCTTTTGTTTCCGGTTCCGAAAATGGCGTTGGACCGGCATAGAAATCATTACATACTGACTTGGAGCTGCCACGCCTACCCCACTGATAATGCCAATTACGATCCAAGTCAACGCCAAAACAAATCCTCTCCTTGACCCGTTTCTTTTGCAACCAAGTCATGGCCGAATTTAGAATACCCGAAGGACGAGAAATATGACGCGATCTTGATTTCTTCCAAAAGCGATCAAATTCATGACTATAAACATAGCCGTCGGGATTCAAAACGGGCATAATATACCAAGTAGTATTGCGTATGAAACTCTGGTCGTCGGTAACGTTTTCTGAAAAAAAAAAAAAAAAAACACTAAAGTCATTCAAAAATGTTTTATAAAATTTGAAAATCAAAATTAAAAAAAAAATAAAAAAAATCTTAATCTTGGAATCTTAATATGCTAAATTGTTGTACTACACCCTTCCCGCGGCAATGTATAAGATGTGAGTTGCCACCTTGTAGGTGTGATAAATGTACTCTTCGTAGATCGGAGGATAAACCTGATCAAAATATCCAAACTCTTTGTGCAGAGATAAGATCCGAAAATAATTGCGATCACAACGAAGAAGAAGGAGAAAGAGAAGCAAAAAGTAAATCAGAACAGCAGGAATTGGAAAATTGCATTGAAAACTTAAAAAATCAATATCTAAGAAAAGGTTGTCAGAGCGAACAAAAAGGACAGCATCATAAAATGGAACAGTCAGTTGGCAAAACTGATCAAACAAAAGGAAGACTTTTTAAAATTCCAAGTCTTCTTACTGTGTTTTCATTTGACTTTACACCATCGAATTTGCAATCGGTTCTCTTTGATATTGTTGGAGTTATTTCGTAAGTTTGCTGCCGGCACGACGAACTTGTTCCTAAATATTCTTACATCTTTTTCATTCTTTCTTCTTTTTCTTTCGTAACAGGTTTTTTATCATGAGCACAGCTATATTTTGGGTTACAATTGCCCAATATTTGTGGTATTTTATAAATATAATTATTGATTCGGGAAGGTAATATTTAAATTATCATTAAAAAGAGCAGCCCTTTTAAATAGTTCTTTATTTATTTATTTTCAGAAAAGTTCAATTAATAAGTTTGGTTTTATTTCTTTTACTTTGTGCCAGCATAACTTTTCATGCGCTTCAGGGTAGAAGTAAATTACATCATCATCGACCAAACATACAACTGGCAAAAAAACCTCCACAACGCTTACAGCCTAAACCGCAAAATACGCCCACAACCAAACAATGTATTCATCAGAAACGTTGTCATCATAAAAAAATTGCTCAGCAGAATTTAAAAAATCAACAAAATTCAAATGGCGATAATTCAACTGCAACTGCAAAACGTCATCAACAACCCGAAAAAGGAAGTTTTTGCAATTTATGTGCAAAAGAACTAAAAGCCGAGTCCAATTCCACTTCCAATTCACAGCCGTTAATAAGCGATGAAGAGGCTCTTGAGATGTTCAAGAGATACAAATTATACTCTGTTCCAACTGAAATGAAAACGCCACCATCTATTGGCAACATTGTCGAGGTTTTAACGGGATTTTTCCATGGCATAACAAATTCTATAGGAAATACTTTTTCTTAAATTCGCCTTAAGATACCAAATTCAAACAATGTTAATTTTTAATTACAAAAAAAAATATAATTAAATGTTTAATAATGTTAACTTAATATATACAAAGATACATCTATACACGTAATAAAACAGTAACAAGACCATTCTTGTACCTGAAATATACATACATATTTCGAAAATGTTATTGCTGTAATCGAAATGGAATACAAAACAGGGGCCTAATCGCCGCATTCGATATCGAGTAAAATCTCTCTTAATTTTTCATTTTGGTATCATGGCGTTCGATATCGAATAAAAAGTATAGTAATTCCATTCGAAAGGAAATGTTTTTGAATCGTGTTTTCTTGTTTTCTTGTTCACTTGTTGACTTATTATTATTCTATTACAATTTGATAAAAAGAACGATTCGATAAATGTCGAGTGGTATAATTAGGTTACTCTAATCGTATCGAATTTGTTATTCGATACGATACTTTACTCGATATAGAATGCGGTGATTAGGCTCCAGGGGTCTAATCGCCGCATTCGGCGAATTTTGTGAGGAGGTACCTTAGTACCTTGATTCAAATATAGGATACTTTTTTTCCGCCAAAATAGCTCATTTCCAAGAAAAAATAGAGACAAATTAGTGAAAGTACGCAATATCACCGATTTAAATGTACTGCAAACTTGACAGCAGCTTTTATATTTGAAAGCGGGATATTTCAAACTCTATTTACAGAACTCCACAATAATTTTAGAACTTTCTTCTTCATCCTTTGACACATGATGTGTCTAATCCGTAGTGGATTGTTAAATAACAAATTATATGAGATATTAGGTCTATATTGGTCTTTTGGGGGGTTACTTTACGTCCTACATGATCTGCAACATGACCTATACCTTTGCATGGTAAGTGAGAATACCCAGATGCATCTTATTTGCACGTGGCTGATTCATGCATCCACTAAAAACTGTACCTTAGTACAGCTATTAGAGGAAGTCCATTAGCCAGTGCTAGAGGGAGACGCAAACCACTCGAAGGCCGATCAACAAGGACGGCCTGATTGATTTTAAGCGATTATGACAATGACGTGCGGACGTGTTCCTCAACACAGAGCTACTTTAAGACTCCATTTTAAAAGTTTATATAAATTTTAGAATTTCATCCAGGGATGGGTACCTCCAAATAAAGAAAATTTATAAACCATAAGAAAAGCACTGTAAAAGCAATAGTCTTATAATTTAGTGTGGATTACTTTCAAAGCAAACTCTAAGAAAATATTGGCAGGATGCACACTACGTGTCGGATAAAGCTAGTACATACATATATAAAAATTCAATTGCTCAAAGTCTAATTACTTTAATGTCCCAATCCATGTGGGATCTAATAATAATATAATAGGATTATATAATTATTTTGTATGGAGAGTATCAGTCTGTGCGCCCTCTACCACCAAGCTTTAACTCTAAAACGCACGTTGGCACTTTATATCGAATAAAAAGTACCGGTATTTCATTCGAAAGGAAATGTTTTAAACCGTGTTTGCTTGTTCACTTGTTAACTTATTATTAATTTATTACAATTTGATAAAAAGAACTATTCGATACATGTCGAATGGCATATGTAATTAGCTTACTCGACTCGTATCGAATTCGATACTATAGTATACTCGATATCGAATGCGGTGATTACGCCCCTGGTCTTTATTTTTACGACTTATATATCTATCCTATACATTTTACATATCCCCAATTTTTGGGCCCGGGCCGATGTTCTCAAGTCAATTTTAGATCCACCTTGTGCAAAATATGGCGATTACTGTATCCAACTCTGTTGATTCACTGTAACATCGGCGAAATGTTAGATTTGCTTTGGTGTTTTATAGTTACCACAAGGCATCCGCTCCAATGAAACTAGGGAACTTATTCCCGATTCTTGAACGTTCTTGTGTACATTTGTGGCCAATAAATTACACTATGCATTACAGTGAGATTTGGTTTTTAAGTCAAACAATACGTTCGACAATGGTCTTTGGTGTTACTTTCAATTAAGGAAAATTGAAATTAAAACAGAATGTCCACAAACACTACTCCCTTTATCCTTATTTACATTTCCTAGTTCCGACATAGTACATTACAAAAGTAGGGGGTCATCCTATGAGTGCTGGCACAAATAGAAAACGAGTTATAAACATTTTTCTTTTAACACATTTTTTTAAATAAAATTTTGGATTGATGGTATATGTGTGTCGAATGATGGTATTAACTATGACCGAATATTTTCGACTTACTTACTTTTCATAATTCTCAATAGCTCATTTATAATCCATGTAGCTGTTGCTGGTGCAATCCATTCCATGCCATGTATTCCAGCCTCAATGAAAACGGCATTTGCCACACCAATATGTTTTCGATGGCGCAACTTTGTGCGCTGATGAGCTGGATAATGAGCAGAATTTACTGCAGCCGCCTCCTTACTCTCAATTTTCGTAACAATCAAGGGTCGTCCCTCATAGGAACGGCCAATGTGTATAAGTTCCACTAAATGTGGAAAACGCATGCGCATGGTCTGCAAATATTTAATAATATCATCGTATTCGTAGTATTTATGCCAAGTCATTCCCTGCATGGCGGTAGCAATTTTGCTGGCATGTTTTTTGGGCTTATGTGTGGTGGTAAAGAAATAATCATCCTTAGTCTTTTCGTAGGCTATAGCTTTACCCACATCAAATATCAGCACCTCATGATCAATAAGTTCAAATGTTAATGAGGCTTGAAAATCGTACAACATTTTTGGTGGCACCAAAACATCAGTTAAACCTCTAGAGACAACAGAAAAATAATGGGCTTTAGGACAAATAATAATATTAATAATATTTATGAATGTTTACCTTAAACTTGGTCCTTTAAGCCAATGCAACTTAATGCCATCCTCACTTTTCTTGTATTCTTCTAACGCTTGGACCTGACTATCATCTTGTGGCTTGAGTCGCCATATTTGATATTTATCATAAGAAATTTTTCTTGGCATTTCCGGATTATCTGTAGTCGTTGTGGTGACTTTATTCCAAATATCTTTCAAAGGATTTGCGGTGGAGGTTTGATTGATAATATGATGTGCCAATATGCCAATCCAATTTTGTGGATTTCTCATGGGATCAACAATGGTCAATATCGGAACATGTGGTATTTGTGTTGTAGTCGAAGTTGTGGTAGTTGTTCTTTTTCTGGCCTTCGGTTTCGTCTCACCAAACCAGCTGGCAAACCATTCTGGTTTAGTAAAAATTAAAAGAAAATGTTTTCATAAAATTATAATCTAGGCTTTGCAAAGTTCTTTAAAGTAGGTAGATTTAAAAGGCGACAAAGAAAACATAACGTTATAGGCCTTCTTCTATACTCTTCACCATTGTGATTTTATTTTAAAAAAATCAGCAATATTTCGTATACGGTATATATCGTTACCTGAAATGCCTAACTATGTAAAAATTTTCTATAAAATTTTTTGTAAACTTAAAAATTTATTTTTATATTCTATTTCTTTGATAAGTTTGTTTAAATAGAAAATTAATAACAATTGAAGCTACCGGGTAGATTGATACGAAGAGTACTGATGACGGACATAGCTGTCTAGAAAATGCATTCTGCTTTGCTGGTATCTAATTGTTCTTTATCTCTATAATTAAGAACTTAAGCCTAAATAATTAATTTATTATTTTTTTAAATTTTATAGAAAATTTTAAAGAAAATTATTTTGTAAAAATTTTATAGAAAATTTTTTGAAAAAATAATAATATAAAACTTTTTTTTAATATTTGTTTTAAAATATTTTTTGTAAAACTTTTTGAACTTCTCTTTAAAAAGTTTTTGTATTATTTTTTTTATAAATTTTATGATTTTTTTTTTTTTAATTTTATATAAAATATTTTCGTAAATTATTCAAAATTTTGTGTAAAATGTTATTGAAAATTGTTTGCAAACATTTTATTGAAAATGTTTTGGAAAAATTTTATTAAAAATCTTTTCAAAAATTTTATAGAAATTCTTTGTAAAAATTTAAACTTTAAACTTTTTTCGATAATTTTTTTTTTTAAATTTTTGGAAATTATTTAGAATTTTTTTTTTAATTTTTAGTAAATTTTTTTTTTAATTTTTTTTAACTTTTAAAATATTTTTTTTTTAATTTTGGTTAAAATATTTTTAAAATTTTTTTGTTAAAGATTTTTTCGAACATTTTTTGTTAAATTAAAATTTTCTTGAAACTTTTGTTAAAAATTTTTTGTAAATTTGTTTTTAAATTTTTTTCTCTTAACTTTCATTGTTTTTTTTTAATATTTTGTAAAAATAAGAACCTTCCTGCAATCTAAATTGCGTTAAAATATTCAAAGAAAAGAAAAAAATTCTTTAAAAAAATTTCATCATATTGACCTCTCCAAAGTGTCTTTTGATTGCTCCTGCTTACCAATGGGCACCCAGTGGGTCTATTGGGTCTATTGTTTCTATAAAGGCCTTTAAAACAAATCAAAGCAGAAAACCCTGCCAACCTAAAAACAACCAAAAATCGGTCCTCGCAGGGGGTTATTGATCCCACGAGATCTATGTGTACACCATGCGATCTATTGGTCGTGGTGTAATATTTATTTAACCAAAAAAAGCAATAGAATATCATTACAATGAAAAAAAAATAAAAACAACTTAAAAAAGTATAGGTAGGCGTGGTTTTTTGCCCACACCCTCGAATGGAAGGGTCTGATGTTGCTGAATTCCGTTAGTGAAATTTTCGAAACTATGCCTGGCAGATCGGAAGGCTTAAATTTTCTTTATATTTTCTGATGCCTTGGCAAAGTTGATTTAAACCCGAACACAGAGGGACAGACGGACATCGCTTAATCAACTTCTCTATGTATAAGGAATCAGAATATATATACTTTATAGGGTCGGAAATGAATATTGTAGAAATTACACACGGAATAACAAACTTATATACTAGTATACCCTTTTCCACCTGTGGTGAAGGGTATAAAAAGCGAACAAAAAATTCTTTTTTTTTTTTTTTAATTTTAAACGAAATTTTTTATCATAAAAATTTAAAATAAAATTTTTCTATTAATATAAAATTGTAAAATGCATTGAAAACGTAAGAAATTTACTTAACTTTTCTGATAACAGTGTCCCAAAACAAAATATTTTACATTTCTTAAATTAAATTTTTGGTCTGACTGACAATATTTTGTTCGAATTTGTATATTTAAAGAAAACAATTCTGATTATCTTTAGAATAAAACGAACACAAGCCTAACTTCAAAATTTCATCAGCATGTTTATAGTTTTTCGCTGCGCTTAAAAATCAGTTCCGAGCATATAAATTCAATGCTGCAGAACCTCCTTATATAATAGGTATAATTAGTAAAAAATCGTCAAAAATAGGGAAAAAAAATCGTCGAAAATTATAAGATATTTTTATGCGCTTTTATGTTAAATATTGTACTATGTTACGGAATCTTTTATATGTGACGCCAACTCTCACTTGGCCGTCTTATTATTCTTTTCATTGCAATTATTTCACATTCTCATAAATCTTTGTTTTTATCTCTTAACTATTGTTTTTTTATATTAAAGTTGACTGACTATTTAATTAACACACAAGAAAAAACATTAGTTAATTAAATATTGGCATAAAATAAAAGTTAGAAAAAAACTATACAACAATAAAAGTGACCCATTTTATAAAGACAGGATGATTTTATCAGTAGTGACAATATTGTAGACAAATCTTGACATAATTTTACACGCATAGGCATGCATAGTTCAATGCTTACTTTAATCTTTACTTTAGAAGTATGAGTATTAATGTTAATTCTAGCGTAATTGAAAATTTTTATATTGGACATATGTATGTATCTTATATTGAAAGCTTTTGGACAATTATTTATTTATGTGTACACATATGTACATATATATGTATGTATGTATGGTGCATTATATAAAGTAAAAGTTACTCGTACTTTAAAGAATCTTTACAATACGAGTATCTTTACAAAGCATGTTACAAGACACATTTATTAGGTAGCCTCAATAAGGAGGGGAAATATTAAGGCAAAAATGTATATGGTGTTTCACAGTTAAGCTTCCATTTAAGGAGAAAATTTAAACTAAAATTTAAAATACAAAAATTTTTTTTTTTTTTTAATTTTCATAAATAAACCTTAGCATGTTAAGATTATTCAAAAAGGATTTAAGAAGCCATTTAAAAGACCCTAATATCTAATTAATTATATGTATAATTATCTAGCAGTGTCTGCAACGTAGTCAGCTTCCTGGCAATTTTTTTCATCAAATTTGCCTTTTGTTTCGAAAATGTTGCAGATATGGTTTATATACATATTTCCTTTGTATAATGGTACCCGTCTCTGGATAATTGCTCAGGATGTTTGAACATAAGTTTTATATAAAGTTCTATGATTGTAGAGTTCTGTAAATAGTGTCTACAGTTTCCAATTTACAAAAAGTCATTTAAATAGCTTAAATTTTTTGTCTCCTCTTACAGTATGCAACTTTTGTCGCTGCAAGTATGTATTTTTATTATACCCTTCACCACAGGTGGAAAGGGTATATATAAGTTTGTCATTACGTGTATAATTTCTGCAGTATTCATTTTCGACCCCATAAAATATATATATTCTGGATCCTTTAAAATGGAAAAATTGATTAAGCGATGTACGTCTGTCCGTGTTCGGGTAGTAATGTCGTTTGCCAAGACGAGATACAGAAGATTTAAGACCACCAATCTGCCAAGCATAGTTTCGAAAATTTTGGGATTGTAATTCAACAACATCAGGCCATTCCTCTGGAGGCTGCGGGCCAAAAACCACGCCCAGCTATATATTTCACGTGTTTTCATTTTTTTCGGTTTTAATGATTCTCCTTTGCTTTTTTTTTTGTTAACTAAATATTATACAGCGACAGGTAGATTGCAAGGAGTGCATACAGATCTCTGGGGATCAGTAAAACCTGCGAAGACCGATTTTGTGTTTATTTTTTGGTTGTAAGGTTTTTCTCTTTTGATTTGTATTAAATAAAGTCCTTTATAGAAAGCAATACATATAGAGGTAGCCAATAGCCCCACAGGGTGCCTACTGGTAACCAGCAGTAGTCAATAGGCCCAATAGGGAGGTGAGGAATTTTTTTGCTTTAGTCTGACCATTCTAATGCAATTATAGATTGCAGGAAGTTCCTAATTTTTACAAAAAATTTTCAAAAACATTTTAAAAAAAACTTTAAAAATAATTTTCAAAACATTTCTAAAAATATTTTCCAAAAATTTTCAAGAAAATATTTATACAAAATTTTCCAAAAAAAATTTATAAAACAATTTTCCAAAAAATGTTTATAAAACATTTTCCAACAAAATTTTATAAAACAATTTTCAAAAAAAAAATTAACAAAAAATTCTCACAGAAACATAAGAGAGTATCACAATATCTAGCATTACTATGGTGAAGGGTATATAAGATTCGGCATGACCGAATATAGCACTCTTACTTGTTTTTTCCTAGAAATTAGACCGAGGTACTAAGATAGGTACTCACCAAATGCTTTTATTTTAGGTCGATTAATTTCTAAAAATACTCTATTACCATTTCTATTAGATTTAAAAGGATTCTTTACCTAACCAGTTTCTTTTAAAATTTTGTGAGGAGGTACCTAAGTATCCTGATCCTAATATAGGATACTTTTTTCCACAAAAATATCTCATTTCCAAGAGAGAGTTGAGAAAAAGCAGTGAAGAACGCAATTTCCGGATTAAAGGCACTGAAATTTTCGGTTTAAAACTAGGATATTTTCAACACGGTTATATTTTCAACACACCTTTTTATTTTTGAAAGTGGGTAGCGCCAATTGATAAAATTTGTATTTGATAATGAACTTTATGGAATTACAATGTTACTAAAATGTTATTTTACAGAGCTTTACAATAATTTTTAGAATTCAAGAATTTTTTATAAACTTTTGAACTTTATCCAGGAATGGGTAAAGTAAATACAAAAACCATAACTGAAGCACCATAAAAGGAAGAGTCTTACACTTGGTGTGGAAGACTTTCAAAGCAAAATCGAGCAAAATATTTTCAGGGCGCCCACGACGTGGCGGGCACAGCTAGTGTAAAATAAATAAATTCAATAAAACACTTACTATCATATTCATTATCTTCGTTAGAAGCAGCATCTGTGGAAATTCTATCGTTGGCGCCACCACCCAGCCAAGATGGCAACCAACTAGATGATTTTGGAGGTTTCGACTTAAGCGGAGGAGCAGTTGTACTGCCAATTTTCTTATTGCGACGATTAAAATTAAACCAAGAACTAAACCAACTGCTTAGCGAAGAATCACTTGATTCATTGGCATCATCATAGTCTTCATCATATTCATCGTAGGAATGTTGCTTTAATGTGCTGTGATAGGAAGTATACTTTGTATAGGGATTAAAGTTTTCTTCCTCAGCTTCTTTGCCGTCAAAGGAATCCATAACAGTGGACATAACCATTTGTATGGGATAGAATAGCATGCGAAAAAATCCACCCAAATTCGAACTTATGGTGTTGTCATTATCAGCATCATCATCATCATCATCATATTCATCATAATCTTCTTCCATTTTTAGTTGGGGTGGTCGTCGTCGTATTCGTTTTTTAATGTGAGTGAGTTTAGTTTTGAAACCATTTTGGCCATCGGCAACCATTTGGCCATTTTGGTAACCTAAATTGGGCTTTATTAAATGCTCCTGCTGTTGGTTTTCTAATGCAATGTTTTCCGATTCTTTTTTTAGGGAACTGTCGGTTACTGCTAGAGGTTTTTCACTAAAGTCTTCTACAGATAAACTCAGTTCGCTTGTGTTTGGCTGGTGAGGTTTATAATCATAGGCTAGGTTTTCATGCTGATCTTTATAGTCATCCTCCTCCTTCAACACTTTGTCTTCCGCTTCCTCATCATCATCATCATCATCGCTATAATCTTCTTTGTAATCTTCATCATAGTTTTCGTCCATATTGTATAAATAATATTCTGCATCTTGTTTTCGTTCCGATTTTCCCCCAAGTTTTTTGTTGTTGTGATTATGACTTTTAATAACCTGCTTAGTGGTTCTTGGTGTTGTTCTCATATGATGGGAAATATTTCCCCTATTAAATGTGGAATTCGAATTTATTTGTGATTTTTTATTCAATTTTACTTGCGATAATCTTTGACGCTTTTTAAAATATAAAGTTTTCGTTTTATTAGCGTCAATTATTAAATGAGTTTGATTAGGATTTTTTGTAGTTTCTGTAGAATTGCCGGAATTTCTCGTATTATTTTTCTGTTCGAAATTTTGGTTGTTTATTTTGAATTTATGTGCGGGAGTTTTATATTGCTCTATTCGATTGAGGTTAGAATTCTGAGTTTTATTTGATCTTTGCATAAATTTGGATAAATTGGAAGAGTTTTTTGCTGAGTCTGTAGTAGATCTTTTGTTTACATGATGTTTGGGTTTCATAAAATCGTAATTTTTCAAATTACTTTCAAAATCGTCTATTATTTTAGGCGATCTAAAATTCGAAATTTTCGCGTTTTTAAAAAAAGTCGAGGTTTTGAGTTTTTTACTTAAAGGTAAAATTTTTAAATTTTTTCTTAAGTTTCCTGTATTAAAAATAGTTTTATTTTGGTTTTTAAAATCACTTTTATTTTTTAGCTTATTTGAGCTAATTTTTTTTATCGAATCTTTCAATTTAATTGAAAATTGTTGAATTTTAAAATTATGTTTTTTATTTTTTGTTGCTGTAGTATTTTTAGATTTTTGGATCTTAAATTTTAAATCACTGCTATTTTTTAAAGAAAATTTTTTTAAATTCTTTTTCGATTTTGTTAAGTTTTTAGCCATTTTGTGTAAATTTAAAAAATTTTTCAATAATTGTTCTTCAATTGTTTTATTTGAGTTTTTAGAAAAAGGTTTATCTATTATTGCTGTGTTTATTAAATCTGGTTTAGTCATTTCTTTGACCCATAAATCGGAAAAAGTCTTTCCTGCATAATTTCGAATATAATTGGTTTTAGCTTTTGATGATTCTTTTGAAAAATAATTAAAATTTTTTAAAACATTTTTTTCTGTAACAGCAGAAGTTTGAAAATAATTTTCTAAATTTTGCTGATTATCAATTTTCAAATGCTTATCAACCGCTTCCAAATCCTTTCCCAGAGAACGTTTTTTAACTGTATGATTTTTCATAAAAATATTTGACATCTCTGCATTTGGCGATTGTAGATTCCATTTTGGTGGCAGCACCGTTGCGCTGGAAAAAATATTGTCAAAATTTGGTTTCTCCAATTGAGTGGACAATTTCTCATTATTTTCATAAGATTTTTCTGTGTTAAACCTTGAACCCAATATAATGGCCGGGCCTTCTGGCTGATTGGTTAAAATTGGCTTTTTAGTGGTACTTAAAGCTTTAAAAGCCCCTGGCTTTCTTTTCTTAATTTTAGGCTTTTGTTTAGTCTTAGGCTTCTTCTTCTTCCTTAAAGGTCTTGCCACAGTGGCAGGCCTTTTGTCTTTGACAATTAATTCTGTTTTGATCACAACTGGCGAGGGCTTTTTTATAGGGCTAGGAGTATTAGTAGCAAATGTGGATGATGTTATTGGTTTTTGTAGTCTTATGATTTCAGGTGGTCTAGTGGGTGTAGTGCGGTTGCTTTGAAAGTTTAGACATTTTTGTTGGTATTCATTTTTCAGTTGCAAAATGTCTCTTTCGTATTGATCTTTGGTTATAAAAATGGGTATAGCACCGTTAGTTGTTGTGACATTCTCTGTGGATTTACCGACTTCTGTTATAGAATAAGTTATGCCAGTGGCAGGGTTAGTAAAATATATGGGAAAACTTGCCAGACTATTATTTTTATTTAATGAATATTTGTGGGGTTTGCTAACAGGTTTCAAAGTTGTTGTAGTAGTAGTAGTAGTTGTAGTAGTAGGAGGCACTGTGGGCTTTTTTACGGATATTTGCTGAATTTTCAAAGGTGCAGTTAACAACGGTTTGGGCAATTCATCATTGAAGTAGCTAAAATCTAAAGATGAACCAATATTTTGTAAAGGTTTCGAATGTTTTTGTAAATCTTGAGAATTTTCTTTAAATTGGTTAAATTTTTTTATATCATTATTTTTATATTGAAATTTTGGCAAAAAATATCTGGCTGCAGTGGTTGCACGATTTTCTACAGCCTCATAACGCTGCTTCGAGGGTTGCATTAAAAAACGATCTCTTTCGTTTTTAAGGATCGAATGAGTCCAAGAGTGATGAGTTTCACGTAAAATATTATCAAATTCCTCGGCACTAGGGTGGTAACCGTAATCGTAACGTAAAGAGGTGGTTAGGCACGTTAATCCCGCAAATAATATTTTTACTATTAATAATTTTATAACAACAATAAAGCAACACATTTTCACACATTCACACTCTTAATTGAGAATAATAGTTGTTGTTCGCTTTTATTTTTAAAACACTTCCTTTTCCTGTAAGTTTTATTAAGGTTTATTATCTTTTATTCTTTTGAAGAAAACATTGAAACTTAGAGCGGCAAATGTTTGCTTTTCATGCAACCGTTTAGTTTAACTTGTTCTCGTCAAGTGATTTTAAAAAGTTCAAGTGAAATTTTTCTTAACTTTTGAGACTTGTAGACTTTCCCGTTAAAACTAAAATACCGCCTTAATTCTTTAGGTCACAAAGAAAAAAAAAATAGTTTAATGGTTCAGTGACAAAATGTCACAAATGTTGAATTACACACACCATACACATGCTTTCTGTGTTGTCGATAATACAGGAAATTTCGATATTTATCGAAGCATAACAAATTGTTAATAATCTAATCACATATCTTGAGTATAAAACAATTATTTGTTTAAATAAATTAAATACTTTTTCTTTTCTTTCCTATTTATTTATTTTTTATTTTTTTCTTAGAAAAAAATGAAAAAACGAAACTTTTCTTCTCAACCCATTGTTTTGCTTCGTGGTATTAAAACTTTTCTAATAACTTTTTTCTTTTTTAATTATACTTTTTCAAAAATATTTTTCTTAAAAACATAAATTCTCTTTAATCTCCTTGCGTTGAAAACGACTTTGCTTTCGGTTTTGTGCGATTTCAGTTTAACTTTTGAATTTATTCATTTTGCTTGTTGTGTTCACTCTTATACATCTAATGTTGGACTGGCTGAATGACTCTGTAACCATTTGGAAGTCTTGATATTAATCTCCATGGTCTTTGCTTGCAGCTTCCTTTGCACAAATGTTGGTATTACTTGTTTTTATTATGGCATATTTAAGCAGTGCCGTAAATTTAATTAAAGGCAGTAATTAAAAAAAGGAACAAAAAACACTAGTAGAAAATCTGGAGTCTAATCACCGCATTCGATATCGATTAAAATCTCTCCACCTGTGGTGAAAGGTATAAAAAGGTTAGAAATTTAAAAGTTCTTAAAAGCGAGATATTGAGTAAAAAAGAGCAGGACAAAAACTTAAGCGGGATCGACCTGAAAAAAAGTAGGGATAATCTCGCCAAGAGCGAGATATCTGGTAGCATTATAAATGCGGGAAAATGCAAATCATTTTTTCGAAATTTCCTGCATACGAAAGTCTCACGTTCTGCGATCACTGGCGCATCGATGTGACATGATACTAAAATTAAAGAGATTTTTGTGTAATAAATGCCGGTCCTGAAATATCAAGAATGAAAAGTTGCTTTAAAATCCTCAAATAAAAAAACGCTATATTTTAGAACTAGAAATTTGTTAGGGTCGTTTTCAAATCCACCAAAGTTTTAATACCCAAGATATAAATTATTGAAAATACATTAAATTTGCCTGTTCTCTTTTTCGTTATGTTTGCATTGGTGCTCAGTGCAGTTTGAAGGATTATGTATTTATCTTAAGTGTTGAAGCTGGTATCAGAGCAAAATCTATTTAAACCATAAAATAAATAAAAAAATATGTAATTGCCCGCTATAAAATAAATTTGACTGAGTGTAATATTGTTTTTATTGCCATAAAGTGTAATTAAAAAACTTTACATCTGATGACTGGCCTCATCAGGTCAGACTACTAGTTAGTTGGCGAAATTCTTACTCCAAGACATGATGCAAATTCAAGTTTAAAGTTAATATTAAAAAAAAATAATTTGATCAAAATAGAAAACATTCTTAGGTGGCAATAGTTGACAAAAGGGATATGTAAATGAAAAATATATGTATATGGATATGCATATGGATATGGATATATGTACATTGTATCGGTTTTAAGGTAAAAGATAAAGACAAAAACGATTTTTATTTATTTAAAAACGTTATATTGATGCTTTACATTTCAAGCAATAACATCATTGGACTCATATGTAATTCATTCCAGATGTAATTCATTCTAAAATACTGATGTATGCAGACGATGTAAAAATCTTTCGCAGCTATAGTCAATCATCTGAGCAGCAACTACTTCAACACGATTTAAACTTATTTAACAAGTGGTGCAAAGTAAAGCTAATACAACTTAATTTAAAAAAATGCAAGTATATGCGATTTGGCAGACATAATCCCAGAGCTGCTAACTATGTTCTTGATAATTACCAACTTCTGCTTGATCCTAAATTGAATTTTATTTCTCATATCACCATGACTGTTAATAAGGCAAGAGGTATAGTAGGCTTTATAAAGCGGTGGTCAAAGGAATTCAAAGATCCGTACATAACGAAAAATTTATATACCTCATTAGTAAGGCCCGTGTTAGAGTATGGATCTGTTATATGGGAACCTTTATATAATAATCACTCCGACGCTATTGAGTCTGTACAAAAACAGTTCCTGATTTTTTGTCTGCGAGGATTAAACTTTGATCGATTTAATTTACCACCTTACACAGCTAGACTTTCTCTTATAAGGCTCCCAACTTTAAAAAGCCGTAGAATAATGCTGAATATATTATTCATTTTTAACCGACTTCAAAAAAAGAAGGAGGTTATCAATTCGTCTGTGTGTTGCTTTTTTTAGTTTTTTTTTTTTTTTTTGTATGTTTGTGCCTTCAGAACTCGGTCATTTCTGAACCGATTTTCAAAATTTTTGCACTCTTACAAAGGTTATGGCTACAGATTGGTCCCATTTTAAAAGAAGTTCAAAAGTTTAAAAATTAAAGGGTGTCCCCATACAACATACATGTTTTTTACGTGTATTATGAACTTTATAGGTCACCAATTTAAAATTAAAAAAAGTGCGTATCACTGTAGCTCCCAATAACAAAAAGTAATTAATTTTATATAGTTTATTTGACCTTTTTATTAATATTAATTTAACTAATTAATTAATTGTAATTTTCATAACGTTAATTTGTTAATTTTTCCTGATGATGCTACACAAAGGAGTAGCGAAATATCGAAAAAATAAAAATAAAATTATTTAAAGACCTAAAGCTTAAAAGAAAATAGTTAAATTAATAAAAAGTAATTAAAAAATAAAATTAAAGGGCGACCCCATAGGTGACTTAATTTCACCTTTATTCTCCTATCTTTTGAATCGTTATAGACAAACTCTTGAAAGTTGCACAGAATGATCGTTACTATGTCTCTTATAATAAGTATAAATATTTAAAATTAGAAATTAAAGGGTGTCCCATTAGTTGGTTTATTTTGATATATATATGGCCAAACTTTTGAACCGTTATAGACAGACAGTTGAAATTTACGAAGAACTTATATTGCTAAGTCCGCTAAAATAACAAGTGTAAAATATGAATTTGGAAATTAAAGGGTGTCCCAATAGTTAATGTAAAAGTAATATATATGGCCAAACTTTTCAACGGTTATAGATAGACAGTTGAAATTTACAAAGAACCTATATTGCTTAGTCCGCTATTACAACAAGTATAAAATTTGGATCTATAAATTAAAGGGTGTCCCCATTATTGATGTAATTTGACCATTATATCCTCATCTTTGGAAGCGTTATAGACAAACACTTGAAAAATAGACAGAATGTTCACTACTATGTCTGGTATAACAACAAGTAAAAATATTTAAAATTGGAAATTAAAGGGTGTCCCAATAGTTGATGTAATTTGATGTATATGGACACAAAGTTAAAATTTAAAAAGAATCTGTATGACAAAGTCCTCCTTAAAAAGTATTTATATTAAAATTTAAATTTAAAGGGTGTCCCAATAGGTGACGTCATTTGATATATATGACCATATATTTTAAACAGTTATTGATAAACACTTAACAATTAGACAGAATGTCCATTACTATATCTGTTATAATAAGTATAAATATTTAAAGTTATAAATTACAGGGTGTCGCAATAATTTATGTAATTTGATGTATATGACAAAACTTTGAAACCGTTACAGACAGATAGTTGAAATTTACAATGAACCTGTATTGCTACGACCACTATAACTAGTATAAAATTTGAATTTGGAAATTTCAGGGTGTCGCAATAGTTACCGTCTTAAAGAAACATGATTTTAAGTTTGCCTGTTTTGAAGTCGGTTTCTTTTTGCAAGAATTATTAATGTTATTAATGGAAATGTTTCCGCTGGGTTTTTAATAAATAATGTAACGTTTAATGTTCCTCAACGTCCATCTCGTCATTTATTGCCACTGTCAGTCCATTTTTTTAGAACTAACTATGCTAATGCTGACCCGCTTAGAAGGATGTGTAACGATTTTAATAAATTTTATACTTGGATAGTTTACTCATCTAATTTATCAACTATAAAAAATAATTTATTATTATTTTTAAATACTTAATTTTTAAATTTCATATTTGTTTTGATATGTAATTTTATTTTATTTTTATTGTGTAAATTTGCACCTTTGTTCTTGCATTTATATATTTGTCATTTAAATTTATAATGTCTGTAAGGAATAAATTCCATTGACATTTGTTTAATAAAATAAATAAATAAATAAATGTATTTTCAAAACGACCTTTTTAGTCGATCCTCAGGGGCACATGGAAAGTTAGTGAACGATTTCATTAACAGGTTACTGAAACGAATATTAGCCTGTCAATAGGCTTTGAGCGTTTATTCTTAAACCACGTAAGCGCCAAGAAGTCGTTTTTCAGAAAACGAAAAAAACTTAATAACTTCTTTAATATGGGTTTCAAAATAATTTTTTTTTACAAAACATGGCTGTGTGACTCTCTGAAGGGTATATAAACTTTTTTTTTAAATTTGTTACTTACAATTAATTGTAGCCAAATCTGTCGCTTACGTGGTTTTGGCGCAAACAGTAAATTGCAAATTTCTGTGTGTAAATAAACATTTATTTTTGTATTTAAGTATAAAAAAAAACTTTTAACTTTACCAAAAATGCTCCAATTGGCCTGCAACTTTCATGATTTTTTTAATCTTAAATACAAAAAACTTAGTGGTTGAGACTTTAACATTTCCAACTTGAAATATAAAAACCATTATATTTTGCATGCAAATGTCATTTATATGGCGCTTACGAGGTTTTGAAAATGGATTTATTTATTTTTCATACAAACTTGTTAAGATGAGAATGTAGTCTGGTGGCAAATGTTATTTCCTACCATAAAAACCAAAAAAGTCAATTTCGAAAAATGTCGCTTACGTGGTTTAAGAAGAAACGCGACGATATGTACTTCTAAAAACTGTTTCTAGAGGTTCTCCTACAGGTTATTTTTCTTAATTTTGGTGGAAGAGAGAAGAGTATGGAATTATTTTATTTCTCCCACGAAAATTCAAACATGCTCAAGAAAACTTGACCTATGGGATGCATATCGATAGTTTAAAAAAAATAACAATACTTTGATTCATTGATATTTTTGTTCACTTCCAGTAGAGAGTGCTTTAGTCTCTAAAAAGCGATTTACTGACATCATACCTTTTCCTAAATACCGCCATTACTGGCGAACGCTTTCGAAGTAAAAATTTTCTTATCAAGCCAAGGTCAAGGTATGACAACTGTATTTCATTTACTGCCGGAACAAATCCAATTAATACCAGCGATTTACTGAATAAATGATAGAAATACTACACTAGTAATTGCTTATGCGTTCCAGCTCTAAAATAAATTACTTCGCTATCTCGATTATCGGTTACCGGATTCAACATGTGATAAATAGCATAAGAGCAGACTGCGAGGGCAGTTTGATAATTCCGTGACTTTTTGTATTTCAAGCGCAGTAACTTGCAAGGCGCCATCAACTTCAATGGTTTAAAAGTAGTTTATGATACCAAACTTTCTTCCTGCGTAAAAGAAGCCATCAAGCTATAAATACTTCATAAAATCAATGGAGTGTAGTTTTATACTATAACAAGTAAAATATCCGTGCAGAATCTTCTATACCCTTCACCATGGTGATTTTATTTTTTAAGACATAGGTACAATATTGAGTTAGTTTAAGAGAAAAACGCATTAAAAAAATCGAAAATATTTCGTATACCGTGTATATCGTCACCTGAAATGCCTAACTATGTAAAAATGTTCTATAATTTTTTTTGTAAAAATTTTATACAAAAATTTTATAGAAATTTTATAGAAAATTTTTGTAAAAATTTGATTGAAACAAGTTTTATTGAAAAATTTTTGTAAAAACTTTATATAAAATATTTTGGAAATTTTTTTGAATTTTTTTAGAATTTTTGGATATCATTTAGAAAATTTTTAGTAAAATTTTTTTGAAAATTTTTAGTAAAATTTTTTTGAAAATTTTTAGTAAATTTTTTTGAAAATTTTTAGTAAAATTTTTTTGAAAATTTTTAGTAAATTTTTTGTGAAAATTTTTAGTAAAATTTTTTTGAAAATTTTTAGTAAAATTTTTTTGAAAATTTTTAGTAAAATTTTTTATGAACATTTTTTGTAAATTTTTTTTTAACATTTTGTGTAAAATTTTTTGAAAAATTTTGGTTATAATAGTTTGAAAGTTATTGGTACAAATTTTTTATTAAAATTATTTGTAATTTTTTTTCTCTAACTTTTATTAAAATTTTATTCAAAATTTTTTGTAAAAATATTTTTGGAAATTTTTTTTTTTTTGTAGAAATTAAGAAATTCCTGCAATCTAAATTGCGTTAGAATGTTGAAAGAAAAGCAAAAAAATCCTTTAAAAAAATTTCATCAAATTGATCCCTCCAATGTGTCTTTTGGCTGGTCCTGTTGACCAGTGGGCACCCTATGGGTCTATTGGCTACGTCTATGTGTATTGCTTTCTATAAAGGCCTTTAATACAAATCAAAGTAGAAAAACACTACCAACCTAAAAACAAACAAAAAATCGCCCCTCGCAAGGGGTTATTGATCCCCCGAGATCTAAATGCACTTCATGCGATCTACTGGTCGTGGTCTAATATTTATTTAACAAAATAAAACAAAAAATAATCATTACAACCGAAAAAAAAAACAAAAACAAAGTGAAAAAATGTAGGTAGGCGTGGTTTTTGCTGCTGAATTCCATTAGCGAAATTTTCGAAACTATGCCTGGCAGATCGGAGGCCTTAAATTTTCTATATATCTTCTGATGCCTTGGCAAAGTGGATTTCAACTTTATGGGTCGGCAATGAATATTGTAGAAATTACACACGGAATGACAAACTTATACCTGTGGTAAAGGGTATAATAAACGAATATACATTTGCATGAAGATTTTGTTATGATACTTTAAAGGACTGTTTCGCGATGTTCAGCGGCCATACAAACGCACCGTTTTGTAGCAGCGAACGAAACATGAATCTAACATAACACACCAGAGACCAGGTTTGTACACAGAAAACACTCACAGTCGATGGATGGAAAAGAATCCGCAAACCCCAGACTGGTAGACTAGCTCACTATCCAGACAGTCTAAAGAGGCACTCTAGTCACTATTGAAAATGCCCCATTCAGCATACTTTCCGAATTTAGCAACATGCGACTATTTCCATTTTTCAAGTTAAAAAAAAGTATGAATGGTAAGAGATTTGGGTCAAACGTTGATCATCATTGAAATAATCATCTGTTTTAAGAGCCTTGGGAAATCTAACTATTTGGAGGATTTGAAAAGCTAAAAGAGCGATGGTCTAAATTTATCGAGCTTTTATGCCGAAAAATAACCATTATCCAAAAAGTTACAGAATTATCAAGCTGCCCTCGTACTGAGTCGGGTTATGTCTGCATAATTCTTGTGATTACAAAGACACATTCTACTTTATGTGTTATCTTTGTTTTACTTCATATACGATTCCTGTGAAGCATGCTTGAATGGAATACAAGCGGTTTTGCTTGAATTTAATTGTTTGGATATGTTGTACAGGATTATCAGTTTTGTGGTTCCAAAACGTTAACAAGAATCATACTTTTGATTTTTGTTTTAGATATGTTCTTTGCTATGGTTTGGCGTATAAAAGAGCAATTTAGCGCTTTTATATTGCTAGATTGCTTTATTGAAAACACGAAAAATTGTTTTTAGCCCGAACAACATTTACATATTTTTGACCCTTGCTGTTCTTTTCGAAAATAATGACTTGATTATACATAGCATTTATTATTTAGCCCTTTTAAGTCTGTTTTGTACACATTCTTAAGCTTTTCGGATCCCAAACGTTGGCATCACTGATGAAGAATATCATTCAAATCTCGTACAGGCGATATCTCACAGAACTGTATGCTTTTGAGGTGTATTTCAAATAGTTTGCTGCACATATACATACATACATACATCGTCCAAACCACGAAGTGAATTACCCTGTATGATCTTTGATAATGAAATGCACACGTTTGTTTGTTCATGAAGAAGTAATGCTTGAATTTCTGGAGAATTTTATGTTGACTGTTCTTGTGTTAGAAACCCGTACACTTTATTTATTTAAGCACATAATGGACCAATCTATACGTATAATAAAACAGTAACTCATTTCCTGTCTGTCTGTCTTTCTATATACGTTCTCATCATGTAAAAACTATTGGATGGATTTTAACAAAATTTTGTGAGGAGGTACCTTAGTATTCTTATTCCAATATAGGATATTTTTTTTGCAAAAATGGATTATTTCCAAGAGAAAGTGTAGAAAAAGCAGTAAAAGTACTGCATACTTTAAGGCATTTTTTATTTTTTTAAGTGGGATATTTTAAACACGGTTGCGCAACAGATGGCGCTGTTTTAAAATAATGACAAAATATGAATTACTTACAATTGGTAAAATTGGTATTTGATTTGTAGTTTTACTTTGTGGAATTAAATTGTTATTAAAATATTTTACTAAGCTTTACAATAATTTTTATAATTTTATATAAACTTTAGAATTTTATCCAGGGATGGGTACCTTTATATAAAGTAAATACGTAAGAGTCTTCAAATTTGGTGTGGATTACTTTCAAAGAAAAATCGAACAAAATATTGTCAGGACGCACACAACGTAGGCGTCTTGACGTGGGCATGAAATATTTTATTAAAATTTTATTGTTGGTTCAGTTAGTAATCAAAGTGGAATACAAAACAGAAATTTTTAGAATTTTTGTCTGTCTGCATGTTCGCCTGTCTATCTTTGTTTGCTTCATGTAAAAACTACTGGATGAATTTTAATAAAATATTATGAGGAGGTACCTTAGTAACTTGATTCAAATATATTTTAAACACTATTTACAGAACTCTACATTATTTTTGGAATTTTATATAAATTATATACATATTTATAATTTATTATAATTATAATATTATAATATTTATAAATTAGAATTTTATCCAGAGATGGGTACCTCTATATAATAATAATACATAAACCCTAACTGAAGTACTAAAAAAGTAAAAGCCTTAAAATTAGGTGTGGATTACTTTCAAAGAAAACTCGAACACAATATTGTCAGGACGTCCACGACGCACAGAGGGGTATTTTGCCAATCTAGCCGGACATTAGGCCGAAAATTAATTTTGAGAAATGTAAAAATTTAAGTACGCAGCTCGACACACAACAAAATTATGCATCAAGGCGTTTGCTTGATATTTGTTGTTTTGGGACACTGTTAAAGTCAGGAAAGTTGGGTAAATTAAATCGCATACGTTTTTATTGACTTTAAACGATTTTGAGAGGTTTGCAATACATTTTTTGGTGGCTAAACGAATAAAGATTTTGTATTGATTTTTTTTCTGTGAAATGGTTTATTAGTAGCTACTTATGTTGATTTTTAGAAAAATTTTTTTTTAATTTTTAATGATAAAAAGTTTCGTTCAAAATTAAAAAAAGGTTTTTTTTTTGTAAAATTTTTGGTCAATAAAAAAAGTGAAAAGCTTTTTAAGAGTGATCTCCATCGCGATCCTAAAAATGTTATATATCACTACAAAATTTACGATCACTTCTTTTATGCTGTAAAAAAAAATGTTGCGCATATTTGCGCCATTTTTTTGCAATTTTTTTAAAATTTTACCTTTTTATGTTTTTTCTTATCTTTGATAGGTAAATACTAGTAAGAAACCCTTGTATATTCATAAAATGTTTTAGTTTTTAATAACTGAAGGCAGATGTTTTTTTATTTAAATCATTACATCTAACACTGTTATTACCTGTACAAAAAACAATTTAAATATCAAAAGAGATATAGACGTAGATGCCCTCTCTTTCGGACTATCTACTTTAAACGCCAGAATTCGCCTATTTGAGAGCATATTACACCTGTTATATAAACTGTCAGTGAAAAAATGGCAAATAAAATCTGATGCGGACAGAGCCATTGTTAACGCGAGGAAAAAAAATATCCAAGAAAAATTTAGAAGTGAATTAGGGCTAATAGTGGGTGTACCGAAAGCTGGATTTGGAAACACCAACGATGGTAACACTAGCAGACGATTTTTTTCCAATCCTGAATTAGCTGCAGAAATAACTGTACTTAACGCTGAAGAGGATTCAGGTTCGGAAGAGGTCTTTGAAGAATCCGACGAAGAAGAACCATGGCACTCATCATCACCTTAGTACAAAGGAGAAGTTGTTTTAAATAAATTAATTGTTATAATTTTAAATAAAATTTATCTTTACTATCATAAATAACTTATTACTATGAATAAATTAATTATTTTCCGATAAATAAATTACTATAAAGTAATAAATTACAAAAATATTTTTTTAATAATATTCTTGGGAGGCGGGGATTGGTTAGGTTAGGTTGGTTAAAAATGAATATTTTTAGGAAATTGGCAAAAAATAAAATTTTTTTTCACAGGGACGTTTTGGGGGTGGGATTGGAGGAATACCTCCCCCTGTCCATAAAACTACATTTTTATGGTTTTAAGAAGTATGTAATCTATTTCTTTTAATAATTGCATTATTTTTTCAAATAATTTTTTATTTCACCGCCCACAAAAGGGGGCGGGGCTAAAAATGGCTTTTAAGAATCTCTTGAGTCCAACTTTAAGTTTTTGAACATTCTTTGAAGTTGTAATTGCTAAACAAAATGATGGGAAAATCAAAAAAAAACTTGCATTTTTCAGAGGTAGGATTAGTTCTTCCAAGGGGAACTTTTTTCTCCTTGATCCGATTTTTCCTATTTAATAGCGTTGACAGCCTATGACCATAACAGATTTTTCTGCAAAGTTTTATTAACCTAGGGGCTCTCAGTACATTTTTAGAGCCAATATAAGCTAAAAAAAGCACTGTCCGGCTAGATTGGCAAAATACCACTATGTGCGACGTGGCGGGCACAGTTAGTAAAAAATATAATTCATAATATGGCGCTGGGAATAATCAGTAGTATAACGAGTATTTGGCATTTAGACTTTAACACTTAAAATATGTAGAAAGCAAGAATTATAAAAGGCAATTTATCATTTAGGAACTTAAGGCTTTTATTTTTGCTAGTTAAGTATATGTACGTTGTTTTATATTTTATATTTTTTTTACATTTGTGCAATATTTAAAAATTTTATTTATTTAAAAGAACTGAAATGTGTTCATGTGTATGCGTTAAATTTTTTTCTCCTTTCCTGTATGCAATAATAATTCCTAGAGCTCTGTCTTGGCCCATTTACAATTCTTTTGTTTTCTTTAAATGACATTACAAACAACTAAAATCTTTTGTTTCAATAATTCATTCTCAACTACGCACTGTGGTATTAAAAACTTTCTGCTATCAAAATCTTAAAACGTATGCAGACTATAGTATTAGAAAAATTGGGCTAATTTAAGAAACTAGTTTTAAGTTTAACCAAAAAATTCCCAGTTTCAGTTTTTTAAAAATCCTGGTTAACCGCTTATACTATACTTTTTTAAGAATGATAAAAGAAAAAACAAAAAAACACACTTTAATACATACAAGCAAATACTAACACAAAAAAAAACTTTAACTTACACAGCAGCCACATGTTAAAGTTTTTGTTTCAAGTTTTTCACACGTACTGCTTGTCAAAATTCATTTTAATTGACAGCTGAAACGTAGGCTGCAATCAATTTGAAAGTAGTTTTATTTTTAAAGATATCAATGTCAAGAAAATAGCTAAAAATTGTTGCTTTGTTTAAAATGTTCCTCACAAGAATTGCAATCAGCTGTTCACTTCAATAAAAATTGTAGAGTTGTGTAGTTCAGATGAACTAATCATTCAACTGACCTAAGTGAGCTGATCACCACACGGAGCTCATATCCGCTCACTAGGTCAGTCAGCTTACTAGTGCAGTCAGTTCACTAGTGCTCAATAGTTTAGTTATCTCAATAGTTTAGTCAGTTCACTAGTTTAGTCAGTCCCGATTATATCAATAAATAAGTAAAGCACAGTTGAATACGCAAACAAAAATACGTTGCTGTATACTGATTCAACTCCAGCCTAGTACTCTGTTCGAGTTTATGAAAAATGTTGTGCAACATTTATTATATCAAAAGGAAACTTTGACATTTAAAATGTGATGTCTATCTCGCGGTTTTGGAAGAATTGTACGATTTTATTGCTTTTATATAAACCACATTGTTTTAAAAAATTTTCCACAAAAAATTTTACAAATGATTCTACATGAAATAATGCCCATTTGCTTTATTTCACAGCTTTAATAAAATGTTGCCAGAAACATTTCAATGTTTTTCCACAATTTTTCATACAATGTTTTTCATACAATTTTTTTATGTAGTTTGACAGCATTTCGCATGAAAAGCTGAACAGAGTACCAGGGTTTAAGGCCAGACAGAGTTGTTTAAAAAAAATTGCACTGAACAAATGAACTAAAACACTGACCTAGTGTTGTAAATTGACTTGAAATAAAAACATCGCTCACTTTAATGCACTAAAGCTGGATTCACCCATTTGTTTCGAACAAAATTTTTGTCCGGACAAAATTGTTTTTTACTGATAGTTTTTTTCAACGATTCACCCATTTTGAAAAATTTATCCGGAAAAACAAAGCTGCCATATAAAATGCAAACTAATATAACAGACTATAATTAAACATGCAGCTATTGATAACATTTTGTCGTTTTTCCTATGAAACAACATACACATTTTATATAAGTTTAACGAATGCTTCTGTTAATCGTTATTCAAATACATAATATACCGATTACTTGCAAGGCACATTTATAAAAATGTACTAAAAACAATATTAAAAAAGGAAGGAAGAACTACTTTCAAATATTGATTCCTGAGATGCATTAGGTAATACTTTCCGAAGTGTTTACACAAAATAACTTTTCTCACTCTCTGAAAGAAAAATAAAACTTCATATAAAAAAAATTTTGTCCGGACAAAAATTTTGTACTAAACGAATGGGTGAATCTAGTTTTTCAATAAATGTGTTTTGAAACTTAACAGATGAGGTAGCATTGATGTGGGTTACAGGATACATAGGCACAGCTGGAAATGGAGCTGTAGACCAACTAGCAAAAAGACAGTCTGTTTTGAATTTCTGTGGTTCCTACACTGTGTGAAGTCTCTAAACCTGAAAAGGTTTAGCTTCCCTTGCCAGGAAGGCTAGTAAGTTCCTCAGCTATAATAAAAGTACCTTAAGTTCGACAGGTGGTGGAGACTTCAAGTATCATTTAGCCAATATGAAAAGCGAAGACAATGATACTTGCCAACTGTGCCTGGAAGAAGCTGAGACGGTGGCGCACATTGTGTGTGAATGTCCAGTACTGGCTAGCATAAGACTTAGGAACACGGGCAGAAACTTATTAGATGTGAATGCTATGCGGTATCTAAGCCTTGGATTAATGATAGCAATTACGTGATGAACAAGAAGGCCGACAGCTACCAGTCGACAGTATGAAATTATTAAAGTCAAGAGTAAAGGCTGGTTGTATCAAGTGACTCAATGAAAGCAGACATTGGGTTTCTATTACATTTTAATTACCATTATAATTACACGTTATTTGTTATTGGTTATTCCTAATTACACATTACATATAATTGTAATTGAAATCAGGAACTAAAATCAATTTCAAATAATTTCAATTACTTCAATTAATTAGTAATTGGACATTTTCCATTACACATTACAAGTAATTATAATTGGCAATCATCAATTACTAGTTAGAATTGTTATTATTTTATTAAGTTTTTGTTATGCGAAGGTATTTAACAAATATTTTTATTTTCAATAAATACTTTAAAAAGTAATAAGTGACTATTTTTTTCAATTACTTAATGAATGCTTTAACTTTTCCATTACATTTAATTTTAATAAATTTTTTAATTACAAATTAAAAGTAATTGCAATTTTTAATTACAACTTACTTATAATGTGTAATTGAAAAAACACACAATTGCAATTACAAATAGTTAAATGTAATTGTAATTGAAAAATTCCAATTACATATAATTAAGTTATTACATGTGTAACTAATTACAAACTGTAATTGACATCCCCCAAGTCTGAATGAAAGTAAGGTTGCCATAAATTACAAATCGTTTTCTTATAATCAAAATGTGGAACAAATTCAAGTTAGCAAAAGTTAGGTCGATTCTGAGAGTGAGGGGTGGAAATATAGGCTAAATTAGAAGACCCGTATCGCGGCGTTTTTTTATGTTAGTTCGATTTCTTAAATCGTTTTCTTATAATCACAATGTGGAACAAATTCAAGTTAGCAAAAGTTAGGTCGATTCTGAGAGTAAGGGGTGAAAATAGAGGCTAAATTAGAAGACCCCTATCGTGGTGTTTTTTTATGTTAGTTCGATTTTTTTTTCAATCGACCTTCGAACTTTGCAGTCATTTGCCGACCCGAAATGGATACAGTTGGCTTTCGCAAAAAAATTATGAGTTGGAAGCACTCCATTATCAACAACTTTGTTTAATAATAATGCTATTTACATCGAAATTAGCTTGGTTTTCTATAAAAATATGATTGACTAGATGTGCCCACTAGAGATTAATTTAGTGTACACATTTTATCCTCTATACACACAAAGCTACACAATGGTCATCAAAAAAAAAAATACATTAAAAAATGTATGCATGACTCACTTTATACACGATTAACTCTTGGGTGTCCACTTCTGTGCATTATATCCAAATGTGTACATTGAAGACATTAAAAGCATCGAATTAACTTTATATACTTATGCACATTCGTGGTGAAGATACCATTGAATTTGTTTTGTAACTTCATAAGATTAATGTGTGTGTGCGCAGTAAAAGCAAACAGCGTTGCCGTTTTTGGTTATTTCTAACCAAAATGGGTAATTTTTTTCGATGTTTAGATGTGTACTTTTATTTAAATTTGGTTAGTTTTTTTTTTCTCAAAGTAAAAAAAACAATTAATGAAAATTTTATTTTAATTCTAAGGAATTGTATTAGAGATTTGATTTTTAAATATAGATTATTTTATGTATTAAATAACAAAAAAAATACTTTTATATACATTGTTTATTTTTAATCACGCATGATTCCTTTTGAAAATTTATTAAATAAATATTTTATGAGTATAAAATATTTATTTCAAAAAATATAATATGCTTTCCCCATAGTAATCAATTTCGATTATTATATTTTTTGAAATAAATATTTTATACTCATAAAATATTTATTTAATAAATTTTTAAAAGGAATCATGCGTGATTAAACATAAACAATGTATATAACACGATTCCAAATATAATTTTTTGAATACTTTTATTTATTTATTTATTTATTTATTAATACTTCGCTTTGGTGAAATTAAATACCCAATATCACTTTTAGCAAATACTGAAAATATTATAAATACCCAATATCACTTTTATGTCTCTAGTTCAAAAGTTACAAAAAGTACTAATATGGCAACTCCCACCCATGTGTTTGTTTGCTAAAGCATATACACAAGATGTACACAAGTACAGTCATAGCCACACATTAACATCAGATGTACATGCCGAAAGAAAGGCAATCAATGTCTTCAATGTAAAGAAGGTGTACAGTGTTTTCAAGGTGTCCATTAAAATTGCTTGTACATTTCTACGATCTCTGGTGCCCACACACATTGTGTGCGTCCTGAGAATATTTTGTTTTATTTTGCTTTGAAAGTCATCCACATCAAATTTTAAGACTCTTACGTATTTATTTTGTATAAAGGTACCCATCCCTGGATAAAATTCTAAAAATTATAATTTTGTGATCAATGATCATTGAGGATGAAACAGGGTTCGAAAAGGGAAGCATTATTGAAGCAGTCTGCTTCGATATTTCCCCTACGTTATTAATACTAGCTCTTTGCTTCTCTGTCTGTTTGTTTATTCGTCTGTCTGTCTGGCTGTCTGTCTGTATGTCTGTCGAAAAGCTATAGTTGCCTACACCAGTTGACTGATTTTTCTGAAATCTTTCTAGCTAGTTACTAGCTATCTGATGGGTAAATTATTTTATATATTGTTTTTTAATATTTCTAATGGGAGTGGCACTTCCCTATTATTATTGTGCGCGGTATTATTATTGTGCGCGGTATATATAGCTCACTAGTCAGTCATCTCACTAATTCAGTCAGCTCACTAGTTCAGTCAGCTCACTAATTCAGTCAGCTCACTAGTTCAGTCAGCTCACTAGTTCAGTCAGCTTACTAATTCAGTCAGCTCACTGTGTTATGTATAAATTAAAAAGATTTAAATTTTTAATAAAAAAAAAAAATAAAACCGATAATAAACAAATAAAACCGAGTGTTCAAAAAAACCAAACCGAAACCGTTTCGGTTTTGAATACTCTGTTATAGACAAGCAGTTGGGTGCTCTGTTTTCAATAGTGGTATTCAGTGTTGGATGCAAATAGTCTTGCAAAAGTGCAAATGCGTTATATCATTCAAATTTAACAAAAACAATATGTATTTTGTTGTTGGATTTTCCAAAAAAGCTATGATATTACGCACTTGCACTTTTGCAAGATCATTTGCATCGAACACTGAACTCCGCTAATATATTTATTTAACTTAATTCTTTAGATACAAATATTTCTATGTTATGTTAATTTCTATTCTTCTCTATAACTGCAAAAAAGGAGAACATTTCGGGCCAAGGTGCAATATAATTAAAACATGTTTAACCTCTTTAAAAAAAATTGATCATAATGGCATAATTGTTATCATTAAGGCCGACCATTTGTTCTCGTTACTCGTTCTGCAGTTGCCAATAACTTGGTTTAAAATAGCTCGCTTACTTAGAGAAGTAGTAGTATCAATGAAAATAAAAGTAGATGGACTTGTTTCTACTTTTTTTCGCTTTTCTTTTGCTAGAAATCGACATCATAATTTTAACGGTCCGCTGAAGTACATAATTGGCAATTTTAATTTGAAGAGATCGTTAAACTCCTCTCAATATGCAAACATCCATAACTACACACGCAGAGAATCATTTTAATAATAATATTTTTTTTACTTTCTTTTTGTTTAAATAAAAAAGATTCATGCATAATATTCGTATATGATTTTCAGATACGTTTTTCACTATTATTTTTACAATATTACGAATACAATATGGTTTTTTATAAAATGTTTTTTTTTTTCAGGCTTTTTTTGAGAAACTGTGAAAGTTGTAATTGTCACTGTTACGCATATCTGAATTGCTCAAATATACATTTATGACTTTTAACTAAGAAAAACCAAAAAAACAAAATGTTACAGAAATTGTTTTATAATTATAATTGCCATTGTTAAATTTAACACTTTTGTGTTATTAATCAAACATACGATTTGAAAAATATTTAATTGTTGTTATTACCAATCTAATTGTTGGCTAATAGCACGACAGATGTAAACCAGTTAGAAATAAAAAATAATTAAGAGCATAAAAATACACGAAAATGATGTCTTTATTTAGTTAATATACATAGCTGTTACTGAGTTGATAATCCTTGGCCGAGTGTGCTCATAAGCTCATGAGCAAGTGGTCACATTCGAACACAAACTAAAGCTGGATTCACCCATCATGTCCGCAAAAAATTTTTTTTAATTTTTTACTGAGAGTTTTCTGCAGCACGATTGACTCATTTCGAAAAATTTGTCCGGACAAACAAAGTTGCCATATAAAATAAATAAGTTAAAAAGTCATAATAATTTTACAACGTGGCAACAAAGTAACAACTGATTATAAATAAATTGGTGCAAAATGACATATTTTTTATTAATTTAACATTTTGTTTATTAAAACATATTATTTTTTATTTAATTTCAAGTAATTAAAACAAACAAAACAAATACCCAAATGCATGCTAAGTAAACCCTATATGATGTGGCAACTCAATTTAGCTTTTTCTTAAAGAATTCTATTTGGTGGCAGCTCAGTTATATTTTATCCGGACAAAAATGAAAATTAAACCAAATTAAACAAAATCACTTCTCTCAAACTTCCTTCACTCTCTGAGAGAAATGTCAAACTACATATAAAAAAATTTTGTCCAAACAAAATGGGTGAATTCAGCTTAACTTAGTCCCGTTCCACACTTGCAATTTTTTTTCTGCAACACATGTATTTCTTGTTGGGACTGTAAATAAAAATGGCAGCGGTACGATGTTTCTGTCGTCAGAAACACAATTTTTAAAGAATGGACACGAATGCAACTTAAAAAGAGAATTTAGAAAATGTTGCAGAAACGCAGTTATTTTAGTAGTAAAGTAAATACATAAACCATAACTGAAGCACTAATCGAATATATATAATTTAATATGGCAGATGGCGCAGCACTAAAAATTAAGGGTCTTTGGTGTGGATTGCTTTCTAAGTAAAATCGAACAAAATATTGCAAGGACGCTCACGAAGTGGCGGGTCCAGCTAATATCAGATAAACTCACTAGGTGGAGCTAAAATATTGAGGGGAAAATGGAAAATTCTTTTTATGAAAAATTCTTTCCCCTTAAAATTTAGAGAAATTCATAAAATATACATATTATATGAATTTTTTTGTTCGTCTAGACCAAGGTGAATTCATACCAGGTGTTAGCAATTGTCAATCTGATTATTTATTGCTGTCCTTTTTTGCTAATGTCGTGTCATTTTATATCTGTTTTATATCTTGAAAAGTTGTTGTTTTGTTGTAGTTGTTGCCGTACTGCTCACACCTGGTATAAGTTCGCCATTTATAGTAGGGTATTTTAAAGTAACGATAATTGACCTTGATTCCTTGAATTTCTGTGTCAAAATACTTACTTACTTATTTCATAAGAAAAAGGCTTACAACATTAGAAGTTGGTCACAGATGATCTTAATCCGATAGAGTATGCCTGGAGTTATTTAAAAGAACAGATGTGGAACAAGATTAACGTGGGTACCTGGCGCATTGGCCTAATCCCACGTTGGTCTTACCACCGAGTGAAATTCAAGCGTAGACTAGCGCCCCCTTTGTGTAGTATAACAACACTTTACGACTGCCACCAATCGCAATTTGTGTGTGATACAGTCACAATGAGTAGCAATTTATATAATATAGCAAGCCTTATCCAAGGCAAGCCTAGATCCATATTATAGCTTCTTGCTTAGAGGTTTGGAGACTATCCAAACTCCGTCTGTTAAGAGTGCAACAGCACACTTGATCGACCTTGCACCATACCTACATTTATCGATCTTAAACCACAACCACAACGTGTACCCCCAAAGGGGACCACACCAACAACCGGTCACAGAGAGGATAGGCTGTCTGTGGGGCTACCGATTCCCGTGGTACCAGTCCTTTGGGCACTGGTCGAGCCTCGAAGAGAACCCGTGTGTTTTAACACAAAGACCTTTTCTTCCAGATTTAGGTTCTAGGAACCCTCTCGTCTGGTGCCCCTATTTTCCCTGAGTGAACCGCGTCAAGGCATTTGAGAATATACTGCAATGACAATTGCAACCCCCGGGGGTGAAGAACAATTAAAGAGTCATCTAATAACTAAACAAGACTTTACGATTTCTCACTTAAAAGAAAAAAATATATCAGCTGAATACTGCCGTCGCTATCATTCTTTTTGAGAACAGATGCCATTTTTGACAGTTCGAACGACTGAGTATGATAGTGAATCTGGACCAGAACCCAGAATAGCTCTGGAAAATGGCCTAATGCGAGCGTAGGTCCTACAATGGCTACTACAGGAGGTAGGCTACTACATATAGACAGGGACGACATGCAGTAGCCTCCTCAGATATAATAGAATTACCTTAAAATGACTATCTGCGTTAGCGACAGGTTATTGAATCTTCAAATATCATCTATATAAACAGGAGAAAATCGAAAAAGATCATACTTGCAGACTTCGTCTGGGAGAGGCTGAGACGGTAGCAAACATTGTGTCTAAATGTCCAGCACTGGCTAGCATAAGACTTAGAACCTCGGACAGAAAATTGCCTTGGGGTAATCAAGCCTGGGACAAATGCTAGCAATTACTAGAGACTCCGTGATGATAAAGAGGGCCGACAGTTACCAGTCGACAGTCTGAAATCACTAAAGTCAAGAGTAAAGGCTGGCGATAGTATGTGACTCAATGAACATAAGGTTGCCGTAAATTACAAGTCGGTTGCCTATAATCATTCAGAACGAAAGAGGTTCGAAAAGGGACCTATTAACTAAATGCTCTGCTTCTATAATCCCTCTACATTAATAATAAAATGATAGTGACTCCAGGCCGTTAGATAGTATGTTAAACCTTCTTTGATGTTTGCTTTCTTTCGAAGAAGTCAAATATACATATATAATGTACGTAAGTATGTGTGTTGCTCCTTATTTGTTAATAAAACTTTCCCTTTTTCCAATTAATTAGAGTGGGTTTTAGCCATTTTACGATGCTTATGAGTATAAGGTTAATGAAATTTAATGAGGTATAATTGCACGTGGAGAAAAATCTTGGAGCGGGTTGAAGGCAATCATAGGTAGCATTCTCTTTTTTTGGTAACGTTTAAAGGAATAGATGAAATTGTTTGTAGTCGACTACGAAAACCACATAATTCTTGTTAGCTTTAATGACCTTGCTATAAGCTAATTACAATGTAGTGAGTGTAGAAATTCCCTAAAAACAAAGCTGGCGAACGTAAACAAAAGATTATTTTCATCATAAGTTTTATTGGATATTTTTGCGCATTTTAAAAACATGATTGCTAAGGGGGTACGAGAGGTGCAAGCAAGACATTTGCGAAGGCTTTTTAAAAAGCAAAAAGCCACCTGCTCCTTTACTGATCTGCAGTGTCATAATTCAGGTCAACTTAAAAATGTTAGTGTAAACAATACATTCGAAGAGCAATGTGTAGTAAGAAAAACATTAAAAGAAAAAAAAAAAAACGGTGATTGGTACTTTAAAAACATACATACCATCTCGCTAGTGATTTGAAGAATTATTACACATCAGTTAGTTGAAGAAAGTTTAGATTTGGCTTAATGTAAAAATTCATTAATTGGAAAGTGAGAGTGATTGAAAAGAATTTCTTTTGGTATATGTTACCATTTTGATGTAAGAAAGCAATTACCCAGAATTTCATGCACCTTAAACACTTGCCACAAAATATTAAGGGGGGGCCTAGACACGATCAAAATGCTTGATGTCAAACTCACACACGTGTATGTGTGCTAAATGCTTTGATGTACATATGCTGGATGACTCCTCAAGCATTTACTTTTACTTTTAATTTGATTTTGTAATGTCAACATCGTGCTGCAACTTCCGTTTAAAATTCGTGGGCAGCACATTGTTTCCTTTTTTAATCTTGGAGTTTTCCATCCTGACGTTGTTTTTATAGCAATAAAATAAAATTACACAATGCTCATCATTTAAATGACGGTCACTAAAATCACTTCTTGTCTTATTTGTTTCTAAACCTTGAAAATTATTTCTAAAAAAATATAACAATCGAAAAAGACACAATTTTTTGCACCAATTAATGGTTTTAATTAGTTTCCAACTAAAGTGCAATTAATTTTTTAATTGGCTGAAATGTATATTTGTTTAAAACACTACAAAAAAAATCCTAATTAAAGAAATAATGAAATCAATTAATTATTTCGTTAAATTTAAATCTGAAACCAATTAAATTTCTTAATTGGTGAAAATTATTTTTTTTTTTTCTTTGTATGAGGAATGCATATCAATATAGCTATTTCGCTAATGCTCAACTAGCTTATCCGTGGATTTTTCTCAAACTTTCTGAAGAAAACTTCAAAATCTTTTGCTTAAAATCTAATAAACCAAATGAGAAGTTTACTAAGTCTAGAAAGCAAGAAAAATCAAAACTTTTGATTGCTACCTTACTAGAAAGTAAAGCGCTCTTCATTAAAAAAATTCTGCATCGTAAAAAACAAATAGCTATTGGAAGGGGCAATGCCTGGGAGATACTTATAATAAATACTTCCACTATTTTTGAAATACATAGTTATTAACTGGTCACTCACATAATACTGAACAGTGACTGATCATGATGTCAAATTATGAAATTGCGCCTGGTAGCATTTTCTAGTTGTTTCTAAATCAATACTCTCTTTAGGTGTATAAATTCAATTGCCTTTGTTCAGGACAGATCTCCCATAATCGTTTTACACTGTTTATGATGAATGACAATCTCTTGATCCTATTACCTTGGCTTTATGGATATTCGACTTTGGTGTCGATAGACCTAGTTGCCTGGGCTTCAGATAAAATTTTTTTAATTTGAATTATAATTATTATATAATGCAGAAACAACTTCTTCTTGTGCCGCTTAAACAGCATTTCATATTTTGATGCTTGTTTGCTGCTGCTCATGATTCACTATCATACTCAGTCGTACGAATTGTCAAAAATTGCAAGTGTGTTCAAAAAGCATGATAGTGTGCATTAAAAGTTTATGTGTGTGACAGACTTTTTGACAGATCTGTACGATTTTATAATCTTTTGAAACAATTCATAAAATAGTATTTTTCCATGCAATCAGATCTGCAAAATCTTGTATCAGTATCCTGATTCCAATAAGGATACATTTTACCCCAAAAATATCTTAATTCCAAGAGAAAGTAGAGAAAAAGCAGTGCAAGTACGTCGATTTTTTTTACCGATTTTAAGGTAATGCATACTTAAAGGCATATTTTATTTTTGAAAGCGGGATATTTTAAACATTTTCACAACAGATGGCGCTGTTTTAAAATAATGACATAATATGAATTGAAAGCAAATAGCCAATTGAATAAAATTTGTATTTGATTTGCATTTTTACTTTGTGGAATTACATTGTTATAAAAATATTTTAAATATCTTTTACAGAGCTTTACAATAATTTTTGGAATTTTAAAGTTTTATATAAATTTTCATATTTTATCCAGGAATGGGTACTTCCATATAAATTAAATATGTAAGTAAGAGTTTTAAAATTTAGCGTGGATTACTTTCAAAGCAAAATCGAACAAAATAAGCTGTGTGTGCACAGTATAGTATAATAATAAACATTGAACTAGATGTCATTTCCACATATTAGTGCAACGCTTAATAGATTTCGGTTTCCAACAATGACACCAAGTAATAACTATAAACATACATATTTATGTAGCTTGGTGTAATAAACTGTGGAGTAGCAAAACAAAACGTGCCTTTTTGCATATTAAAAAAAAAAACTTTTTTTGCTATATTTGCTTTTATTGGATTAGGTTCTATTGGAAAAGGTCTTATTTAAACAGTTTTTCTCCCCTTTTTATAAAACAAATTATCTTAAAAAAATGGTGCAATACAAACGTGCATTTTTTTTTATTTCAAAATATAATTTTCATTTTATTTAAATGTTTTGAAAATTAACAAAGTGCTAACTAAAACCTTTAAAGTAGAATTAGATAAAGAACGAAATATGAGTGTTGCTTGACCTGTTAAAACTAAGAGATGTTACAAAAAGGTCGTTAAGTTAACGACGACGACAGTTTTATTTTAGTTTTGAATATTTAAACCTCCAATAATCAGCGACAAAGATATTTTCTAGCAATTCAATTTTGAAAAGTGAATCATTTAAAAAAATTTCCTCTTATTGACCCAATGGACCTACTGACTGCTACTGGTTAACAGTGGGCACCCTGTGGGTCTAGTGGCTACCTCTATGTATATATTTATGCTTTCTATAAAGGCTTTTACTACAAATCACAGCAGAAAAACCTTACCAACCAAAAATAAACTCAAAATCGGCCCACGCAGGGTGTTTTTGATCCCCCGAGATCTATATGCCCTCCTTGCGATGTACCTGTCGCGGTCTAATATTTATTTAACAAAAAAAAAAGCGAAAAAACGGAAAAAAATTTAAAAAAAAACGTAAAAAATAGAGGTCGGCGTAACCACGTCGTAACCACGCCGACCTCTATTTTTTTGCCCGCAGCCTCCAAAGGAATGATCGAAACTATGCCTGGCAGACTGGTTGGCTTAAATCTTCTGTATCTCATCTGGTGCCTTGGCAAATGACATTACTACCCGAACATGGACAGATGGACATCGCTTAATCAACTTTTCTATGTATAAGGATCCAGATTATATATATACTTTATGGGGTCGGAAATGAATATTGTAGAAATTACACAGGGAATGACAAACTTATATACCTTCCACCTGTGGTGGAATTTGCTATGTAAAATTAATATTTTTAGCATTTTTAGCCGCTTAAACTATTCAGAACATCGTCTTATTACAACTCTGCTACACATTTTATCAATTTACTGCTGTGATTAAAGATATTTCGGGCATTTTTGTTACATTTTTTTTGACAAATATTTTTTTGCCTTTCAAAAAATTAATTTATTTACGCTTTGTAGGCATTTCGTTCGGAATTGATATGATTTCGTAGTTATCATCGGAATGGTTTTAGCTTCTATAGATTCCATTCGGTTTTAGTAAATCTAAAAAATACAAAACCACTTTTTGGCAAAACATAAAATAGATGCTTTGAGATAATAAAAATTCAAGAAATAAATCTTTCACCAGTTTGTAGTCCGAAAGCTCCCCTACATTTCAATACCACAGTATATATGCGCCGGGTTGCGACTGTGGGCACCAGAACAATTTTTCTGACCCAAGATCCGACATTTTCGTCCTTCTTAATACAAATCTAAAGACAACAATTTTTTACCGAACCGTCTTCTTAGGTGTTGGGTCCAAAAATTTTTAGCGGACCCTGCCAATAAAACATCTAACTTAATATTAGAGTAATAAATAAAAAAATAATATCGAAAAATATATATATACCGATATACCCACAGATCAGTCTGGACATTTTAACAATATACAGAGAAAGTCCATTTTGGACCTCCCTGTTCGCTGTGATAATGTTGAAATAAACCAGTAATATTTTGGCTCCCGAGGTACTCTGGTATTAATTTCAAAGGATTAATATAACTTTGAAATTGTTTACCATAAAAAATGATTTTTGGCCCCAATCTCAAAATATGTACCACAGTGTGGGGGCTAAATTTTGTCATTTTCTGACAAAATTTCAGTTAAAAACTTTTTACTAAGTATTAGTTGTAAGTGTTACTGAATAATTAAGACATAAAAAACCATTTTTAGCACGGTTTATCACTTCACTTTCATAATAATATTCAAATAAAAATTAAAATGTATTTTAAACCCTCCATTACATTTTTTTATCGTTCGATTTTTACATTTTATAGCAAAAATTAAAGACCAAAGTCTCACCTACAAAACAGAAAAATCCACATATAAAAATTCGAATCCTATCAAAAGTTGTGGATTTTTGACCACTGTGTGTAGTAGAATTTTAAGGTATGGTCCAGAATAATATCCATTACTAATAAAACTATTATCTGAATAGTTTAAATGGCTATAAATTGCTTAAAATATCAATTCCACATAGCAAATTGAAAGTGGTTTTATTCCGAAAAATTTTTTCGTTTTACGTTTTCTATAGAAGCAAAATACGGAATCAATTCCACTTCCGAAAGAAATATAGCTTTGCAACATTGGTGATTGTTTTCTACATTCATTCTTATGTTGTCACATTCAAAATGGTTTTGTATTCTTTTCGATTTAATGAAACCGAACGGAATCTATAGCAGCTAAAACCATTCCGATCGGAATGGTAACACGGAATTATTTAAATTCCGAACGGAATTTGTGACATCCCTGATATATTAAATTTTGTTTCCGTTTAAATTTATATGACACTTTTTATAGCTAAAAAGACGACGAAGAAGAACCATTTTAGGAAATTTTCCTAATAAACATTGCTAGTTTACAAACTAAGCGCAGAAGTATACTTTATGGAAAATTTTATATAGAAATTTGTCATAAAGTATACTTCACGTAAACTAATTTTTTATAAATAAGATTATACATATAAAACCAAAAATTTTATTACTTTAGGACGTATTTTGTTTGAAACACAACAACAATAGTTTTCTACTATTGTGTAAATATTAGAATATTATGGCAATATGACATGTTACCATACCTTGTGAAACTTGGTATTACTAACTTTATGATTTTTATCGTTACTATACATACAATTATGTTTGTATAAGTACATACATATATACATACCCTGTAGGAAATGTCAATAGTGAATCTGTAGTGACTTACTATTGACACAGTCACCAGTACTAGTGACTTATAATACCCCAGACAATACTATTTACTATAGACATTTAACATGTGCATGTCGTTGAAAATCCACTACGGACATTGGTACTATTGACTAGGTAGTTCTTTTGGGACCATATGTAGACATTGGAACTAGTGATTCACTAGTACATTTTAGTAATTCTAGTCTACACTTTTGATACTTTTCTGAAATAGAATGTTCTGTTAGGTGTTATGCCTCTTTTCAGAAACGTCTATAAAAAACAATTCTGTCACTAATCCCGCAAAATCTTCTACAGGGACTACAAAATTTTCACAATTACCACAATTGTAATTGTTTCGTTTTCACTTCTATTTTATTGCTTTTATATCTGTCGTTTATAATATTTATAATAAACGTCGAATTTTAACAATAATAACAAATAAAGAAGAAGCAGATATAAAAATGTAGACAATTTGTTGACAATGTCGCCAAAGAGTCACCATAATAGTTGACCAAAGTGGTGACTTGGTGACAATTGTCCCCAGGTTTCCTTCAGGGTACTTATATCCATACATACATACATACATATCAATACCTTAATATAGAAGGCCCTAACTAACGTTTTTCCTACTTTACAGGAGAAGAAATAAACTTAATAAAAATTATAGTTTTGTAGTCGCGAATTATTTTTTAACGCAATTTTTTATTAAATTCTCCTAGCGTTTTAATGGGGTAAAATTTTTTTTGTTTATACATACTTATGTATTAGAAGATCACCTATCCAAATATCCAAAAAAAGAACTCGATTTAAAAAAAACGGGTTAGGGCCTTTCTATATTAAGGTAACGATAGATTAATCAAACACAATTGAAACGCCAAAAAATTGGCTTTAATCTACTTTAGGGCGAAAAACAAAAAATGTAAATATGTTCCGAACCTCTGTATTTGGGATTTAAAATTGTTGTTGTTACTTTTTAAATTTCTTGTCAGATCAGTATTGGCATCATTGCCGTTTGAAAAGCTTTGCGCTGATCAAACGACATTAAATCTTAAAAATTAATTATTTTTTTATTACTTTAAAATTATAGAAAACTTGAATTAAGGGAAGCAATCTAATGTTCGAAATACCATAAAAAAATAATCCCTTGCGGTCGATCAAAGCATTTTATAAAGTTGAACTCTGTGTATATCTCGGGTCTGTAACTCTGTAGGTTCGTTGGCTTTTGTACATTCCTTTTTTTTCTCTTAACATTGCGTTCTCTGCCTTTTTAAACATTTTATTTATTGTTTATTTTTTTTTTCTTTTTTAGATGATTAGGCAAACGTGATTAATATCGACTTTTGTTATAATCAACACCACAGTGGGGGATTTTGCCAAAAAAAACGTATTGCTTAAAACTTTATATGACATAAGTGAGCTTTAATTTTGAATATTATAGTCATCCTAGTCACCCAAAACCGGAACCAAAATCCTGAATTTATTTATAATTTTTTTTTTCATTAACAACAGCTATTTAATTTTAAAACAGAATTTATTTATCTTTTGTGCATTTTTTAATTTCTGTAGAATCGAATGTAAATCGTCCCGGGTCTTGCCGAAGTTAAACTCGAATAAAAAATTTATTTGAAAATTTTGAAAAGTTTTTAAAAACAATTTCAAAACTTTTTAAAAACTTTCAAGTGAACTGTTTTAAGGGGTTAAAACAATTTTGTTTATTTAATTGATGTAAAATTAAGTAAGAAATCCAAGAACCCCCCCTCAAGTGTTTCTGATAATTAATCACTTTGTATAGGAGGTACCACTCCCCCTGTCCTAATTCAGTCTGTATTTAGCAAGATTATGCAGATTAGTCTGAGGGTTACTGGTGCTTATTTTCAAGACTATACCTACTGTAGATATCTAGGTACACCATAGACATTTTTCACTTTGTATAGGAGGTACTACACCCACCGACTCAATTCAGTCTGTATTTTGCTAGACTATGCACATTAGCATAAGGGTTACTTATGCAAAGTTTCAAGACTCTACCTATTGCAGATCTCCAGATAGACCATAATAATTGTTCACTTTGTATGGGAGGTACCACGCCTACTATTCCAATCCAGTGTTTCGCCAAACTATATACATATATTAATAAGGGCGTTACTGGTACACAAATTTCAATTATCGTTCTCTAGCTACTTGAAAAAGTGGCCGTAAAAGCGGGCGGGATCAATTTTTGTTTCAGTAAAAACCTAAGTTGGGTTAGAATGAAGATTTGCAAAAAAAAAATGGACAAAGCGGTGCAGCCGTTCCGAAGTGATGCTATTATCAACAAACGACATTTGATTTTATGTATATAGATTTCCATTTTTCAGCCAAAGACCCCACTGTGCGCTATGATGTGTTCATAATTCGCGAGGAATTTCACTATCAATACAATTAATTAACACGTTTGAATGACATTGAATCAATGTTTAAAAATTTGCCAACAATAATTATTCGTACCCAGTAAAACTTATTACCAGGTGATTAAATTCGTTTTATTTTGTATTTTTTTTTTTTTTTTTTTTTTTTTTTTTTTTTTGTTTGACGGAATGATTTTTAGCACAGTATCAACCCGTTACTTTCAAATAAGGATGAGTTTTAGGCTACAAAATCATTGCACCACTATTCAGGCTGAAATTTCTGCCATAAAAAGAGCGGCAAATTGGCTAAGGTATCACAGGATATATGGTAAAGATATCCAGTTCCGTACTGATAGCAAGGCTGCGATAAATTCCTTATCGGGCGTTTATACTACGTCCAGTTTGGTTCGTGAATGCCGGACATCTCTTGATGAGATGGCGAGACATTCCAACCTGGAACTCTTTTGGGTGCCAGGGCACGCGGGAGTGCCCGGAAATGAAACTGCGGACGAACTGGCTAGATCTGGAACCTACCTTAGGGACCAGGAGATAGATCAACTAGTCGGTGTTCCGCTAAATTGCTGTAAGGATAACATACAGCAGGAATTACTGGGGGCTGCGCAGACCAGATGGTCGAACGAGCCCACCTGCACGACCTCGAGGCTTCTATGGCCTCAGTATGACTGCAAACGTACTGCAATCCTGCTGAGAACCCCTCGAGGTCAAATAGGCACATTAGTGGCTGTGCTGACAGGGCATTGCATTATAGGTGCACACGCTAGGAGATTGAATCTACCGCATAATGACTTCTGTAGAAGTTGTCAGGATGAGGAGGAAGAGGAAACAGTGAAACACCTCCTCTGTCACTGTCCGGCCTTATCTATGGAAAGGGCGGCGCTGCTAGGCAGCTCGATATTACAGGACCTCACAGACCTATCGGGTTGCGATATAAACAGGATAAACTCATTTATCCGGCTCTCCGGTTGGTTTTTGCACCAAACCTAAAGTGGGGATCGGTAGGTATCTATCCTGCTCATCCCTCTTTCGGGCGTCACAACGGGACCTAAGGGACCCAAGTGAGTCGGCTTTTACCCTTTTTGCGTAGCCGGCGACCCGTGCAACCTAACCTAACCTATCAACCCGTTGGCTCGGATATCTAATTATCAGATTATAATCGTTTGTATTTAATCTTTATTGGGGAATTAATTTTCAAAAATTGTCAGATATTGAGGCAATGTGGCGATGACCCACAAAGGCCTAAATTAAGTCTGAGCGAAAACCTTAAGCTCGACTTCAGCTCTCTACTTATATAATAACGTGAAGTTACAATTAAATACGAGTACCCGTTCAGAATTTACAGATTCATTTCCATTTTTTGCCAAATACAAACACTGTGTCCCATGATGTGGTTATAATTCGCGAGTAGTTTCACTATCAATACAATTAATTAACACGTTTGAATGACATTGAATTAATAATGTTTGCCAACAAAAATTATTTGTGCCCAGTAAAACTTATTATCATGTGGTTAAAATAGTTTTATTTTTTTAAGGTACAAACATATATGTATGTACCTATATATGTTTTTTCTATGATTTAATGTTTGTTTTTACAGTAACACCCCGTTTACTCGGATATCTAATGCACATTCTAATCCTATGGGGAGATAAATTATCAGAAAATGTAAAAATTTTTAAAAACTTTATTAGTTTAAATAAACAAATACATACATATGTATGTAAAATTAATGACATTAGGTTGCAAAATTATATCTGTCAAATGACCACATCCGGAGTTGATACACTCTTGTGCACGTTAACGAAATTCTGACTCCAAATTGGCAATATCTTCTTCAATATTAGCTTCCACCAAGACTTGATAGGTTTGTGATTTCTTGTGGTAAATGCAAGATTTCCAAAAGCCCCACAGCAAGAAATCTGGAGATGTCTCAAAACGGCAGATTACTCAATGACTTGCTTTTTGTAACTGATTAATTTTATATACATATACACCTATCTACAACATAAATATCTATGTTAATGTCAAAGCATAAAAATTAAGGCCCATTCCCATTATAACATTACATTTGCTCCACCCGTTATTTTGGGCATTGAAAAGGAGAAGTACACCACAAGCAGCTTTGGACATCATTCTGCACATACGTGCTTTGTGGTCGGAATGGTGGCGAGAAGTTTGATTAGACTTTTAAAATCAGGATTGGTGAGGTCGAGTAACATAGGACACAAAAAGATTCACCGCAAGGTCGGACTCAACGGACCGCTTCCATTAGGGCTAACGGACTTTATAGTCACTTAGTTGCATTTTCGAAAAAGGAAGACTGGTTGATCTGGTAAACTGTTTGACGGAATTGGGTCCACATTCTAGCAACTAATAAACACATGCTGTACAGATTACCGGATGAATGTAGTGTGTCCTAGGCAAATATTATGGCAGTTCTGAAGGCCACCGAATTGGTGTCTGGACACGTTTTCGAATGTGAGAAGCTCATTCTATATGTCGAGAGCCAAGCGGCACTTAAATCCATAAAAGGACACAGGCTGGTAGGCGAGTGCAAAAGCGCTATTAATGTACTGGCGGATAAGTATGGGGTTAGATTGTGCTGGGTCTCGGGTCATTGCAATATTGAGGGCAAAGAACTCGCAAGATCAGGTTCGGTGGAGAATAACATAGATATAGTAGAATCGGTAAAGCCACCGATTAGTCACTATATAGGCCTCTGTCCGATTGTATAATAGTTAAGAGAAATAACTAATCTTGGAAAGTTAGGAAGGATTGCAAAGTCTCACGGTTAGTTCAGCCCAGACTGAGTAGTGATAGGTGTGATCACTAGCCTTTACGCAATTAGAGAAAGAACGGTAACCAAGGTTACCGTAGAATGTGCGAGGACGAAGAGGAGTTGAAACTGTAGAGCATATTGTGTGTTACTTCCCAACATTGCTATTCCGCAGACTTAGATGGCTAAGTGAAAGATTTCTTGATAGACTATATATAGGCCCGACCAGTGTTCGAAATACGGATACCACGGGAACCGATGGTCCCACAGAAAGCCGCCCATCTCTGTGGCAAGTTTTTGTTGAGGTCCCCTTCTGGAGTTCACGTAGTGGCTATGGTTTGGATCAAGACAAGCAATTGATTCATGGTTGATCAAGTATGCTGTTTCACTCTCAACAGAAGGAGTTAGATAGCCTTCAACCCCTAAGCAAGAGGTTAGGACATGGATCCAGACTTCTATGTTCTATAAATTGCTACTCATAGCATACGTATTGTGCACTATGCGATATTGTGCAATGATGGGTTAATGGCATTTATAGGTGGTGCTATTGTCGCTTTATTGCGCTTGTATTGTGTAGTATATGACGCTATGGGGGTGCTGGTCAACACATTAAAAACTCACTCGGTGGTAAGAACACCGTCAGAGAAGGGCCAACACGGCTAAGTGCTAACGTTAGTCTTTATCATGAATGACATATGACCCGTCATATGCCATAGTCTAATTTAATCCATCTGTGGTCTACATCAATATCATTCAAAACAGATAGAAAACACTCTGATCATGTCACGATATCCAGCTCTAGTAACATTTACTGCTTAACAACCTTCGTATTTTAAGAAGTATGGTCTAATATGCCTAAAGCCTAGTACTCAGTTCAAATGTTGAGCAACATTTATTATTTCACAAGGAAAATTTGACATTTAAAATATGGTGTCTATTTCGCGATAAGGCAGAATTTTGCGATTTTATTGCGTGTTAATATACCACATTGTTTTAAAAAATTCCATATGAAATAATGTCCATTTACCCAGCTTTGGAATTATTTGGCCAAAAACATTTCACTCTTTTTCCACAGTAAAAACAGAGTTCTACTTCTGCAACATTTTTTTCATGACTTTTACATACAAATTTTTTATGTATGTAGTTTGACAGCAATCCGCATGAAAAAATTAACAGAATACTGGGCTTAAAGCATAGTACTCTATTCGAATTTGTGAAATATGTTGAGCAACATTTATTATTTCACAGGGAACTTGAAAGAATTTTACGATTTTATTGTTTTTAAATATACCACACTGTTTTACAAAATTGTACACAAAAAATTTACAAACAATTGCACATAAAATAATAATGGTCATTTGCTTTATTTCACAGCTTTGATAAAATGTTGCCAGAAACATTTCAATGTTTTTCCGCTACTACTGCAACATTTGTTCATGACTTGTATGTACATATGTATGTAGTTTGACAGCAAGAAAAACTGAACAGAGTGCCAGGCTTAATGCTAGAATTTGATTGTGAATAATAATCGCAAAAATAAAATGAAAAAGAATTACTCAAATTGAATAACGAATATTTGACCAAACGACAACGAGTTACCCAAAATTCAAAAGAAGAAATTTTTTTTGAATATTTTGAATGGTCCATTGTAAACGAGTGCCCATATACATACAAAAATAAGAACATATTGAAAACTGCTTAGTTGTTCAAGGTTGGTGATTGATCTCCCAATTATGTTTATAACAACTTTTCAGCTGAAACATTGTAACGTTTAAGCAAATATCAAAGTTAGGAGGAGACAACGCAAAATTTTGATGACAGCCAGCTGTATGAAGAGACTCCAAAAGAGATTATAAAATATCTCCAGGAGCAAAGAGCTTAATGCCTCATTTTAGGCTTAATCGTTGTCTGGATTAGCGAGGTGTTACTGTATTAATTTTTCTTTTTTTTTCTAATTATTTGACAAATTTTTTATTGTAGCAAAAGGAAATAAAATAAAACAAAATTGAAGTCTGTCAATTATTATAATAAATGATCAAATATAACAATCGTTTGAAAACAATATATCTGTTTAGATAACACACATTTGCTTTATTTAAAATTTGAGGTGAAAACAAAAGACAATAAAATAAAACAGTCTTGAAAATTTTTTTTTTAACAAATGTATGATGAACAACGCAAAGAGTGGCAAAAAATAAAACAACTTTTTATATTTTTAATAAAAAAGCAACAATAAAATAAAATAACAAACAAATGAAAAAAAAAATCGTATAAATAAAATTATATAGCAATAGAACTAGAAGTGTTTGACACTGCTTCTTGGCGCGCCGTTTATACATACGACAATACAACAATAAACAGAAACAGAAACAGTGTGCACACTCTACATACAAACAAGCAAAATTCTGGCTGACTGTTTGGTTGGTTGGCTTGTTTGCTGGTGGTTTTATGGTCAGCGCTGATTGTATGTATGGTTGGCTGGCTGGCTGGCAGGCAGGCTGGTTGACAGGCAGGTTGGTGGGGCAGCTAGCCAGAATAACATTCATACTGACTGTATATATTCACTTACTTAAGCGTCAACTTTTCATGAGATATTCAGTCTTAAAGATTTCGTTAAACGATTAACACAACATTGACAGCGAAAACGAAGATCGGAAATAAAAATTTATATATAGTATTATAATCACTTGGTAATCAAGATAAAAAACAAATTACTTAATGATATAAACTAAAACAGAGTGTTAATTTGAAATGCAATAATTCAAAAAAAAAAAATTTAAAAAAAGTATTTTGCGCGAATATATTTAAATTTAGTACAAACGCCTAAATGCATGAGTGCACACATGCCTGATATACTTATACTTATTTTTTTATTTTAACTAAAGAGAAATTATATAAATTTTGAAATTTTTGTTAAAGACAGAAAAATATTTGCAGAATGGCTCAAGTTGCAGAGGTTCGTTTCTTTTTATTATTTTTAATTCTTGTTTTATTATAACTACTTACATATATTTTTGTTTGATTTTATAATATTTCACAAATTATTTAATTACATTTGCATACATGCATATGTACATATTTACATGTACATATGTATGTAGGTACGTACAAAAATCTTTAGCGGGTCTCTGGTGTTTCAAGTGTTCATTGACCTACTAATTTTGCGTCTTAATAATATTTATAAACATTTTATTTATTATTATTATTATTTTTGGCATTTTTCGTTTTTTTTTCAATTTTTTCAATTTTATTTAAAACGAAACATTTTGAATTTTGTGCCACCAAACTGTTTGAACAGTTTACAGTGTTGAGTGGAAAATTCCCACGTCTATAAATACTGCCTACAAATGCCTGCATACACATAAAATACAACAAAGCCAACAATAATACAGCTCTAAGCAAACAAACTACATACAACAAGAACAACAACAACAACAAAACACTTGTTGACTGCATACAACAGCAACAGCAACAAATAATACAAAAAAAAAAGGAAACAAACACTAACAACAAATCGAAAACTCTTACACAGTGGGGAGTCCATAGGAAATTTTTTAGATAGTGGTTTCATTTTTTTTATTTTTTGCTTATATGCAAAAAAAACTGTTGAGATAAAATCATAAAAATGTACATTAATTATAAATATAATAGTTGGTCGAATGTAAAAAACCGTACAAAAAGGAGTGCTGTAAAAAAACACAAATTAAAAATTTAATTTTTTCTTTTTTTTTTTAATATTTACACTGTAGTATTAGATCCAGTTTTTGGTACGGATCTAAATTCAAGCAGCATTTTGGACGCATATCGTAATCAAAAAGCTTACAATATACGAGTATTCAAAGTACGACCTGTCAAAAATAGCATGTGTACCAAGGCGAATTCATACCAGGTGTGAGCAGTAGAGCAACAACTACAACAAAACAACAACTTTGACATTAGATTAGCAGATATGAAACAATGTATTTTTGACAAGGCATTAGCAAAAAAACGAGAGCAAAAAACAATCAGCTGGGCTATCAACACCACCGGGTATGAATTCGCCTTGATGTGTACTAAAAAAGTATAATAGAGTGAATTATATTTGTTTGTGTTTAACAGACTTTTTGACAGGTCTGTACAATTTGATAATCTTTTGAAAAAAATTTTCCCATGCGATCAGAGTTTAAAATTTCTTTTTATATGACAGTGTGGCACCTACAACGCCATTTTGAAACGATTTTCTGAGTAGGACAGAATTATGTCAGATTTTTTTATGATTGAATCGTTCGATCGTGTAGGATTGTGAATCCTGGCCTTCAACAGCAGTATTGTTCAAAACTTAAATCCTAGTTATCCGAACGTAATGTAGCACAAGAAAATTGTTTAAGAATGCATTGCTCTCTTTGGAAAGAGAAAAAGATACCGGCAGAATGTAATGCATATTCTGGGCCGATAGTAGCGTTGAAACAAAAAAAAAATATTTTCCTACCAAAGTCATCCCCCTAAAATCAAGCAAAACCTACAAAAAAACTGTAAAAAAAACTACCAACATTTTTTTATCATAAATAATTAATTTACAAAGATCTTTTATTTTGTCAACTAAACAAATTCATTTGCCTTGCTTTCATAATATCATTTAAGGCCATGATTCACTATCATACTCAGTCGTACGATTTGTCAAAAAATGCAAGTGTGATCAAAAAGTATGATAGTGTGGATTAAAAGTATATGTGTGTGACAGGTTTTTTGACGGATCTGTACGATTTAATAAAAAATTCATAAAATAGTATTTTTCCATGCGATCAGAGTAGCATAATCTTATTTTGTATGATAGTATGGCATCTACATCGCCATTTTGAAACGATTTTTTGAATAGGACAGTATTCTGTCAGATTTTTTTGTGATTGAATCGTACGATTGTGTAGGATAGTGAATTCTGGCCTTTACTACGTTTTTTTATTCATTTCAGAGTTATTAATTTTTTCAATTGTTTTAGTAAATTGCACTTGTATGGAAAATAATAATAAAAATAATTAAAATTGACTAACAATTTATTCTACTAAAAACGCATAAAAAGTGGAACAAACCAATCAAACTATCAAATCGTCCATACAAAAGCAAAACTACCAATTTTGGTCTAATCGTACCAAAGTGGCATCGCTTGTCGCTACACTTTAACTTAACTTTCTTCGTGTCTACAAGAAAGTTAGCAATTGTAAACATTATCTATTTGACCAACTTTATAGTTATTTGTAATAATTTTTATTTTAACACAAACATTTTCAAGAATTTTTATTTTTAATTAAAATAAAATGCTAAATACATTAATTAAAATTTTAGCTACCCATCTCTGCAAAAAAACATGTACGACTTCACACGTTCATACAAACGAACACATGTTTGATCATATGTATTATAAATGTATGTATGGATGTAGATTTATCTGCTTTTATTTCTTTAATCCACAAGCGCGAAAAGAAAAGGTTTTATAAAAGTTTCGTCATTCAAACAGAATGTAGATATGTATGTATGTATGTGAATCCAATATGAAAAAAAAAACTGAAATTAGTTTATTTACACATCGCCTTTCTCAACAAAAAAAAAAAAAAAAACTAAATTTTTATAGCACGAGCAACGTGTGCTCGTTTCCGCCTTTTTTCTTCTTAATGTGGTGCGAATTTATTTCCCGCTTTATTAACTTTACTTAAGTTAATCTTCTCTTAAAAAGTTTATTACAAATTTTTGCCGCTCAATTAACGTTCTTCATAGTTATTTAATTTAATCTTCTCTTAAAATATTATTATTAGAATTTATTACCGTTGTTTAATTTAATCTTCTCTTAAAAAATTATTATTAGCTGTTATTTATTTTAGAATTTATAACTGTTGTTTGAGTTGATCTTCTCTTAAAAAAATTATAACCATTTTTATTACGTTTTGTTATATTTGCTTATAAAATCTTAAAAAAAAATTTTTTTTGGTTATCTTTAGCATTTTTTAAATGTTTATTTGGAGGGTTTTACTGGTTTGCTGAAAAGTTTAAATAAAAACTCGTACACGTACATTTATGTTTAAGTTTAATACAGAATGCACTAAAACGATGGGTGCAATGATCGCATGTGTATTTGTTTATTGGCTCATTTGGATAAACGACAGCACATTTTGAAGTTTAAATTTCACTTAATACTTTAATTAATGTACCAAAAAGAGGTTAAAATAAGCATACTAGGTCTTAGTGCTGGTAAAGTATTAAGCAGAGGGTACCGAGTATCAAGTATTTGATCTTTTTTTATTACTCAATACACACAAATAGATGTTCGATACTTTTAGGATATATGTATGTATATGTATGTACTATATGTATCTATGTAGTATAAAATGTATAAAACATATACATATCGCACTTGATCAACAAGAGAGTATTAACTAAAATTTTAAAATTTTCAGTCGAGGTAAAAAACTGTTTGTGATTACATTTTAATATAATTTTAAAATTCGAAGCAAATTCCATTTAATAATATATTTACACTGTTTTTCTTTTACATTTTTTGCAATTATTTGCCAAATACAAATAATAACTTTTTGTTGATATAAAGGTACTCAAGGCGCTATCACGAAAATGGTCACATATCGTCGCGTTTATTCTTAAACCACGTAAGCGCCAAGAAGTCGTTTTTCAGAAAACGAAAAAAACTTAATAACTTCTTTAATATGGGTTTCAAAATATTTTTTTTTGCAAAACATGGCTGTGGGAATCTCTGAAGGGTATAGAAACTTTTATTTTTTTTTTTTTTTTTAATTTCTTACTTACAATTAATTGTAGCCAAATTTGTCGCTTACGTGGTTTTGGCGCAAACAGCAAATTTCTGTGCGTAAATAAACATTTATATTTGTATATATCAAAAAAAAAACTTTTAACTTTACTAAAAATGCTCCAATTGGCCTGCATCTTTCATGATTTTTTTAATCTTAAATACAAAAAACTTAGTGGTTGAGACTTTAACATTTACAACTTGAAATATAAAAACCATTATATTTTGCATGCATATGTCATTTGTATGGCGCTTACGAGGTTTTGAAAATGGATTTATTTATTTTTCATACAAACTTGTTAAAATGAGAATGTAGTCTGGTGGCAAATGTTATTTTCTACCATAAAAACCAAAAAAGTCAATTTCGAAAAAATGTCGCTTACGTGGTTTAAGAAGAAACGCGACGATATGTGGGTTTCGAGATGAAGGAGTAATCAGAATACGTTGAAATTTTTACAGTAGATGTTGATATTGATGTTGTTGGTTGATTTCTTGCAAAAAGTTAAAAATCAAAAATTTTGAGTTAATACCCTCTTATTGATCAAGTGCGATATGTAAGTATAGATATATTAAACATATCTGCAGCACTATAAAAGTAAGAACAAAAAAATATTGTCAGGACACAAACGACGAAAAAAAATTTTTTTTTTCGGTTTGGGCTATCACGTAAACTACTTCTCCCGCCTTCCCGATTATGCTCAAAAGCTATACAGCTCTTCAACTCAATATACCAAAGACACGTACTGAATTTAATTTCGATATATCAAACGGTATGATCTGTATCGCATCATCGCGAAAATATTAAAAATGGATACAGGAGACCTGAAATCTGTTGAAATTTCGACATCGTTTTTTTTTCACGATTACTGTACATATATACATATATACTTTATCTATACAATTAACGGCAATTCGTGCCAATTCTTCTCTTATAAGGAGTGTGTGTGTCGAAACAGTAGAACACATTTTCATCAAGGCGTTTATTGAACAAGATGGGGTGTTTATTGAAGAAAATGGGGCTAAAAGCTAGGCGGTATACTTTTGGATAATTTGTTTTTAGTACAATAAAAACGAGAAGGGTACAAAAGTATAATGTATTATATATTATAATTATAATATTGTATTATAATACAAGAATTTAGATATTTAGTAGGTATAAGGAAATTTAAATTTTACCAACTTTATTAATTTTGGTGCAAGGATAACGGTCTAACATGAGTAAATACAAAAAAAAAACATAATTTCTTATTTTTTCTAATATCTTAAACCGTTAAGCCTGGTACTCTGTTCAGTTTTTCATGCGGAATGCTGTCAAACTATATACATAAAAAATTTGTATGATAAATTCATGAAAAAATGTTGCAGAAGTAGTACTCTGTTTTTGCTGTGGAAAAACATTGAAATGTTTCTGGCAACATTTTATTAAAGCTGTGAATTAAAGAAAAGCGGCATAATTTCATGTAGAATATTTCGAACAACAGCTGATCGCTTGGCTTTGGTTAACATTTCTAAAACAATGTGGTATGCTTAAAAACAATAAAATCGTAAAATTCTTTCAAATCGCGAGATAGACACCACATTTTAAATGTCAAATTTTCCTTGTGAAATAATAACTGTTGCTCAACATTTTTCACAAATTCGAACAGAGTATGCACTAGAATTTAGCGTGAAATAACATATTCGCATTTTCAAATGTACTTTATTACGCAGTCTATCTAATCAGCCGTGAATTTCTAGTTAATATATTTGCATAATGTTGAAGTAATTCAGACACAGTGCAAATAAATTAATAATTAAACTACCGCATATTCAACCGGTAGTTATTACAGAATACTTTATTAAAACAACGTGCAGTGTTGTTTACAATAAAAAAAAGTAAACAACAGTTCTTCTTCAACTCAACAGTGTTTTTTGTTTGTTTACGAATGAAACTTAAAATGAATTAAACACAAAATGGATATGAATGAAAACGAAGTTTAAGAAAATTATTGAATGTTTTAGTAATTTAATAGGGATTCATGTGCACCTATGTACATGTACATGTACATATATTTGATGTTTAAGTTTTTGTTGCAAATTTCTTCCTATTGATACCAGCCAGCTTTTAATTAGTTGTCAAACAAGTTTAATTAACTGTTAAGAAGGTTAAATAAAAGAATCAACATATCTTAAAGACCAGGGATGGCAAAGATTGTACAATCGTAAGTTTTTGAAAAAAGTCAAAACTATTGGAAATCTGATTTTCCTTGCGTGAGGGTGCTGTAGCTCATGTCTACTAAAGCATATGGTCACGAGCCGTGACAACATCGATTTCTATCAACATCGAAAAAGGAAACAATTGAGAGAAAATGGATAAAGGTTAGAGAAAAAGAATAGAGGTGCATACATACATACGTCGTCGACTACTAAAGTATATAGTCACGAGTTTGATACCCAGTCGTGGCAACATCGATTTTCTATATGTATTAATTTTATTCACAATCGAACATATTACAGCTTCCTTCTTCGCCGATATTACCATTTACATAGCACTAAATAGTCGGCGAAGCAAAATAATTAATAATATGGCTTCCAATCAATTCGCCTACATAACATAAGAGGCGTTGCAAAGCTGTTCTAAGATTTTAACCATCTGTCTTATCTACTCTTTCTCTTAAAAAAATAAAAATTCGTCAATCAATGCCTTCATTGCCTCATTGAACTACAAACTCATTCCCCGAAGGGCCTCATCAATAAGCGAAATAGAGACCCAAGGGTACCAGTAGCAAAAAGCCCTGGGTTTAACCACGTAAGCGCCAAAAAGTCGTTTTTCAGAAAACGAAAAAAACTTAATAACTTCTTTAATATGGGTTTCAAAACAATTTTTTTACAAAACATGGCTGTGTGACTCTCTGAAGGGTAGAGAAACTTTTGTTTTTTTTTTTAATTTTTTACTTACAATTAATTGTAGCCAAATCTGTCGCTTACGTGGTTTTGGCGCAACTAACAAATTGCAAATTTATGTGTGTAAATTAACATGTATTTTTGTATTTATCAAACAAAAACTTCTAACTTTACCAAAAATGCTCCAATTGGCCTGAAACTTTCCTGATTTTTTTGTTCTTAAATACAAAAAACTTAGTGGTTGAGTCTTAAACATTTCCAACTTGAAATATAAAAACCATTATATTTTGCATGCAAATGTCATTTGTATGGCACTTACGAGGTTTTGAAAATGGATTTTTTTATTTTTCATACAAAATTGTTAAGATTACATTCTCATCTTAATGGCAAATGTTATTTTTACCATAAAAACCAAAAAAGTCAATTTGGAAAAAATGACGCTTACGTGGTTTAAGAAGAAACGCGACAATATATGACGTCGGGAACAATGATATAGGTGATATCCTAAATAACGCTTTGTGAAGAAATTAAAAGCTGGTGGGCGATATCCTAGAAAATCCTCCAGGGTTAAAAATGGATACATACTGTTTCTATAGAGTTTCTTCATGTTGAAAATTTCCAAAAAAAAAATGAACAGCTTATTATATATATTATTTATTATATATAATATATATTATTAATTCCACCGATAATTAACCTTTGATAAGGCTAAAATCAGATTCTGTCAATATTAGGCAACTTGGCTGAATATCGATACTGATAATTTTTTTTTAAATAAAAAAAAGAAACACTCAGTTTTTTTATTCTTTGAATAATACTCTTATGTTCGAGTTGTAGCACCTACTTGAAATATTTGCACAATTATATGTTTTAAGTCTCTTGATAAATAAAAATATTTAATGATAAACATACTTTTAATCTGGCACTTGACCGTTATGACGTCTATTCGATAAAAATTGACGTATAGTAATTATGGGCAAAATTTTTATTATATTTTTGATTAGATAATATTTTTATTGTTTTCTTTAGATTTGTGATGTCTGCTTCGAGTATCAAATAAAAGTATTTCTCATTTATAACTATTGCTGTTCGATTAATAATTTCTTGCATTCTACTAGCAATAGAGCTGGCAATTTCTACTACTTTAAATTAATCCATACTACTCACAACTTTTCATTAAGGGACTCAGTGAAGCTGTTAACAAAAACATTTGTTTTTAAGGTTTTTTTATTTTAATTTTAGTTTAGGGATGCAGATTAAATAAAACGATTCAAAATTGAGGGGAATAAAACACCAGGGATGCATTTTTTATTAAAATTAAGTTAACATGTGAACTGTATATATACATATACAAAACCAAACATTAATTGTTTATTTTTAGTCAAACTTAACATACTATGTTTAATAATAATATATTTTGGTTATAATTTTTAAATATTAATAATAATTTGGTTGTGGTTTGAATTTTGATATGTTTTTTGGTGCGTATAACCATTGAATGATTAACTGTTAACAAAAAACTTATTTATCGTGACCAAAGTATTGTTTTAAATAACTATAATTTGTTCACAGCAAACATCTATTGTTACAGAGAACATAGTGTGGTTGCCGTAACCATACAATAACCATGTTTTTTCTTTGCGTGTAGAGAGTTTCACAGCACAAGACCCCAAAGAAGAATTCTTGCCAGTGACTAACTCTAGCATTTCAAGTTCATGTGTTAAAAAAAGATAGTGGATCTAAGTATTGATTCCGTTCCGCGATTGCGTAATGCATTTTTTGTGTGTAACCAACATATGCAAATATTGGTTCCGTTTTTGCGGTATTTTCCGTTGTTGCAGTATTATCTCTACAGTGGCGGTATTGCCATATTATTGATTCCGCATTGTAGGTATTTTTTTACGTTATTTTGTTTGCTTACCTTACAATTTTGTAACGGAAGGAATAAAAATGTAAGAACAAATATAAAATTTCGTCTAATAAATTTGTTTGTTTTATTTTTGAAAAATATTTTTATAGGAATACATATAAGAGAAAAATCCACAAACAAATTGCAAATAATTAGAAGAAATGGTTAATTTAATGAAACGAGATCAGCACATTGCTTGTAGGGGAGATTTGCAATGACATTATATGGTACCGGGACGCTCTTAAAAGATGCCGGTGGTTGAAGAAAAAAAAGTCAGCAAGTGTTCACTGACGATCATTTCCTAGACTCTAGCTCAAAGAAAATATATTTAAATGATGGCTTATTTAAACGCATTGTTTTTTACGCTGTAAATTAAAAATATATAAATATTTTACGTCTTAAACATATGCATACTTATTTAAACTTCTTTATTCTAACTTACTCTGTATCATTCATCTGTAACTTATAAAAATAATGTTATTTTATATGAAGTTTGACTTTTGTTAAGACATGTTAATGTCTAATGGAGACAGGGTGTTACAGAAAGAACTCTACAATAATTTTAGAATTTTATCCAGAGATGGATACTTCTATATAAAGTAAATACATAAACCATAACTGAAGCACTATAAGAAGAACCTTAAAATTTGGTGTAGATTACTTTCAAAGCAAAATTGAACAAATATTGTCAGGACGCCTACGACGCACAGTAAGACAGCCCTATAGTAACAGCGGCAAAAAATGGTTTTTGGCGTGTCGTCCAATTTGGATGAAATTATCACAGTATATTAACAGATATATGAGTCACAATTCCCTGAAATTTCAGCCTCATAACTTCACAACTTTTTGGTCTAGAACAAGTCAAAGTTGAGGTATGTCAACGCGCTTGAAATATGTTAGTTCAATATGTAATATTAAAAAGCTTATTAATAAAAAATACATAATAAGTATAACTTTAAAGTATTTTTTTTTAAATTAATTTAGTTGTTGTAGAATGAGTAGACAAAAAAATAAATTAAAAAAAAAATTTCTTAACAACAAAATTGTGGTGTAAAAATTTAACATTTTGCATTTTCAATGGACTAGGAATTATAGAGCAGCCCTTCGCCCTAGGTGCAGACTTACATATATCAAATGAAAGATTGAAATCTCAGCTTTCATTTGAAGTAAAGGACATATAGCAAAAGTTTGCAAAAGTACTTTAAACATACAAAAAACAACAAAAAATACGCAACGCGCACATTTTGTCGCTATACGTATGTATGTATGTTAGCATGCAGTAGCATGTTTACAACTTTTTACTTTTATTTTTTTTTAATTGTTTACAACTATTCACTTATTGTTTATTATTATTTTATTTACATTTAGTTTTTTTGAAGGTCATTGACTTTGGGTTAGATAGTTGCATTATTTTTAATTTAAATTGATAGTGCAAGCTGTTGTTCTTATCTAAGTTGTGTTATGCTCACTTTCTCATTTGGTTAGTTTAATTGTTGTAGGATATTACATTCTCGTAAATATTCACGTCTTTCTACGAATGAAGATGTAATGCACTATTTGCAAATATTATCAGGTCCCCTTATATTAATTCATTTAGAATGATAATGAAATTGAAAAAATTTGAATACCATGATGATGTTTAAAAATTATTGATAGAATGAAAATAAAAATTGTTCTTTTTTATTGCATTTCAATGGTAGGTGGGCGTAATAGTGGGCGTGTTATTGTAATTTTTGCATGAAACATTTTAAATGATATAAATTACAGTAATATCAAATTTGAAGGTTGTACCTAGAATATTTTAGAAAATATGGCACTTTTTATGTTGAGGTTGGTTGTATGGGTGGTGGGGGTAAAAGTGGGCCAAAGTTCAAAATTTTTTTCCGATAATGTTTGTAACAATATAACATTCAAGTATACCAAAATTGAAAGTTATACCTAAAGTATTACTGACAATACGGCTTTTTACAAATTTCGATTGTATGGGAGTTGGGCGTAAAAGTGGGCGAATTTTCTTAATTTTTTTTTTTTTTTTAAACTGGAATTGTCTCAAAAATAACCTGTGCAAAATTTCAATAACTCCTTGTATTTAATGCCGGCGTTGTCTCACTGTGCGACGTGACAGGCACAGCTAGTAGATAATACAAATGATATTAATGTACGTAACATATAAATGAATGCTTTACAAAAAAAAGTATCACGCCATCGGATTATACTAATAATTTTAATTAAACCTTATTTTATCTCTTTTAATTAAAATAATCTTTTTTACCAAAACACTTAAACTTAGACTACAAAACAGAAAACACTTAAGGCAAATGTGATAAAGCATTTCTTATATTTATTGATGGTTATAAAGTGATTTTTTGTTTTATTTAGAAAATATGATATAAATTTTATTTTCTATTAGTATAATAGTTACATAAAGTTTGTTTTAAATGATTTTTCAAGATTCTGTTTTATATACTAAATTTTAATTTAATTTTTCTTCAATACTCGTATATATGTTTATGTATGAACATACTATATATGTATGTTCAGGGCCGGATTTACCATTTCGAGGGTCCTAGGCAATGTTCGTCCGGTTTCGTTTTATCCGTTTCTAACTTTCTATATTTGTGACAATTACATTGGAACACCCTATGATTTGTAGTATTTGTTATAGCAGTCATACAACTCTTGTAAAAACTCCAAGAGTCTACCTAGATTGCGATGACAAACGGACAGACAATGTAGCGAAAGCAATAGGGTAAGGATTTTACCCTTTGGCTGCAGAACCATAGAAAACAATCAATTCGATATATTTCTGGGCAGGTATAATTTTATTTATTCCTAATTGTAAAATGAAGTGCTCAATATCCCCGAAATAAAGGACGAGGTACAACTGACATTAACTACACCTGACATTAACATAACCACCCATCTACATTAGAGTCCGTATACATTAGGCATCAATTTGTCTTAACATTAGTCACGTTTTTTGTTTCGTATTGTAAGCAATCATCATTTTTCGATTTTAATAGTTTCAACATTTTCAAACTTCATGTAACATTTTTAATACTGTTTTTTTTATATAAAGTTTGACTTTTGTTAAGACATGATAATGGAAACGCGGGTTAGGGATCAATTTGTCTTAACATAAGTCAAACTTCTTAACCCATTAACTCTATAACTCCATTAGACATTATCATGTCTTAACAAAAGTCAAATTTCATATAAAAGCAAACATTTTTGTTAATACTGTTTTTTATATGTTTGAAGTTTGACTTTTGTTAAGACATGTTGATGGGTAATGTTGACAGATATTAAATAAGACAGGTGAATACTTGAACAGCTTCAATATGTTTTTTCTCAACTTTATTATTTGACTTTATTTAATTTATTTATTTTTTTGTTTGTTTTATTTTTGCTGTCACACAACACAAAAAGCTGAGTCGAACGAAAAAAAAACTAATTGATAGCTTCAAATTGCTTAACGTACGCCAATAGATAACAGTTGTTCAACTTTAGTACTTTTCTTGGACGGAGACGTACGGTATGGAACAAACGTAATAAGAAAAATTTATATTTCAACTTACTTGTCAGTTGGAAAAGACGACGTATAACGTACGAATAATTCTAGTTGCCTCGGCCTTAATGTTCAAAAAACGTTACGGAATTCTCTTTAACTTTATGGTTGGAGTTTTTCTAAAATTTTGTTAGAAATGTAAGGGGAAAATAAATTTCGTGATAAACTTCTAGTCGACTTGACAAGTCTGTTCACAGCTAGTCTAGTGCTGAAAAAAAAGTTAAAATTTTTGGCTCACAAATTAAATTTTCACTTGAAGATACATTTCACAAACCAAATATGTATGTATAGTGTAGGCTTCAAGGCAGTATGGGCCCCTCGGTAGTTGCCTACACTTCCTAAAAACTGATACGGACCTGTGTATGTTCACATCTATCTGTGAAGGCATATGAGTTTGTGCGCCAATAAATTAATCTATTGTTATTAAATTCCTTTAATATAAATTTCTTTTGTAGATAACAATCTTTAAAAACGTTATCTTTATGTATGACAATGAATATAGTAGAAACTCGCTAGTCTGGCATAGACTAACAACTAATTATGACTACTCATTAAATTGTTTAAAGATAAAAAAAAGTACGAACTTAAACATCAAAGGTTCGTAAACTCATTAATAATTTTGCTAAGTCATTTCTAATATTCGGGTAAAAAGTTTTATATTTTAACACTTTTGTTAAATTCTTTGTTCATGTTGTTAACTGCTAAGACAATAAAATACAACACAGAAATTTCAATTATTCATAACTGATTTTTTATACAACCATGTTGTAATACAGTCCATTTAATTGGAAAATTCCCGAAAAAGGTTTGGTACGTAAGTAAAAGTCCATTATTATACCCTTCACCACAGGTGGAAAGGGTTTATATAAGTTTGTTATTCCGTGTGTAATTTCGGACCCCATAAAGTATATATTATGGATCCTGTCCGTCCATCTGTGTCAAGGCACCAGATGAGGTACGGAAGATTTAAGCCCACCAATTTGCCAGTCATAGATTCGAAAATTTTGGGATTGCAATTTAGCAACATCGGATCATTCCGTTGGAGGCTGCTTGAAAAAACCAAATCCACCTATATTTTTTACGTTTTTTTCTTCATTTATTTCGGTTTGAATGATTTTCTTTTGATTTTTGATATATCCCAAGGAGTGCATACAAATATCGGGGGATCAATAAGCCTCTGCTGATTTTGTGTTTATTTTTGGATTCGTAAGGTTATTAAGCTTTGCATTAAAGATTTTATATAAAGCAATACATGTAGAGGTAGCCAATAGAACCACAAGGTGGCCACTGGTAACCAGGAGCAGTCAATAGGCCCATTAGGTGGGGGGTCAATATGAGGAATTTTTTTAAAGGATTTTTTGGTTTAGTCTGAACATTCTATCGCAATAAAGATTGCAGGAAGATCTTAATTTGTCCATCAAATTTTTGAAAAATTACAATAAAATTTTTTTTTAATTAAAAATTTTTTTTTTAATCAAAAAAAAATTAATTTTTAAAAAAAAAATTTTCTACAAATTTTTCAAAAAATATTTACAAAAAAAAATTTCCAAAAATTTAAAACAAAAATTTCCAAACAAGTTTTTGCCAAAAATTTTAAAAAAAAATTTAAAATATTTTCAAAAAAAATTCTAAAAAAATTAAATTAAAATTTTTCAAAAAAGTTTTTGCCAAAAATTTAAAAAAAAATTTTTACAAAATATTAAAACAAAAACTAAAAAAAATTTTTTAAAAATTTTCAAAGAAACAAAATGGTAACACAATATCTATCATTAGTATGGTGAAGGGTATATAAGATTCGGCATGGCCGAATGTACCACTTTTACTTGTTTATATACAATTTTTTTCAAATGTTTTCATAAACTATTTAGTTTAAAAAAGCACCAATATAAAATATAGTTTTTGAAAGCTATATTTAGAGATACTTTTTAAAAGGCATCTTTTTGACAGCTATTTTAACGAGTACTTTTTAAATTTCTATCTTTAAAAGTTACTTTCGATTAAGATAAATTTGTCAAAATGTTTAACCGATTTAAAATGTTCATGCAACAGGGTAAAAAATATTCGTCTTAGCCGTTTATTGAATACAGCGATTTTAATTGTTATTCGAATTATTTATTTACGTTTTTAATGAGATTTGTTGATTTCTTTCAATTTTGTTGTTGTTTGCAATTAAAAGGTAATTGGCCTTTACGCCAAAAAACTAAATACATAAGTATGTTTACATACACATACATTAATACATGCATATACACTCATACATATGTACATTGAAATTATTTAGGCATGAATGATTTTAAAAAATGTAATTTTTTACCACAACTTTTCAGTAGCAATGTTTCTTTTACATTTAATTATTTAAAATTACAAAAATTAAATACATACTGTGGTGTGCATGTACGAGTATGTAGGCACATTTACATATATTTTATTTGATTTAATTTTACTTAATAATATATATTAACGACCTAGTGTGCGGTCAAACATTTATTTCGAGGTTATAATTTTAGAATTTTATTAAAATGTTCTATTTATAATTAATTTTTAATATTTTCTCACTGTTTTATTTTGTTTTATGGGTAAAAGTTTTTATTTTATTTTGTTTCGATTTCGGTTTCTGTTTCTGTTTTCATTTTCATTTTCATTGCCAAAGTTAATTTTTCTCTACGTTTTATTAGTTGTTTTCTGCTACTTCTAACAATTTTATTTAAAAGTATTTGAATATAAATTGTTTTGATTAAAAAATTTAAAAAAAAAAAAACAATTTCCTATTGTTTTTTCTTTTTCTTTTTTAATTGCACATTCTATAACAATTAAATTTTCAAAAAACAAAACCAAATAAAATTATAATCTTTAAATAATTCATCTCAAAATAGAATTTAAATAAATGTTTACTATAATTGACATTTAAATGCATAACAAGTAGTAATTTACATAAATAAATAACAATTAAATTATTTAAAGCGGGCTGGTGGCTATTCAATTAACGTCAATTAAGAATCTTATGATTTTTGTCTGCAAATGAGAAATTTTGATTTTCTTACTAAATGGAGATTGGAAAGATTTAATTGCTTTAAATTTCATATAAAATTTATTCAGTTTAAATTTAAACTTCCGGTAGTAAAAAGGATATAAAAAATTTTCAAGATCTGTGCCAAACATCACTGCAAAAAAATATCTATAATTGAAATGGAGTAAAACAAGATCTATGATTTATTTGTCATTTCAAATATACCATTACTAACAGACCCAAAGTTTTTATTGTTTTCAATTTTCTTTAATTGCGGGTTATTAACATCCCTTTAACATACTAAATGATCGTGGTAACATTCGACCTGGTTATGTTAGGTTAAGTTAGTTTGAGAAGTGTTTTGTCCATGAGTGAAGGTGTAATATTCGAGTAAAAAGTGTTGATGACACACACACACACACTTTGTTTTATTTCAATTTAAATTGTCACCTATTGAAATCTGTACCAAAGAAGTATTTGGTGTGAGCCTCCTGAACTCCCAGTCTTCATAATATACTACTTACAACTTGTTTGTGATTCCGATGTAAATGCACAGACTATACTACCTTATACTAAAACTACTGCCTTATACTAAGACTACTACTGCCTTATACTAAGACTATTACTGTCTTATACTAAGACTATTACTGCCTTATACTAAGACTATTACTGCCTTATACTAAGACTACTACTGTCTTATACTAAGACTACTACTGTCTTATACTGAGACTACTACTGCCTTATACTAAGACTACTACTGTCTTATACTGAGACCACTACAGCCTTATACTAAGACTACTACTGTCATATACTAAGACTACTACTGTCTTATACTAAGACTACTACTGTCTTATACTAAGAGTACTACTGTCTTATACTAAGAATAATGTCATATACTAAGACTACTACTGTCTTATACTAAGAATATATTTTATACTAAGACTACTACTGTCTTATACTAAGAGTACTACTGTCTTATACTAAGACTAGTGTATTAAACTAAGACTAGTGTCTTATACTAAGACTAGTGTCTTATACTAAGACTAGTGTCTTATACTAAGACTAGTGTATTATACTAAGACTAGTTTCTTATACTAAGACTATTGTCTTATACTAAGACTAGTGTCTTTTACTAAGACTAGCGTCTTATACTAAGACTAGTGTCTTTTACTAAGACTAGCGTCTTATACTAAGACTAGTGTCTTATACTAAGACTAGTGTCTTATACTAAGACTAGTATCTTATACTAAGACTAGTGTCTTATACTAAGACTAGTGTCTTATACTGACTAGTGTCTTATACTAAGACTAGTGTCTTATACTGAGACTAGTGTCTTATACTAAGACTACTACGACTGTATTATACTAAGACTACTACTGTCTTATACTAAGACTACTACTGTCTTATACTAAGACTACTACTGTCTTATACTAGGCTTAGTGTATTATACTAAGATTACTACTGTCTTATACTAAGAATAGTGTCTTATACTAAGAATAGTGTCTTATACTAAGACTAGTGTCTTATACTAAAACTACTGTCTTCCCTAATTTCTGACCTGGCAACTTTGCCTCTGGTGGTTCGTTGCGGCTCAGAAAACAAGGGACATTATAAGCTGTGCCAGTGCGAATCATATAACAACTTCCTCATCTTGGGCTCAGCTGGAATGACCCTCACATAGTTCTCCCATAACCGTAGTAATTTCCGTGTGAGATATTTGGAATATCCTAATAACACCTCACCTCACTTTCTTGAATTCAGAATATATTACAGCAATTTAAGTTTTTTTTATTGAAAACGTACATATGTATGTACGTATATACATATGTATGTATGTATAAAAACACAGTGCAACAAATAAAAACATTTTGAAATATACATGGACTTGAAAATATATTATAGGTTATGTTCAAAAAAAGTAAAAAAAATATAATTTTTTTTTTCAAAAAAATGCAGGAATTAAACAGTTTTTGTAGCCTAAAATGTTAATAGAATTTTTCAACGAATCCTCATCTACATTATTGCAAAGTTAAGCGCCATCACCTAGTTTCAATGAGATATTAGACGAAAACTGATAACACTCTTTTTGAAGGGACCACTGACTGATTTTCCGAATCTTTCGAGGCCAATAAATAAAAATTGGTCACCAATTTCTTCAAACTGAGTATGGGGTTCTACTACCTTTTAATAGTAGAATCGTACCTTAACTGTCACTTCCTTGTATTTTTTTCGCACTGTTTCACTGTATTATATATAATTACGTTAAATTTATATATTTATTGTGAATATTTAATTAAAATATTTATTGAAAATATAGTTGATAAAATTTTTAATTTTAGTTTTATAAAAATAAAACTACTTTCACAATTTCTCCTATTAAAACCTAATTAAGTAAACTTCTTCAATATCACGTTCCAATTAAAAAAAATTAAGACAATAAAGAAGAGGTGCTTATTGCAATCCTTACAAAACAGTGTTGGCAAAAAGTTAATAAACTTAACTAAATTAAAATTACCTAATCGTTTTCAAAGGTTTAATTATTCCGATTATTATTCGTAATCGTTAAAAACGAGTCTATAAAAAATTTGTATGAGAAATCAATTAAAATTTTAAGGAACATATTTTTTATGTTGCTTTAGTTTTAAAGTAATCTCTAGATTTACGATGTTTACAAATTAATTTAGAGGATACCACCACAGTATTTTAAGAGTTTTACCACTATAGTGATAATGATATGGCAAAATTTATATTTATTTTGTATGGAAAACACCGGTCTCTGGACAGATATATTTTTGATAATATTTAAATCTGTAAAATTGTTACTGTTAATTTTCGTCTTTTTTTTTTGTCCTTTTCTAGGGTAAGAAGTACCCTATATTTTGACCGAGGTACTAATGTATCTACCTCCACACAAATATTTATTAAAATTCAGACAGACAGACAGACAAAAAAGCAAATAAAAATTCAAAAAAGTGATATTCTGTAAACCAAACATAAAATCAATCTGTGACAGGAACGTTTCTGAAATATTTAAAAAGAAAATGAAATATTAAAAAAAAAAATACAAAACACTAATCTTTGAAATTGTTGTCTGTATGTGTTCGCATCAGTGGTTTTTAAACCACTGGATGGATTTTAATAACATTTTGTGGGTAGGGATCTGATTATCTCAGTTCAAGTTTAGGATATCTTTTTCCCTAAAAAAATATCTTATTTCCGATTAATGATTAATTTAATTAATCGTGATTACGATTATTATATTAATCACAATTACCGATTAGTGTCATCACTATTACAAAAAAACAACTGCGCAATTTTAAATGCTTAAAAAACTAACCCAGAGTTTTTTAGCTGCAGTAATTTAAAAAATGTAATTTATTTTTGCTTTTAAAATACGTCGTAAATTTATTTTACACAAATTAAATGATTTTCTACTTATTAAACAGACATATTTATAATTTTTTAACAATCGTGATTTTAAACAAGTTATTTAATAACAAATATTTAATTATTTTTTTTTTTTAGTTTTCAAAAACATATTTGAATATTTACATGTTTAAAGTTCAATAATACCCAGTTGACCATGTCTTTAAAAAATCATCAACGATGAATAGAAGACAATAGTATATCGTGATATACTCTATTGGGGACAGCTCAAACAAGTTGAAATTTTCGAACAAATAGTCACGAAAGAGCGATAATATATCGTACCTTGTCTTCGATGACTAAATAAGCGACAATTTTCTCAAGGTTGACTTCGACGACTACATTAGCGAGTTTTTTCTCAAGCTTTTTGTCGAAGACTTCTGAAGCAAAAAATGCCTCTATCTTGATGTATCTAACTTGTCGTTAACGACTACATAAGCGGTAGTTGGATACCTGAAAAGAGTGCCACTATTTTTGTGGAGTTTGTACAGGTCACACCGTTTGACATATCTAAATGAAATTTAGTACGTGCCCTTGGTATGTGGAGATAAAGAGCTGTATAGTTTTTGGGCATAATCGGGAGGGGGCAAGGGGTGATTTACTTATTTCCAAATTTTGTAAACGCTCTACAGTTCATACCGTATAACATATCAAAATGAAATGTAGTATGTGCCTTTGGTTTATCGAGATGAAGAGCTGTATAAATTTTGGGCATAATCGGGAAGAGGCAAAGGGTAGTATACTTAACACCCCAAACCGAAAATAATTAATTTTTCGATTCGAATATACTTTAAACTTTTATTCTTTATGTAATATATCCATAAAAATATCTGTTTCCATTTGGTATGGTAAAGTTAAGTGTAGGCCACTCCAGTTTTTTTTTTTGACAGTAATCGACACCAAATTTTAAGACTCTTATTTTTATAGTGCTTCAGTAATGGTTTATGTATTTTCTTTATATAGAATTCCAATCGCAAGATAAATTTTATTTTTTTAAATTATAAAAATCTGTAAATAGTACTTAAAATATCCCACTGACAAAAATAAAATGTGCTGCCAAGTTTGCAGTACCTTAAAATTGCGTGCTTTCACTACTTTTTCTCTATTTACTCTTGGAAAAGAGATATTTTTGCGGAAACAAAGTATCCTATTTTTGAACCAGGATACTAAGGTAACTCCTCACATAATTTTATTAAAATCTATCCAGTAGTGTTTACGAGACCCGAACACGGACAGACCAGCAACAAAATTTTCAAAAAATATTTCATGTCGCTCATCTGCCAGAAACGTTATTTAATATACATACATATATATGACCACATTGAAGACATTGTCGCCCATTTTGTCATTAAAAGCATCCATCTTATATAAAAACATTATCGCTTATGATGTTCTCGATGCGTTTAGATAGAAATACTGTCTTCTAGAAGTTGTCGCTAAAAACGATTCCTCTTAAAATGTGCATAATTTGTCGAAGACTTTGTTTGGCCAACTGGGTATGTCAATACGTAGGTGTATATTTTAATACGTTTAATATACATCCATATGCATCATCGGCGAACAAAACAGCTTAAGTTTGAATTTAAATTTGCTTAAAAGAGCTATAAATTGAACATTTTTAATTAATCCTAGGAAACGCTGTGTTACAAATTTGCTAAATCTTTACTTTTGTTTTAATTTCACTTCGCCTTTTAATTAAAAAAAATATAGTTGGAAATCACCTTATCTCGACTTAATATGTTTTGTCATAAGCCGATAAAAAGAAAAGCACACAGTAGAAATACACTACAATGAAGTGAAATAAATGTTTTACAATATCGCAAACACCACAGTGTAATATAAAGATGGGGTCTAATGGGTTAATCAATAAATGTTATAACCAAGGCACATTTATTAGGGAAATATATCAAGGCGAAAATTTTCAAGTTTTTTTTTATATGGACAATTTTCCTCTTAAATGGCAGTTTAACTGTCAACTCTATATAAAAAAAATTAAAAATTTTCGCCTTAATGTTTCCCTTTCGTAGTGAGGCTTTAACTGGTAAATAAGCCTTGGTTATAACCATCACATTTGTATTTGCAAAGCCTAAAAGATGTTTTTAGAAAACATTTTTGGTAATACCTTATAGATCAATATAAAGTTCAGTTGTATTTTAACTCAAGTAAACAATTTGACTGCTGACCCAGGTTGTTCGCGACAGTTTTCCACGACTGGACAAAGAATAGTTTTTTCTACTTTTTATAACAACTTTTGCATCGTAACCAAACGTCAACTTTATAATAAATGCTATTCAAATTTTAACTTTAAGACATTGGAGTACGCTTAAAACCGCTTATAGTAATATTCGAAAACTTTTGTCTGCCACTGTACGTATATTTAATTTTAAATTATGCATAAAAAGGTTAATTGTCAGTGACAGGTTGTTTTTGTCGCTCAATAAAAGAAAAAAAAACAGAAAGACATCATTGTCTCGGTCTGTTGGTCATTTAATATTTATGACGATTGCGTTCTTAATGCAACCACTTAATCGTCCAGTTAATGCCACACGATTCTAAAGCTGACAATTGTATGATGAAATTATTTTAAAATTAGATTTTTGGCTTTTTTAACATTCCTCAAAACATATTAATACTTATTTTTGAAACAAAGTTGCTTTTGGAAGGAACTGAGATTTAAATGGGGAGGAAGGTGGCTAAAAGTAAAAAAAAAATTTTTCACTAAAGAAATTTTCACACTTCTGTGCCATAAATAAATATCTGTTTAATGATGTTGTTGTTTGTCTGCTTTAAACTTTATGTTAAGGGTATATTAAGCTGGAATATGGAACTATTACTATTACATATTATATGTGTAATAGTTGTTGTGCGAATAATATTCATCCGTTAGTGTGAAATCATATTTTAGTACCTTTATATTAAGCTGGAATATGCAACTATTACACATATACATATATGTGTAATATTTGTTGTTCGAATAATATTCATCCGAATAAAGTTTTTACTCGAATAATATTTGTTAGTGTGAAAAAATATTTTAGTACCTTTATATTAAGCTGGAATATGGAACTATTACACATATGTACACATATACACATATATATAGTTGTTGTTCGAATAATATTCATCCGAATAAAGTTTTTACTCGAATAATATTTGTTAGTTTGAAATTATATTTTAGTACTTTTATATTAAGCTGGAATATGCAACTATTACACATATACATATATGTGTAATATTTGTTGTTCGAATAATATTCATCCGAATAAAGTTTTTACTCGAATAATATTTGTTAGTGTGAAAAAATATTTTAGTACCTTTATATTAAGCTGGAATATGGAACTATTACACATATGTATACATATACACATATATATAGTTGTTGTTCGAATAATATTCATCCGAATAAAGTTTTTACTCGAATAATATTTGTTAGTTTGAAATCATATTTTAGTACCTTTGAATTTTATATTCTTTTACTACACTATAAAGTAAATAAATATACATTCTAGAATGTTATAGCCGATTTTATTTTAGAATAAAAAGTTTTTGTTGATGAACTTCTAACGATATTCGGGTGAAAATAGATTGAAGAGGACTCAGATAACTTACGAACTTAAATAAAGGAACGAATTAAAAATATAAAATTCACCACGAAATCATAGTTTTTTCAAAAGATTAAAATTTTACAAGATTGTTGGCAAATCCGAATTTAAAGAAAAATTTTAAATTAAAAAAATTAAATTTCTAAAAAAAAATTTTACAGAAAATTCATAATTTTTTGCTCTGTTAATTTCCATGTCCCATAATACTAAGTTTTTGTTGTATTTTTTTTTTTAATTCTTCAACGGACTTGAATACCTACTTACGATTTATTTAAATTTTATTGTAATTTTTTGTGGCTTTTAATTTCTAAAGTGTGTCGGCGTGAGAGTTTATCACAATGTAAAAATTTGTTTTTTATTTTTATCGAAAATTGCAATTAGAGATCGTTGACATTTCACCAAAAGAATGAAGAAAAACCGCTAAATTTATCATTGAATATTTTTTTTTTTTTTTTTTTAGATTATAATTGAGTATTTGTATGTTTTTATACATTAATTAATAAATAAAACGTGATAAAGAGTGATGGTAATTTATTACTTTAATTATTTTATATCAAGATCTATTAATGTCTATTAATTTCTTTTTTGTGTTTTTCACTTGTCGGCGCTATTGTTCCAAAATTTTTTTGCAATTTTTTTGCATTCTTTTTTTTAGACATGACTAAATTTTACCATGGAACGTGTCATTTGCTTGGACCAATAAAAGTTTAAACAAAAATATTCCTAAGAAAATTTTTGTATAATACAAGATGTGACAAAAGTCATTTTCAAAATAAACCATCTGTAGTAAAATAATAATATGATTGTTCTCCGTAGACTGGTTATTAGCTTATGTACTTAAAATAGATTACCTTAATTTTGGTTATCTGCTTATTTTTACACAATATTTTTTTTTTACAAAATAAATTAAATATTTATTATATTTAATAATAAAAATTAATATTTTAAAATTTAGAAAAATAATAAATTATTTACAAAATGCTTAAGTATCGCATTTGATTTGATAGCTAATAGAAGAAAACTACTTTCTTATAAATATTAGTGAAAAATGGGCATGACACATATCTACACATATAATAAAACTGTAACAGGACCATTTCTTTACATAAATTTTTTTTTTTAATTTTGTTGCTGCTGCAGTTAGTAACACCGTGCAACACGGAAAATACGGACAATACGGACACCACTACGTGATAAAAGACAAAAAAAAAAAGACCCCTGTCTCCCAGTTTTGCCCAAAGTCCTCCAGGTTTTTTTTTTATGGTCCCTCAAAGATGTGGGGCCTCGATGTCATTTTTGCAAAAAAATGATCACTTCCTCAAGCTCATATTTTGCAAACCGTTTGAAATTTTGATATACTCTCTGAGGCAAAGTTGTAGCTCTTGTCATAAAGAACAAAACTTGTTAACATATAAAATCAAAAAAACTTCAAACTTAAAATCAAATAAACAACTTTCTAGAACATATAAACTTCCTAGGAATGATTCTTAACACCGTTTAGGTAGCGCTTATGTAGCCGCAAAAGTCCAGGGCCATCAACATTACCTAAGCGCTACCTAAACGGTGTTAAGAATCATTCCTAGAAAGTTTATATGTTCTAGAAAGTTGTTTATTGAGATCTTAGGTTCATTTTTGTGGTTGATTGTTTCCTTGAATTTTGAACGGTTTGCCACCTATGGACCTGAACAGGGGAAAAAAGGTAAAAAAAATGAATTTTTTAAAGTTTTTTGCGATTTTGACCTTGAATATGAAGTTTTTTTTGATTTTATATGTTAACAATTTTTGTTCTATGACAAGAGCTACAACTTTGCCTCAGAGAGTATATCAAAATTTCATACGGTTTGCAAAATATGAGCTTGAGGAAATGATAATTTTTTTGCAAAAATGACATCGAGGCCCCACATCTTTGTGGGCCCATAAAAAAAACCTGGAGGACTTTGGGAAAAACTGGGAGACAGGGGTCTTTTTTTTTGGTCTTTTATGACGTAGTGGTGTCCGTATATGGTTATTTTGACATGACTTAAAAAATTACACAGTGTGTAATGGACAAAACAGACATTTTTAGATTTTTGTCTGTTTGTGTGCGCATCACGTAAAAACTACTAGATGAATTTTAATAAAATTTAGTGAGAAGGTACCTTGGTATCTAGGTTCCAATATAGGATACTTTGTTGCCGCAAAAATATCTCATTTCAAATAGAATATAGAGAGAAAGTAGTAAAAGTACGCAATTTTACCGACTTAGCTAGACAGCGCCTTTGTTTTTGTCAGCAGCATATTCTAAACACTATTTACAGAACTCTTCAATATTTTTAGATTTTTATATAAATCTTAGAATTTTATTCAGCCGCTAAAAAAATCACCCGATGCAATAATTGGATTTACAATAAGTTAAAGTAAAATAATTTTGAGAATCTTTTACATAAATATATTTTTCTTTTTAAGGAATACTGGTTCCTTTTACTCGCTATAATAAATTTGCATCATTCTCTTCTTTTTTCCAGACTAAGGTACCCCCCACTACTTCCGAAATTGGTATACACGTGCGAAAGGAAATACCCACCAGGTAAATTTCTTGTTCAATTTTTCTTTAAAACTAAAAAAAATACTTCTTCTAAAAACACTATCTACAGTTATTTTCAGTCTATTATACATCTCTTTAAGGGCAACATTGGACCTGGTCTTTTTGCCATGGGTTTCGCTTTCAGACATGGTGGCCTACTTGTGTCACCCATACTGACGGTCATCATAGCGTTGGCCTGTGTACACTGTCAGCATATGTTGATCAATTGTTCGGTTAAAATGAAAAATCTTAGGGGTGTCGAAAAATACCCAGACTTTGCTGAAACGGTTGAGCAGTGTTTCAAAGTGGGACCGGATAGAGTACAAAATTGGGCAAGAGTTATGAAGACACTGGTGAATACATTCATCTGTGTCACACAATTGGGTTTCTGTTGCATCTATTTTGTATTTATTTCGACAAATGTGAAGCAGGTGGGTTTTCTTAAGCAGGCTGCTTTAAGCTTTTAATATCCATTTATTTTATATTGATTTTAGATTTTATCGGCCTACGATATTAACATGGATGTGCGTATAATAATGGTTATCGCATTCGCACCCATTTGGCTGAGTTCTTTGATAACGAATCTAAAATGGCTGACGCCCGTTTCATTCATAGCTAATATTTGCATGATAAGTGGTTTGGCAATCACCTTGTATTATGCCTTGAAAGATGGCTTTCCTGACGCCGGAGAACGTAAACTTTACACCAAACCCTTGGATTTGGCTATATACTTTGGTACTGCCATTTTCGCTTTTGAGGGAATCGCTTTGGTGTTGCCACTTAAAAATGCCATGAAGACCCCGGAAAATTTTGATCGTCCCTTGGGTGTTTTGAATGTGGGCATGGTTTTCGTAAGTATTTTTCAAACATTTGAATGAAATTTTACAATAAGTAAATTGATACTTACACTGTCGTATTTGTATTTAAGGTTTCCGCCTTGTTTATATGTGCTGGCGTTTTCGGTTACATTAAATGGGGCGAAAACGTGGCTGGTAGTTTAACTTTGAATCTCGGCGATACCATGTAAGTTTTTTTTCAAATAAGGTGACAAGTGTGTGAATATTAATTTATTTATTTTTTTTATGGCAATTTTGAACAGTGGCGCACAAATTGTTAAACTTATGGTCTCCTTGGGTGTGCTCTTCGGATATCCTTTACAATTCCACATTGCCATACAGATTATGTTGCCTACAGTGATAAAGTTATTCAAGTGCTACAATCATCCTACAACTGCAGCTTTAGCATTCCGCACATTTTTTGTGATCGTGACATGTAAGTTTGACCAACAATTTTTTTTTTTTTTTATAGAAAGATTAAATTAAACCAAAAGTGCTGTGTAGACCATCAATTATTAAAGTATAAGGATAATTAAATAAAATTTAAAGTTGTACTTTTGCAAAGGGTTAGTCATATTAAGTTTTCACTTGACAGTTGTAAATACGTACTTTCCAAATACATCACTGGAGAATCACAACGGAAGAACGGTTTCGAATTATCCAAGCATAGGCTGACTTTGAAAACGTCAATTGTTTTGTCTTCGAACAAAGTATAGTGTTTTATAACGCCGCCGTACTAAACTTTGACAATGTATAAGCCGTCAACAGGTATTAGTAACGCAGTAAATAAGAAATCAGTTTTAAAGTTGATGCATTCTTTCGGAACTTTGCATATGTGCATGATTTAAATACCATAGCACAAGTGCATATAAACTTTGTATATGAATTTTGTATTGATACGTTTTGGAAGTCAGCCATATTATGATCGACCCACTGCGTTATTCCCTGAAGACCTTTACCAATAAATAACTGGATTTAAGGAAATAACTTTAGGGCTACTGATTCCCGTTGTACCACTCGTTTTGACAGTGGTCAGACCTCGAAGGTTATTGTATTCTAGTTACAGGTCTATGCTAGTCTCGGTGACTGGTGGCCCCGTATATTCTAGAAGCATTGCCCTTTAGGTGTTAGAAGTCAACAAGACAATATCTAATGCCCCCTTTGCGAAGAGAAAACAAGGAAGGAAGGAACCATTGCAGAATTTAAAGCAGATACGACGTAAAATAACCGATGTCCAATCTGCGCTTTTCAGAAACGTCAACGAAATTTATGACACTCATATCGTCCATATACACTTGTCTATATTGCATTGACGCGCTAAACGCGTGTGTTACTTTTGCCTTTTGCCTAGAAAAAAATTTAATTTCTAAGTCAAATATCTCCTAAATTCGCATCGGTTTAATTTTTTCAGAACCCCGAGGTTTCCTACTTTGAAGTAATGCGGTGCGTACCCTTAAGAGGGGTGAGTTGTTATTGTTTTTAAAAAATTTCAAACAACAATTAGATCAGGGAGGCGTTTTATTGAAAAGTATTAATACTTGCATTATAGTGGGAAAGGCCGTTTTACACTATAATAAAAGGATGGTTTATACGGTACGACTTTACGTACGTAAATTCAATGAGAAAATAATATCAAATTTAATCCGTGTTTACGAAATGAAAATAAGTAATCATACGACTGATTTTTTTGCGTTTACACCATTGGTGTACAGTAAAACATAGTAATGAAAACAGCTGTTTGGTGTTTTTTCCATTGTTTGCAAGACTATCAGTGCTGCCAGCTGAACTTTTTTGCGCTATATCTAGCTTTTTTTTTGTAATTTTTACGCGATTTACCTTTGAAAAATTGTCATCACTTAAAAAAAATGCATCCCTAATCTGATAAAGTGCGATCGATGGTTTTTGAAAAATTTCTGTGTAATTTACATCCGTATTTTCTCCCAATGTCTGACAGATGCTCGCCTTTTTTGCTAATGTCTTGTCAGAAATACATTGTTTTTTCTATATCCTACCAGAATTTCAAATTTGTTGTTTTGTTGTAGTTGTTGCCGTAGTGCACCTACCTGGTATGAATTCGTATGCCAATATTTTTGTGGAGTTTGTACAGGTCATACCGATTGACAAATTAAAATGAAATTTAATATGAGTCTTTGGTATGTGGAGATGAAAAGCTGTATAAATTTTTGGTATAATTGGGAGTGAGCAAGGGGTAGTTTTCTTACCCCCAAATTTAGTAAACGTTCTACACAAACTAAACGATATTTAGTTTGTGCCTTTGGGTTATGAAGATAAAGGGCTGTATAAATTTTGGGCATATTTGGGAGGGGGCAAGGGGTAGTTTCCTTACCCCCAAATTTTGTAAACGCTCTACAGGTCATGCCGTATGACATATTAAAACGATATTTGGTATGTGCATTTAGTTTATGGAGATAAAGGGCTGTATAAATTTTGGGCTGTATAAACGGGAAGGGGCAAGGGGTAGTTTACCTAACACCCCAAACCGAAAATAATTAATTTTTCGTATCGAATATACTTTGAACTTTTATTCTTTACGTAATATATCCATAAAAATATCTTTTTCCATTTGGTATGGTAAAGTTGAGTGTAGGCCAATCCAGTTTTAATTCAAATATTTTTATTTTATTTTTCTTAATATTGTTATTTTTCTATCGTCTTTTTAGTGTGTATTGCTGAACTCGTGCCCGCTCTTGGCTTATTCATCTCCCTAATTGGTTCATTATGTTCGACAGCTTTGGCGTTGGTATTTCCGCCCATCATTGACATAATCTCGCAACGTGACATTGAAAGTAAGTCGTTAAGGATATTTATGTACTCGAAGAACGGATTGATATTAATTTTGGCGATGATTGGATTCTCAACGGGCACTTTCGAAAGTTTATATAAATTAGTTTCACATTTCACCAATAACAGTAATTTAATGTATTTGGATTCATAAAATATACATATTTCATTCACTTTATTTATTGCAGTAGTCTAGTAATAATTATTATTGTTAAGGAATCTACACAAATTTAAATTGTAAATTTAAAATTACCTCAAATATTAAGTAAATAGCTTTAAATCAATTACAAGCATAATCTATTATAATAATTTTTATTTTATATTCGCCGGTTCAAAACCGTTTTATTTTATGAATGTTATGAAAAAAAATTCAATTAAAAATACTTATTATAAAAAATTATTATAAAAAAATAAACACAATATCTTAGAGTAGTTTTAATTTAAATTTAAACAAGTGGTAGTGCTACATTTGGCCGCACCGAATTTAATGTACGCTTCTTCAAAGTGATATAAAAATTTTCAATTTCATTTGTGCAATTATGATATAAAAAAAAACTACTCAATTATACAAAAAAAAAATTATCAATAAAATTTCTAAAGAATTTTCATTATTACTTTCTTGCAAAAATTTTGATTTGAAGTTGTTTTTTAATTTGTTTGTATATAATTTCCAACATCATTTGTTCAAATAGAATTAAAAATTTACTCAATAAAATTTAACATTAAATTTTAGGTTCTTTGGTTAAATTTGTTTAATATTTTGGTTATTTTTAAACATATTTGATTGTTTTCTCTTTTTTGTGAAGTATTGTTTGGTTGTTTTGGTAAAGTTTAAGTTTTTCAGTAACGATTTTTAAGTGATTTTGTTTGAGGGCTTACCGACAATCCGCCTTTGTCTTAGGGGACCTATTCGACCCTATTCCCGTTGGCGTTGTAGTTTGAAAACGAAATAAAAACGACAATTTGGCATTATCGTTGGCGTTAACGACACTCGTCGTATACATATTAGTATTCTCTATTTTGAAACGAAGATAGAAACGACAATAAAACATTCGTTCTTTGTCATCATAATTGTAGGCAACGAAATTCAAAATTTTTTTCTAAAAATAGATAGAAATCGAAATGGAATAAAAATAGCAATTTTTTTAATTTTATATGTCTGTCTGTCCAATTTTAATAAAATTTTGTAGGGAGACACCTTACTATATCGGTTCAAATATAGGATACTTTTTGGAATTTAGGTAGGATTATATATTAATGTAGGGGGAACATTGAAGCAGACCACTTTCATAATAAGCCCCTTTTCGATCCCCTTCCGTCCTCTATGATTTTAGGCAACCGAAATGTAATTTACGGCAACCTACCTTCATTGAGTAATTTCAGACTGTCGACTGGTAACTGTCGGCCTTTTTTCCCATCACACAGTCTCTAGTAGCATTTTTGCTAGCATTTGTTCAAGGCTTAGTTCCCCAAGGCATCCACATTTACAAGTTTCTGTCCGTGATCCTAAATCTTATGCTAGCCAGTGCTGGATATATACACAAAATGTGCGTTGTCTTCTCAGCCTTCCAGGTACAGTGTGCAAGTATGATCTCCCTCTTAGCCTTCCAGGTACAGTCTGCAAGTATCATCTACTTCGATTTTCATCTTGGCTAGTTGATACTTGAAGTTTCCATGACTTGTCACCAATGCAGTTATCCAGCTTAAGGTACTTCTATTATACTCGTATCTGAACACCTTACTGACCTTCATGCTTTTTGAGAACTATTCGAGCCTGCCTACATCTAGTGGCCTCCTTCCACCTTTTTAGGTTTAATGAGTTCACCCATTATAGGACCTTAGCTCACATTATGCGATTACCAAGCGTTCTGCTCCACAGAAATTCACAGCAGATCCCCATTTCGCTAGTTGGACCGCTGCTTCATTCGCAGTTTTTTCCTATGTGTCTCCTAACCCACATTACCCGAGGCATATCTGTTAAGTTTTAAAACACATTCCAGCACAAGTTTGCAGTACGCGTTCAGAATGAGAACCTTTCTTCCCTGGAGCAGACAATCCAGGAGGCGACGCAGCAACGCATGCAGCAGCCCAAGCAATTCTGTTTGGTAAACGGAGATATACCCCCCAAGCGCAACTCATAAGAGAACCATTAGTGAAAATGCTGCTTGCTGTTGACCTTATTAATAAGCCCAACGGCAGCAATTTCAACACGGCCTCAATTGTCTGTGTTTTTGGTGCCGTGCGTATTGCACTACATATACTTATACAAGCAATCCTCTGGACCTCAAGCCGACATACTGGAATGGTAAAAATTTCCACAAAATATCTTTGGTCCTCAGAACATGCATTTCGTAGATGGAAGTATTGCACTCACTTTAGAGTTTTCACTAATAGCAATTGACAGTGCAAAATTTTGAAGATGATTTTTCGATAAAAATTAAGATAAGTTTGCAACTGTTTAGGAAAAATAGTTTTATGATTTACACGTGTTATTGAACGCTATATCCATCCCGGTCATTTGGCAAAACAGATTGAATAAAGACAGTCAATTCGTCACGCAGCCGCTATCAATACCTACTGGAAGGTATTTTCGAACTCTGACCTTCCAGTAGGTATTTTCGAACTCTGGCCATTGATTATTTCTTAAATTATACTCTCGACAGAAAGAAGCAGATTTTTCTTGTTGCTACAGATAAGAATATCAACTTTATGGAGCCGCAAGAGAATATTGCAGAAATTGCAAACGAAACAACAAACTTATAGATGAACATCTACCCTCTCCTTACCTGTTGTGAAGGGTATTCCAAGCGCACAACTTAAAATATTCAATTATTTTGTCATCAGAATGAATCAATTCTTTAATTTGTTTTTAGCTACAATTGTCCAGTATGAACTTGTTTAATTAATTAAAATAAATGAATGCAATTCTGGCTGCAGTTTATGCCTTAACGAGAGTTTGAACATTCGGTAGTAAAACTGACCTACGATGACAACAATTTGTTTGTGGAAATTTTGCCAAGGCGTTTGACACATTTTTATTGGACTGTAATTTAATTACTTTTGTTTGATATTTATTTATACAATGTTGGGTTTTATTTTCATAAAAAATATACTATAAAAAAATATGGCAAATCACATAAACGAGGTGGCCATTTAACAGATCAATTTATTGAAATTATTCGATCGCCAAATGTTTTTCTCAGTATATAAGCATCTTGGAATTAAATAAAAAATTAAGAATATATAAATATAAAATTACATATAGACAGTCATGTTAATGATTAAAATTTATTTAATTTTTCAGTATTGTCTCCAGCGCCTTTTTAGTTTCATAATTGCCTTTAAATAGTAAAGGATCCATTAGTGCCGAATTACATTATGCAACTTTTTTCGCTGCAATATTTTTTGTTTCTTCTTTAATATTGCATTTGAGTTTATATCGTGCAATTTTTATTGCAGCAACTTCTATGGATGTATACATTTGTTTACATTTTAAACTTTAAAATTAAAACTACGAATGAGAGGACAAAACCAATTTCAAGAGTACATATGTACATATTTTTACCCTTTTTAATTCTTCTCTCCCCTCTTGCATACTTATGAAGAATTGCAGCTACAAAAGTTGCATTGTAAGTTACTAAAAATACGTAAACGTTTCATACGGTTTTGATGTTTAAAAAAACACTAACACTTCCTAAGGCCCTAAAAATAGACTTTTGATGGCATCTTCTTTGATTCAAATCTCTTCCCGCCCGGCCATTTCTTCAAATTTGGAAAGAAGAAATAGTCACAATGGCCTAAATCTGGAAAGTATACTGCATTGGAATATTGACTATATAGGTGCCTATAGCCTCCGATACTCCACGCACTATCACTATCCGATTGTCCAATATCATTTCCTGACTTCAAAAAAATATTTCTTCCGATATCGATTACGGCTCTTAGGCTCATTATTATAACTTGCCTTTAGCTAAAGTTAGGATTTTGTTGGAGCGATAAGTAGTTTTTCGCTATAATAATGAGGATAATGCTCATTGCTATAACTTGTCCTTATAGTACGTGACAGTTAAAAGTGGTTTTTAGCTTACTTTTAATAACGAAAAACTATTTATCGCTCCAACAAAATCTTAACTTTAGCTAAAGGCAAGTTATAATAATGGGCTTTAGGCTCATTATAGTTATAGTTATTAGTCTTAGGCCCATTATTATAACGTGCCTTTAGCTAAAGTTATATATTTTGAGGGTGCTTAAATGGTTAGCACGCTGACTACTAAAGCAATGGTCACAAGTTCATTACGCAGCCGTGGCAACATTAATTTTTCTGATATGTATTAATTTCTCTTTATAATAATGAATATCACAGCGCCCTCCTTCGCCAGTGTTACCACATAGCACTAAATAGCCGGCGAAGTAAAACAATTATAAATTGGTTATATATAGCTTCAAACTAATTATCCTAAATAATAGCAGAGGCGCTTCTAAAAATAATTACAACATGCAATTGCAGTGTTGCCTTAAGTGTAGCTTTACCATCACACTAACCATCTGACTTCTCTACTCCTGACCCTTTCCAAAGGAAGTTACCATTTTTTTCTATTTTTTTCTCGGTTATATCTTTTCAAGGTGATATGTGTGCTGAGTTCAAAACTAGACGATATGGCAATATTTTGTTCGATTTGGCTTTGAAAGTATTCCACACCAATTGTAAGACTCTTACTTTTATAGTGCCTCAGTTATGCTTTATGTATTTACTTTATATAAAGGTACCCATCCCTGGATAAAATTCTAAAATTTCAATAATAAAAGGTGCGCAACAGTGTTTAAAATATCCCAGTTTTAAACCGAACATTTTAGTACCTTTAAACCGGAAATTGCCTACTTTCACTGCTTTTTCTCCACTTTCTCTTGGAAATGAGCTATTTTTGCGGAAAAAATGGAATCAGGATGCTAAGATACATCCTCACAAAATTTTGTTCAAATCCATCCAGTAGTTTTTACGTGATGCGTACACAAACGCAAAGCAGACAGACATATATACGGAAATGAGTTAAAGTGGTTTTACACGACGTGTGTTTGTCATATGACTTGTCAGTTTGATAACCCATATGTAATTTCATGTGTTTGTCAAAATAATCATTTTACATACGGATCATAATTTTTGCTTTCAAACGTACATGTGTAATTACATCTGACATAACGTATAATATATAATTTTGTATTGCCAACCACAGCTGATCCAAAAATGCAAAATAGTGCTTTTGCCACGCTTTTAGTGCTTTTGGTACCACAAAAAACCTAAAATAGCAAAATATCAAGTTGGCATTACCGAATGTCAGATGCTTTGTCACATCAAAATAGAACACGTTCTAAATGAAAAATGTCACATGGAAAATGCACATGTTATGTTTGAAAGGGTTCACACGACGTGTTTAGAATTTACACATGGAAAAGAGCCTAGTCATATGACAAATACACGTCGTGTAAAACCACTTTTACTATCTTACTACATGTATAGATATATATTTTGAATAAATATGTATGTAATTAGCATTTAATTATTATGAATGAAATTTTGTGATAACAAAAAGCTAAAAAAGATATAAAAAGAAAACGTTAAATTTAAGTCAGGTTTTTAACAGTACATTTACACATGATAATATGGCAACATTAATACGATCAGCGATCAGAGAAAAAGCTTTCGCTATTAAAGCTTACTCAAAATATTCTCTAATGTAAAAAAGCTTTAAACATTTTGTGCAAGTTTTTAAAACTAATTATGCATTACAATAATTTTGTTATGCTCGCTCGCTATGTAGCGCCTGCTCAAAAGGCAATTGACCCCGAACTTGAAATCGATATCAATTCCAACACATCGAACTACTCGTACAAACTTATCACGTTCAAAGCACGAGTGCCATACATTTATGTATTAATCGGGTTGAAGGTTCGGTTCGAGTGTATTTCCGCCTTCATGACGTCACAAAACATAAATAAATGTATAAATATTTATGTAAGAACTTTATGCCAGATGGAAGTGTCAATAGAATTTTTAAAATATTTTCTTAATTAAAAAATATTGAATTACATGTGCAGTTATGTGCAGATTTATTTTAATTTTTTTGTTGATCACTTTACTTAATATGTATGTACTTGGGGGGAGGGTAAGAAAGTGTGGGTAGGTCCGAAAAGCAAATATGTATGTATTTATGTAGGTATGTGCCTGTATCTGTTGCATTGTTTGTGTATAAATAAATAAATATTGGTTATTATTTTGAAATGGTTAAAAACAGTACGCTGACTCTTTGTTTATTTAACGTTTTATTCTTATTGATTTAAGCCAACCTTTGGAAGCAATGAGTCTGTCTTGAGTTCTCGATCAGTTCGGTACGCTGGAATTAACAGAGAAAAATCAAAATATTTTAATTAACAGTTAAAAACAAAAAAAAAAAAACAAAAAACAACAAATTAACTGATTGAAGTAATTAAAAACAAAACTGGTATTAAAATTCCGATTTAAATCATTTTTATTTCATTGAAATTAAAATTTATAATTATACACAATCATTTTAAAGAGAGGAATGTTTTTATTAGTGTTACAACTGACAATGTAGTTTTTGCGATCATTTATTAATTTAATTATAATAATTATAGCAAAAAAATATATAAAACTGCAAAAAACTACATATATGTAAATTATAATAATTATATGTAATTTTAACAAATTTTCTTTCAAAAATTAAAAAAAAAAAAACAGAAAAGTTGAGTGTAAAGAAAATTGGAAAATACATATTTAGAAAACATGTATAAAAAAAAAAATAAAAAATATTTTAAAATAGAAATAAATGCTTATAAAAGTTGACTTACCGCTTAAGTTCTGTATAAGTTTAATATAACATCTTTTATTATAAGACTTGCTGTGCCCGCCACGTCGTTGACTTCCTGACAATATTTTGTTCGAGTTTGCTTTGAAAGTAATTCACAACAAATTTTAAGGCTCTCACTTTTATAGTGCTTCAGTTATGGTTTATGTATTTTCTTTATATAGAGGTACCCCACCCTGGATAAAATTCTGAAATTTATATAAAATTCTAAAATGATTGTAGAGTTATGTAAATATTTTTTAAAATATCCCAATTTCAAAAATAAAAAGTGCTGCCAAGTTTGCAGTACCAATGAATTGGTAATTTCTTACTTTAACAACTTGTTTCTATTTTCTCTTGGAAATGGGATGTTTTGGAGGAAAAAAAGGTATCCTATATTTGAATCAAGATACTAAGGTACGTCCCTACAAAATTTTATCAAAATTCATATAGTGGTTATTACGTGATGCGAACACAGACAGACAGTAAAAATACAAAATTTTCTGATTTGTATTCCATTTCGATTACTAACTGCACCAGAAATAAAATTTTCAAAAAATATTTCATGTACAGAAATGGTCCTGTTACAGTTTTATTATATGTATAGATATAGATATTTTTTGGGCGATTTAAATCAGTACCGCGACCAAAATGACCTTTTGTACAGCTTTAACAAGCTACCAAGTTTCAAAAACCTTATACGGTGAGAGATCATTCATATACCCTGGAGATAATATAGAGAGCCCTCTAGGAATTTTGATCTACACATTCCCAAGTACGTAGTACGTGTTCTGAAGTCTTATCCTGCAGCTTACAGTACCTGCATATGAAGTAATGGTACCAAGGACCACAATATCCATTAAACCAAAAAGTAAGTAGCTTTAAGTTACTGTTGTTGATTGACAGCAGTAGTAGTCTTTAGGATGTATACCGAGATATCGTGACAAAACACTTTGCTTGTCCGAGCACTGTCATATATTTGCAATGGCTAGAAAACTCTAATTCTACCCAGGAATAAGTTATTTTTCCTCAGCATATCCCCTGGATACTCCCAAGGAAACATTATGGTTCTATAAATCTACGTCGGGCCCCTAGGTTGGAAATTTACTAACGTTGGTTGGCTCACTACTAACGTGAACCTTGTGACTTGGAACCCAACAAAGTGTTAAACTGTAGTAAGGACCGATTTGGTTTAGAGATGTCGCACAATTTCAGCCCTTAGCTTAAATGCGGTTAAGGCCTCAGAGTGCTTAAAATGTAAACTGAGTGTTCCGTTTTTAGCCGCTAAAGGAAATACACACAAATAAACAACATGGTAACATAGAAGAACTACTAAACCTTAGAGCAACAGACAGTCTTTTGTAGTCCACACAGATTATGTGCTACTCTATAGACCGATATACCGATTAGTAGCGTGCTAGTTTATCAGTATGGAGGTTGCGGGCTCGATTTCCGTCAAAGACTCTGGGTCTTTTCTGCAAACAAACAAAAAAATCTTCGCTAAGGTAGTGTTGTCTTAAAAAAAAAGAAAAAACTGGGAAGGGTTTGAACACAGGGCATCATACCCAAATACCAAAAAAATAATAAGAAGTAGTAAACAATTTAATTCGAGATTAATAATTTTGATATGTATGGGAGTTTCTTTTGAACCTTAACAGCAGACTCTTGAAATTTATACCGTGATCGCATTATACTATGATCGCATAAGGAACAATTAAAAAAAAATATTTAAAATCTGCCGGCGTATTTAGTGCTTTTAGTTTAAAAAAGATCTCTAACAATCTTCCTTAAATACAATACAAAGAGCAATACGTCAATATAAGCTGACTTAAAAAAAGATGAACTTTGTTGAAGGCTCCCTCAACATCTAGGAACGCACATAATACACACTCCATACTGTAACCTGCGCCCTACATAATCAACGACATCATAAAGCGCACTTTCATTAGATTTAACCTTAAGATAAGCGTAATAAGCGTCACTAATGACGTGCGTATCAACTGTGTTCCTAACGTGTAGATCGATTAAGCGCCCTAGTGTTTAAAAACGGGTTGTTATTATGTTAGATTCGATGCCAATTTGGCCGTTTTGAAATCTAGTTTTTTTTTTTTGCAAGAACTGCTTTTATGGGATATCGTGATATGAGATCATCGAGTGTGGACGTTAAGGGTTTTTAATCTCTTACGGTTAATTTAACATCAGTACTAATTCCATTTTTAAAATAAACAGTTTATTTCATTGCACAGTAAACAAGCGAAAATTCCATATTCCACCTTATTGACTTTTCACATATTGTCACATTCAATTGATTTATTATTGTAAAATTGGCACGAAGCAAAGCATTTTTGAAATATTTTGTTTGATCATAAAACTGCATTTTTAAATTATTAAAAAAAAAACGATACAAATTTAAGATAGCAAAATAAATAAATAAATTAGTCAAGTGCGAGTTAAACTCACACACGTAGGGTTTCGTACTATGTTCAGTATAATTTAAAAATTCCAGTTGTTTATTTCTTTATGTCTTATGGGGCACCCTTAAATTTTAAAATTAAAGTAATATTCGCGAAAATTGCATCATAATTAGAACACCCTTTAAATTTTAATATGTAATTCATTTTATAGCGGCCATGGTAATACACTTTCTATTAAAATATCCGGAGCCTACCTATTGCGGTTAAAAAAATAATGTATTATTCGTGAAAAAAATGTCACTAATGGACACCCTTTAATTTTAAGTATTTGTTATAGCGGCCGAAGTAACACATCTACTGTAAACATTTCAAGAGGGTATCTATTACGGTTTCTTATATCATGTCACTGTCGGAACACCCTTTAATTTTATCATTCATTATAGTGGCCATGGCATCTTCCTTTTTATAAATATATTAAGAGTCTACTTATTGCGATTAAAAAATAAGTCACTATAAGTGAAAAACATGTCACTGTCGGAACACCCTTTAATTTTTAGTAATTGTCATATCGGCCGTGGCAACACATCTTCTGTACAAAATTTCAAGAGTCTACCTGTTACGGTTCAAGAAATAAGGCTTTATGCATGCAAATCACGTCACTGGCGGAAAACCCTTTAATTTTTATTATTTGTTATAGTGGACATAGTTATACACCTCCTGTAAAAATTTCAAGATTCCACCTATTCATTCAAAACTTAGGATATATACATGCAAATCACGTCACTATTGGAACACTCTTTAATATTTAAGTTCAATTTTGTATACTTGTATAAAACAAACATAGTTTTAATTACAGTCTGCAAATTGTAAGTGGTTTCCTCTTACAGCTCAAAAAAAAGACATAAACGTAAATAACACGTCACTGTTGGAACACCCTACGTTTTAGTATTTTTTGCTATTTTGGCCGCAGTTATACACTTTTGGTAAAATTTTCAAGAGTCTACCTATTATGGTTCAAAACTTATGCCTTATACATGCATTTCACACCACTATCGGAAAACCCTTTAATTTTTATTTTTTTTTATACTTGTTTATATAGTGAACTAAGTTTTAATAAATGTTTGTAAATTTCAAGTGTATCCCTCCTACAGTTCAAGAAATAAACACATTTTCGTAAATAACACCTCTCTATCGGAATACCCTATAAGTTTTAGTATTTGTTGCTATAGCGGCAACAACTATACATCATCTGTGAAAATTTCAAGAGTCTACCTATTACGGTTCCAGAGATAAAAGGCGCTGACAGACGGACAGATATTTTAGCGAAAACAATAGGGTTTCGTTTTTACACTTTGTGTACGGAACCCTAAAAATCGTAAACTCAGAGCTGTACATTTACAAACAAAAGTTTTAAAATACCTTTTATGTAGAGTCTCATTGAGAAATTTAGTTTTTATACCTCTTCAAGCAAAAAATGCTTTAACGAACTTAGTCCTATTTAGGTAAATCTTTCACTATAAGAACAAGTTTACAATCGCTATCGACTGTACAATTTAAGGAATAACACGCAAGTATATGTTCTGTCGTTTCGCTACTCCTTCTTTAAATAATGCATAATGCATATTTAAGGTTGGTTCTCTCAGAAGCACTGAAAGCCGTAAGTCTTCGTAAAGTCTTTTTATCAATATAGAAACAACTTTTAAGTAGGGTTAGGCAAAATAAAATTATGTATAATGAAAAACAAAGCAGCAATTTTAAATTATGGCTGACCATACTCTTACCCCTTGTTTTGGAGTTGGAGGCCATCTAAACTCTCGCCACACCATTAGTGGCTTCTGTTGCAGTGCAACAGCACACTATGTTATTCCCCGAAGGGTTTTAACAACAACTTATCACTGGGGAAGTCCCCATGGAGCTACCGGTTCCTGTGGTACCATTCCTTTGGCTACTGGTCAGACGTCGAAGGTTCTTATCTTCCAGTTTCAGACCCCAGCAAACCTCGGCGACTGGTAGATAATTTTAAGGCATTTGTATTTTAAATATGATATCCGGCATGTGTTCGCCGCAGCTGCGAATTACAATAGACCATTCGATCAGTCCAATTACTACTTTTTCCAATAAATCTAGCGGTATGGCGTCTGGCTTTAGTATTGGCTTCCTATATTTCAAGAGTTGATGGTTTATCGCCATAAACCAATAACTTAACATAACCCCATAAAAAGTAATCCAGAGGTGTTAAATCGCACGAAAGAGAGGGCTAGTGAACAGGACCACATTCATTTTGCAAAAAATCGTTTGTTAAGCGCGCTGTATGGCAAATTGTGTCGTCTTGTTGGAACCAAATGCCACTGATGTTTAGCTGATTAATTTTTGAAAACTAAAATTCAGCCAACAAAGCTCAATAGCGCTCGCCATTTACCATAACGGGAGCTCCTTTTTTATTTCGAAGAAAATATTCCAAGTCGTCGACGAACAAAGACCAACAAGTTGAGAACGACAACGTTTCGACATTTCGGCATCTTCTTCAATACTTCGCGCTATAGCAGTAATATTCTCTTCAGTACGCCCACTTCTTTGTCTTATGAATGGTTTTGAATCGATAACAACAAAATTAGCGCGAAAAAGATTAACAGCTGCAGGAATAGCTTGCTCACTAGGCCAATTATATTGACTGTATAGTGAGCGAAGAGCTCTGTGAACTTCGCGAACTGAAAATTTCATAATTTGAAAGCGTTCTGGCGTTAATTTATGGGTTTGGCGTTAAAATAATCGTTATGACCGTTAAACCTTACTGAACAAAAATGTCAACACAGTTTGACATACTCAGCTGTCAAACCATTGTTATCGTTATTGATAGTTCTTATGTAGCTAAAAAAAAAACACCCTTTACAATGACTTTTATTTACTTTGTATGGGAGGTATGGGAGCGGTCGATGGCATATCTGGTGCCATATTCTGTAATTCTCGTAGCTAAATCTATCATTAAAATTCTAAAAATGCACCAACAAATTACGAGTATTCTTACAACAACACTCATAATTTGTTTGTGCATTTTTAGAATTTTAGCGATAGATTTAGCTACGAAAATTACAGAATATGGCATCTGCTCCAGTCAATTGTTGTGCGCATTAGTAAAGAAGTTAGTCATAAAATTTAAAAGTAATGAATATTAACATTATATATGAAGTGCCACGCCCATTATTCATATTCTTTCAAGATGGCTCCTATTATTATTTTGTATAGGGGTTACTAAAGCCCCTTCGCTCCTTAAAGATTTCTGGTATCAGACTGTACACCTTATTTACTTTAGTCTTTTACTTTCAACTGTAGTGATGTCAGACTACCTGTCGACATTCTTCCTCATCACAGAGTCTATGGTAATTGCTAACCTTTACTTGTGGCTAAGGCACAGCATCTCCATATAATATGGTTCTATTCGTTGTCCTTTTTTATGTTAGCCTATTTCGAGGCACAGTCTGCAAGTATCGTCTTTCATCGTTTTTTAACTTAGCCAGATAATACTTGAGAGTCCTTGACCTGTATAGTGGGCAGCTATAGCTTTTAAACAAACAGACACACGTTCGCCTATTTGTATACAGCTTTATACCCCTCCCCTTTCTGCATTTATATGCGCAATATGATTAATTAAATCTACGATGAATATCAAAGTCAATAAAACATCAAGGTTAAAAATTAAAAAAAAAAAATATTTTCATTTACATTTAATTACGAATGTGTTTCAACTCAAAACTACTTTTCTATTTATTCAAGCTTATGCAATTAAGCTTTTTAACAACAATTCATATACAGACATTTCTGATTTTAATACATTTTTCTTGTTTTAATACATTTTAGGGTAATAATGAGACATTTTAAGAATCTCATACGAAGTAATCGTTTTCTATCCAACACCAACTATTTATTGTATGGGTTGGATTACAGATAGCAAACCTAATGTCTTGTTGTTGTTATTTTGCATTTATAGCAAACATTTCTTAAATTAATTTCAATTCTGTATCAGGCTTTTAAACAATAGAAAATGATTAATTTGCTGCCGCCATCATGTTTGAAATGTTTTAGCATAAAAAATTTTATAATTTTAATATGAACACTACGAGCCACATAATTAAGGAAACAAGTTTTATAATATTTATCAGCATGACACTAATAGTTATGGTGGTCAATATGAGGAAATTTTTATTTTGGATTTTTTTGCTTTAGTTTCTCCATTCTAACGCAATATTTTTTTTTAAATTTGAAACAAAATTTTAAAAAAAATTTTAAAACATTATCAAAAAAACTTAAAAACAATTTTCTAAAAAAAATTGTCAAAAAAATTTTTTTACAAAAACTTTCCAAAAAATGTTACAAATTATTTTCCAAAAAATTTTCCAAAATATTTTACAAAAAATTTTTAATAAAAATTTACCAAAAATTATCAAGGCAAATTAAAAAAAAAACATTTTACAAATAATTTTCCAAAAATGTTTTTTTACAAAAATTTTCCAAGAAAAATTTTACCAAAAATTAAAAAAAAAATTCAAGAAAATTTTTACAAAAAATTTTTAACAAAAGTTTTTTAAGAAATTTTCTATCAAATTTTTACAAAATATTTGAAAAAAAATTTTTTTTCAATAGTTTTGCAAAAAGATTTTTTTAAAAATTTTCAGCAAAATACTTAGAACAAAAATTTTCTATAAAATTTAAAAAAAAATGTTCTATACAATTGTTACAAAAAATATTTATAAATTTTTACAATAAAATTTTCTATATAATTTTTACAAAAAAAAATTCTATAAAATTTTTACAAGAAGGTGACGATATACATACATATACACTGCCGCTCATCTGAATAGGTTGAACATTTTAACTATTGTTTTTATTAAAAATCTTAAAAAGTGTTGCTCAAAAACCAAATAAAATACGTTTATTATTAAATTACATGCTTTAGGTAAGACCCGAGCAAAAAAATGAACGGGAATATTTTACCGTTATAAAAATATTTGATATCAAACAAATTTTGTCTGAATACAGTGTATTTTTTAGCTCATCAGAATAGGTTGGTGTTTAATGTCATCAGTTTGCAATAAATATTTCTTGCGAATGGTCGGTTTTCATACGTTTTTTTTTACATTATAAACTGCTGAAATAATTAATACTTGTAATGTAACATGTAATTTAATAATAAACGTATTTTAATTGGTTTTTGAGCAACACTTTTTAAGATTTTTAATAAAAACAATAGTTAAAATGTTCAACCTATTCAGATGAGCGGCAGTGTATCTATCGTATACGAGATTTTGCTGATTAGTGAAAAAAGCGAAGTTCTTTTACTTGTTTTTTTTCTTAGGGTTGCCACCAGAGAATGACAAAAGTATCATTTTTAGTACTTATTAAGTATTTAAGGCAAAACATGTATAAATGTGTATAGCTACAGCTCAAAAAACATACCATACTCCATACCATACTCATATCAATTTCCACTTAAATACCTACAAGTATAGGCAGAGAATAAGTGTTCGCATACTTGTTCATTATTTGTCGCAATACAACTAAGTATAAGTAAAAGTTGGATAAAGTATTGGCTATACCCATATTTGTAAGTATAGAGAAGGAATAAGTACAAGTATGTAAATACTCTAAGTATAAATACTCTAAGTATACTAAGTATACTTAGAGTATTTTATAAATATATGTAACTATATATATTAATTATTTCACAATTTAAAAATAGGTTCATTCCTTCATCCTTATTATTTTGGTTTTCCATACTTAACCAATGTTCGTTTATAAACAAAATATTGTCAAACATCATACACCGTTTTATACACACAATTCCTAAAAGTAGTTGTTTTACTTATAAGTATACTTAAGAGTATTATAACTACTTTTCCATACTTGTAAGTATTAGGTAGTTATAAGTATGGGTATGACAGATACCCATCACATTATCTACGTACAACTAGTTGTACTCATACATGCATTACGTATAGAATTTTAAGTTCGTTGTGTGCATAAATAATGTTTGTTGTAAGTCTTGAGCACACCCATACTTATTTCACTGCAAATGCGTATATGTAGGTATTATCTGTGTTATAAGTATAGGTATAACTAATACCCAAAAATATGTGTAAATACTTAACTACATTTATTTAATAAGTACTTTTTGTCAGTCTCTGGTTGCCACTTCTAACTACTCTAGTGACGGAAAATCCGAATCCTAAGGTCGAGTAAACTATCAAAGTATCCAAAAAAGCACATTTGAGAGGAGTTAAGTGTTTTTTCTATATGTATGTATGTATTTATGTAAGTACCCTGCAGGAATTGTCAGTAGTGAAACTGTACTTACAACATTTGCTTGTCATTGAAAATCCACTACTGGCATTGGTACTTTTGACTAGGTAGTTCTTTTGGGACCTTAAGTATCCCGCGGGAACCCAATGTTGAGTACGGGATCACTCCTAATGTTTAATAATGATTTTAAAGCAATGAATCTTCTTTTTTGTCTTGTTTGTCAAATATTTGAGCAGTGTAAACGTACGTTAAGTTAAATTATCAAAAATATAATCACCGCGGAAGTAAACAGTGTATTTTTATACTTTTTTTATTGTGTAATTAATCAACTTAATTTCATAAACGTTTTTTTTTTTGTTTTGTTTTCCTCTAAAAATAAAATAATTCTGATACAATATGCATTTTTAACAGTCTAATTTTACCATTAATAACGTATTAATAAAAACACGATTTGTCACATGTTTAGCCGGAATTTTATTTTTGTTTTAATTTTAAATTTACGAAAGTACGAGGGTAATTCATATCGCTTTGCAATATCATAACCACTAAGAAAATCTGCTATTGATTGAAAAAAAACTGCGATGGCATTCAAACACTGCAGTGAAAAGCAGTAAATCTAAAACAGTGATGGATATACTAGCGAGGTCGACATAAATACTCTATACATACGTATTGTTTTATTCTCATCAAGGCACATTAATCAGGTAGCCTCACTACGGAGGGAAATATTAAGGCGAAATTTTTAAAATTTTTTTATAGATAGTTTTTATAAAAGTTTGATAGTTAAACGTCTTTTAAGAGGAAAAATTGTAAATTTAACTGTCAAAATCTATTTAAAAAATTATAATTTTTTACCTTAATATTTCCCCATAGGCTTTTTCATTTAGGTCGTTTGAAAGGCCTTTTGGCTCTCTCTTCTAAAAGATCTTTACCACACTTTCCTACCTCCCTTCTAAGAGAAGGGAAGCGTGATGTTATATTTTTTCGTGTCCTTTCTTTTCTGCACAACGTGCCAACATATTTAAAATCGAAAACCCGTTAAGGATATATAAATATATGTATATGTACCCACACATGTTGTGTGCGTCCTGGCAATATTTTGTATGATTTTGCTTTGAAAGTAATCCACACCAAATTTTAAGACCCTTACGTATTTACTTTATATAAAGGTACCCATCCTTGGTTAAAATTTATATAAAATTCTAAAAATGATTGTAAAGCTCTGTAAAAGGTGTTTAAAATAAGTATGTATTTTAATAACAATATAATTCCAGAAAGTAAAAATACATATCAAATACAAATTTTATTCACTGGCTATTTGGCATTTTTTTAAAACAGCGCCATCTGTTGCGCAACTGCGCTTAAAATATACCGCTTTCAATTCAGATTTTGTGTGTTTAAAATATACCCTTTCAAAAATAAAAGGTACCTTTAAATCGGTAAAATATCGGCATATTTTTTCGGCTTTTTCTCCACTTTCTTTTGGAAATAAGATATTTTTGAGGAAAAAAAATTTTTTTTAAATTCATCCAGTAGTTTTTCCGTGATGCGAATACAAACAGAAAGGCAGACAAATAATTTTACTGTTTTATTGGTTTTTATGGGTGGTTCGGCCCTCCAAAGTTAGTGGGGGTCCGTTATACATTTGGACTCGATTGGGGCACTCTAAATGGGTCAAAGTGGGATTAAAAATTTGGCCTTTCGGGTCAAATTCCGGGCCATCAAATTTCATTTTAGAGGTATGGTTCCTTGGGCAGTTTCTTATTTTGATGCCTAGAATACGATTTTCCTTGTACGTTGAGCGACTATTTTGCCTCCATACAAATCGACCCGGCCTAATACATATATATGTATCTTACCTTTAACTTTATCTTTAATATTATATGCTCGTGAGCTGAATGCCTTAGTTGCTATTGCTTCTATTTATAATTAGCTTAGAATTTTAACCGTAAGCTAATTCTTTTAATAATAAGAATTTCTACAACAATATAAGAGTTTACAATATAGCTGACGTCTTCAATATAATAATGTAGCTGACTACACGGCCACAAATGTAGCCAACGGCATTTGTAGTCGTGTAGCGGTATAACTGCTGTCGTGTGTGTTGAAAGCTAATTATAAAATGCTTTAAATTCCTTCGTGAATAAGATCTTTGAATCGAAAGGAGCCGCAATTGCTCACTTTAAGTATCTGTTATTACTTTTAGGATTTAAGAGCTTTTCGTTATAATAACGAGGATAGTTCTAAAGTTCTCTACGTGTATGAAATAAAATTTTCACTTTGTGATTTTGCTTAACTATGAATAATAATACTGGGATTACTCGTATATAATTTCCAAAACTCTACCTATTATAATTTCCAAGTTACACTATGATATATATATTATCAGTGTAGAAGAAGAAGTCCACCATTTTAATCCAACCTGTTTTTTTGCTCGAGTACACACATTAATATGTGAGATATTCGTACAAATTTTCAACACTCTAGCTGCATAATGTCTATGGTAGTTAACCCGCCCACTCCAAGTTTTTTTTTTTTTTTGTTGTATATACATTGTTGTATCTGCATTGAAGGAGTGGGTTGGGTACCCGCCACTTTTTGCTAGACTATAAAAGCTAATAAGAGAGTTACTTGTACAAAAATTCTGGACTCTATAGGTACAGTAACTTTCTTTGTATAAGAGGTACTACGCCCACTGTTCTAATCCAGAAAGTTTTTTTGCTAAACTATTTACATTAATCTGAGAGTTATTGTTACATTTCATAGCAAAACAATAATATGTACCTAAAGGGTAAAAACGTAACCCAATTTTTCTAGCTACAACGTCTGTCCGTCTGACAGCGCCTTTTATCTCTGGATCCGTAATAGGTAGGCTGATAACATTTGCACAAAAGTTTTATTACTATGGCCGCTATAATAACAAATACTGAAAATTAAAGGGTATTCTGATGTGGCCGGAACATTTGCGTAACTATAACTATAACAAACACTAAAAATTAAAGCGTGTGATATTTATTTAAAAAAAATGCTTCAATACACGTATGTATGTACATATAAAGAATTAGAAGTATGTGAAATATACATATCAAGTGCTAAGATAAGACTGAGAAAAATTAAATAAAGCAAAATATGTTTTCCTATAACTAAACTGATAAGATTAAATTCTTTGAATGCTCTGCAACATTTAATTACTCGATTAAATTTATTTAAACACACTTTCAAATGATGATTTTAACACATCATATGTAACTACCGTTAGCAGTTTACTGTTATTAAATCAGTCCTCAATTATTGTTTTTTTATTTTTTTTAGTTGACTTTACAATATCATCTACATGAGTAAGGCTGGCTAATCTTAATGTAAAAAAATTTATTTAATTAATTGCTTGTAATTTTTTAAAACTGTGATAATTTTAAATATAAATAATTAAAAAACAAAAAAAAACATCGAATAATGGGTCTACCAATGGAGGTACAAAGCACAAAACCTCAAAATCTAGAATTACACAATCAAAAAGCCGATGAGGCCGCTAATAAAACCCAGGATGTAGAAGGCTCAACTAAAACCAAGCATAGAACCAGGTACATAGTGGTTTATCAAAAAAAGAAATAAAATTTGTGGCAATTAAAGAAAAATCTATATTTTAGCGGCATAGAAACTGCAGTTCATTTATTTAAGGGCAGCGTTGGAGCTGGTTTGTTTGCCATGGGCGATGCTTTTAAAAATGGTGGTTTGGTTGGGTCCGTCATATTTTTGCCCATAATAGCTGTGATATGTGTTCACTGTGAACAAATGTTGATTGCTGGCTCCATACTGGCTGTGGAACGAACAAAAGGTGCAACATTTTATGATTATCCGGATACGGTGGAAAAGTGTTTCGAATATGGCCCTAAACCGTTTAGGCGTTTGGGCAAAATTTTCCGAGTATTAGTGGAAATGTTTTTATGTGTAACCCAATTTGGATTTTGTTCAATATATTTTGTCTTTATATCGGAGAATTTGTATCAGGTATGATTTTTCTTCAACTGCAATAAAAAAGTAATTTCATAGTTTTCTCTTTTAAGATTTTAGAATCCTACGGCTACAATATAAGTTTCAGTTTTACCATGCTTTTATGTTTGCTACCAGCTATGCTGCCCTCCTTGATGACCAGCCTAAAATATATCTCACCCGTATCAGCCCTAGCCAATTTTTCACTTATTTTCGGACTGGTAGCCACCCTCAGTATAGCTTTCTTGGATGGCCCAATGCCTTCACCATCCGAGAGATATTTTTTTACCAATGGCACTCAAATGTCTTTGTTTTTCGGTACCGCTCTATTCTCCTTTGAAGGTATTGCCCTAATTCTACCTTTGCGCAATGCTATGAAGCATCCGGAGAAATTCAACAGTCGTTATGGCGTCTTGAATGTTACAATGGTGGGCATTACGGCAATTTTTATTGTTACCGGATTTATCAGTTATCTCAAATGGGGCGAAGATGTTCAAGGCAGCATAACCTTAAATTTGGATCCAGAGAATAAGTAAGTACAATTATTTTCAGTAACAAAACAAGGTAAAACAAGAATTTTGAAATTCAAAAAGCTGGATAGAAAAGTTTGGAATATAAAAACCATAAATAACACACAAAGACCAAAGGATTAATTGAAAATAAAATAACAAGAGTGCTATATTCGGCCATGCCGAATCTTATATAACCTTCACCATAGTAATGCTATATATTGTGTTACCCTCTTATGTTTCTTTGAAAAATTTTTTAGAAAATTTTTAAGAACATTTTTTTGGAATTTTTTGTAAAAATTTGTTTTAAGATTTTTTTTATTTTTTTTTGGAAAATTTTTTGTAAAAGTTTGTTTGCAGAAGTTAGAAAAACATCCTGAAATCTATATTTCGTCTAAAGCAAAAAATCCTTGAAAAAAATTCCGCACACGAACATCCTGGGCCTATTGACTGCTCCTGGTTACCAGTAGGCAACCTATGGGTCTATTGGCTAGTTCTATATGTATTGCTTCCTATAAAGGCCTTTAATACAAATCAAAACAGAAAAACCATACCAACCTAAAAATAAACAAAAAATCGGCCTTCGCAGTGGGTTATTGATCCCCCGATCAATAAACCTCTCTTTAAAAGCGAAAAAAATGTGAAAAAATATAGCTGTGCGTGGTTTTTGCCCGCAGTCTCAAAAGAAATGATCTGATGGTGCTGAATTACAATCCCTGGAGATTGGTGGTCTTAAATCTTCTGTATCTCGTCTAGTGCCTTGGCAAATTACATTACTACCCCAACACGGACAGACGGACAACGCTTAATCAAATAGTTCAAAATGATAGAATTATAAAAATAGTTCAATATAATATAATTCCATTATATTGAACTATCGGAAAATAAAAGTGATTGAGGTTAGGTTTTAGTTTATTACTTTGTGGAAGGTAAAACGATTATCGGCGAATACTATTCAGAGCTAATATTGATTTCTATCAAAGACGATATCACCTAAGAAAAAGTTCTGTTGAGTACGATCTGCTATCCCATCCATATAATTAATCTCCAGCTTTAGCCGCTTGCAACTATTTCCTGTTTCCAAATATAAAAGAAATGGCTGAGTACAAAGCGATATGATCTTAACAGAGGTCATCTTTGAAACAAAAGCCTATATATTGTTGATTTCACAAAACCTTATACAATAATAATAAAATAATAAAAACACTATAAAGACGCTGAACTAATTATATCGAAGGCACATTTATCAGGTAACTTCACTAAGGAGGGGAAATATTAGCGCGAATATTTTTATTTTTTTATATAGAGTTTGACAGTTAAACCACCATTTAGGGGGAAAAACTGTAAGTTTATCTGTCAAAATACATAATGAAGAAAACAAATAAATACAAAATCCATATATGTAAAAAAATAAAAATTTTACTCCTAATATTTCCCCTCCGCAATGAGGCTACCTGATAAATGGGCCTTGATATCGATCCTAGGCATATTCGACAGTTAACCTCACTACGAAGAGGAAATATTAAGGCAAACATTTTTAAATTTTTTTATATGGAAGTTGATAGTTCAACTTCCATTTAAGGGGTTCCCCTTTAAAACATAAAAAAATTGGAAATTGTTGCCTTAATATTTACCCTTCGTAGTGTGGCTACCTGATTAATAAACCTTGATATCGAGCCTTAAACAAATATATTGAGCAACAAATTTCATATTCAGCTTTTCTAAAAAAAAAAACAAATATTAGAAAAACAAAAAAGAATTGAAATTCTTAAAAATTTCATCTCTTCATATGTTGTCATTGATTTGTCGACTACACTGTCAAACTCTGTCAATATTTTGATATGAGCTGCCTCATCGAGCATGCGTGTACTATATTGAATCAGTTTCCGTTTATTTGCTTAAATATTCGAACTCGTACTTCCCAATATTGCTCTATAAAAATAAAATATGTGTAAATTATATTTTGTAAGTAATTCGAAAATTTAAATTTTCCTTCATTATGTTTAATTTTTTTTTTTTTGTTTTTTATATTAAAGACTAATGGACCTTCCCTCGCACCATTTTATATACATACATAATCAATAAAGCTTATACAAATAAAGTTCGAAATTTGTAACAGCCTAATATGAAACATTGGACTGACTATAACAGAAAATATAACAGGATATATGAAAATAACTGAATCCTTCTGTATATGTATTCCGATTAAAAAATTAAATTTAATAAATTTTTATTTCAGATTATCCCAAGTCGTTAAAATTGCAGCCGCCTTGGGAGTGTTCTTCGGTTATCCAATACAATTTTTTATTATGATTAGAATCATCTGGGTGCCCATGAAACAAAACTCATCTACTGCTCAAAAGTACCCTATTACAACGCAAGTAACTTTGAGATTTATATTGGCAGTAATGACCTGTAAGTACATAATTACATTTTTTTTTAATTTTTAATGAAACAACTATCCAATTTTTTATTTTCCACAGTTGGTGTTGCTTTGATGGTGCCTAAATTGCAATTATTCATATCGCTTATTGGTGCTTTTTGCTCCACAGCTTTGGCTTTTGTTTTTCCCGTTTTTGTAGATTTTGCTATCAGAGCCCAAAGGCCTAAAGGTTTAAATACTTGGGTTTATTTGAAAAATATGTTAATATTGGCTATAGCTATTTTGGGCATAGTCACAGGTACCTATGAAAGTATTGTTGAAATCATTAAGGAGTTTAGATGAATTGAATTTTAGAGTTCGTTTGGTTTCTTTCTTTATTTGTGTAAAAATTGTTAATGTAATTTTACTATTCTGTTAAAAAAATGTATTGTATGCCATTTATTATTTCAGTTTAAGTTTATTAAAATCTAGTGTAAATGTTTTTAAAATTTAATATACTGTTTTAATAAGTGTTATTTGTAAAGATAAAAAATAATCTCAATTTTTAAGTTTGTAAATAAATCCAAAAGTTAGCAATACTTTATTGGAACAAAGAAAAAAATCGAACTAATTGTATTCTAATTTTATTTATTATACTTTAATATAGTTGCCATTAACATTTCAACAACTGCAACGGCAAAAACTTGTTTTAATACACACAAATCTGACAAAAGTTCAAGAACAACAGGTTCTTGAATTAAACATTGTTGGCTTTATTGAGCGCAATAATAGATTGCTTTTTTCTAATAAATTAGTTGTATTTACTTTCTGTTACTGCAGCTAGAGTAAAGTTCCATTCAATTAATATTTACACAGATTTATTACCTTAGTTACAATTACAATTCAGCCTGTTGTTTTTTCAATTTTTTTGCTTCAATTTTTTGCTTATTCTTTTCTTTTTTCTTAATAAATTCACTTTTATCTAAATTATTTTGGAAGAATGTAGTTTCCTTGCGGGCCTGTGAGACCTCAGTCATCAGACGTTGTTTATGTACAGCCTGTTCGTAGTTCATGCGTTCTGTGAGATGACACCATTTGAAGCGCGGCAAGTATTTCATGCTCCACAGATAATCATAGAATTGTGATTTTTTGCGTGTGGAAATTTGTTTGTTATTAAGTAGAGGTACAATTTGTTTCGCAACACGCTTTGATTCGAACTCCACCCAACCTTCAGTGAAGTGACGTGCAAAAGGTTTACGTTTTTTCTTCTTTTTATCATTGGCTGGAAAATATTAAACAAAAAAATATATTTTTATACAAATATTAATTTAAAATTTTAAAAATATATTGAATTTAAAGAATGTGGGAAATAGTAAACTATTTAAAAAAAATAATGGCTTTCTAACACTAGGCGCAAGCATTTTTCCTCCACGTTTTTTTTTTTTTGAGAAGTGGTACTACTTCCTAAATCTATAAAAACTATTCACGTGTAAACCTCTTTTGAATTGAATATTTTTAACTGATCGTGTTGTTCATTGGAAAGCGGTTAAAACAAACTTTTAAATGAAGGTATAATTTAAAAAATATTATTCCATCATGAGGCAGTCGGAGAACATATACAGGTATGTTCTGTAATCCGAAAACGAGTGAAGTTGAATCCGAATGAAATTTTAAATTGCCATAACTTTTGAAACTTACAACATTTTGAAAATATTTTTTTTACATTTGATTAAAGACCATTCACATAACTTTGTTGATTGCTAATCTTTTAAAATAATAGGCGCAACTAAGTTATATTTTTCTTTAAAAATTTATTCGATTTCAATTTCACTCGGTTTCGGATTACAGAACATACTCGATAAATTTTTTGCGAGATTTTGTTATTGAAAGTGCAGTTATTACTTAATAACAGAAAATATTTGCTTCCTGATTCTTAAAAATAAAAATGGCAGAGCTAATAGCCAGGGTATAACAATTTTAGCCTCCTCCATGATCTGCAACGCGACCTATACCTTCATACAGGAAGTGAGAATACCCCAATTCAGCTTGTAAAAATGTTAGTTATATATTGTGCTCAACCAATATACGATATAAAAATTAAATTTTGCAAGGTTATACAAGATAACCAATACGATTTTATATTGCTGATTAATACACCACTAATTGTACTGAAGTACAGCTATTCGAGGAAGCCAATCAGCCAGTGCGAGAAGCAGACACAGACCACTCGAAGGCCGAGACAAAGATGGCTTATTGACTTTAACAAATGACACGCGTGCGCGTTGTATACGACTGAGGAGGAAGACGGTGAAACAGCACCTTCGTCATTGTCCAGAACTCTCTACTGACACGGGGCCTTTTCTTGGGAGTTCGAGGCTGCAGGATCTTGCAGACCTATAAAACTGCGATAAAACTAGGATAAACTCATTAATCCGGACTTTGTGATCCCTTTGCACAAACCAAGTATTTATCTGCAAAAACCTTAAGTATCTTCCTTCTCATTCTATTTTCAGGCGTCACAAAGGAACCATAAGTATCTTAGTGATCTATTTTACGACTGCGAAAAATCTTTAGTAAGCGATGCAGATGTTTAAATTACCATATAGAACATATTTTCGTTCAATCAAAGGATGGATATGCAAAAGCTGCGTCGGTGCTCGAAATTCATCAAAGAATTTAAAAAAACATTCAGGGAGGCTACTGTGTATTTCGATTCCAAATGTTTTTCGAAATACAATGTTAAAGTCATACAAATTCGAATGAGTCGAAAATTCGACGAGTCGAAATACGCAGTAGCCTCCCAGGTATGTGATGGAAAACGATCGATTTTATAACAATCGTTTTCAAAGGGTATAATGAATTTCAATCGATTTTGAAAATTATTTTTGAAACCATCTCTTAACATTTGAGCTTGAAAAGTATACCAAAAGATTAAAATCAAACAATAGTTAAGAATTTAGAAAAAAATATTAAAAAAAGAAAAATTATACAAAACAACCAAATCGCTTTAAAATCTATTCGTTTTCAAAATCGTTTCCATCACATTGGTGGCCAGTTATATATTTTTGTTTTTCTTCTTACCTGCTGGTAGCTTTTCCGGTTGTAAATACACTCGTCCAATTTTACCAAACTCTCCCAAAATCTCTCTAATGCGGGTAACATTCATGTGTTTGGGTATATTGGAAATGTATATAATGCCTTTCTTTCGTTTCTTTTTTGTTTTTTCTACACCCGATCTGCGTAAACTACTCAAGTCCATTTCATCATCATCGTCTTCCATAGGACTTTCATGCGCCAATCCAGAGACCTCAGCCACATCCTCATTCACATTGAATTTTTCAATGTTTTCTTGAACATTATCGACTACATTCTCTGGCTCTTTATCACTAGCATCAGCTTCCATAGTTTTTTCTTTGGATTTATTTATATTTTCCTTTATATTCTTTTGTTTCTTGAGTTTGACCGACATTTTAAATTTGTTTTTCTGTAATAAATTCAGATTTTATTAAAATTGTATTCAATTGAAGCACAAGAAATCAAAACAAATTAAACATTTCACGTGCAGTAGCAAGGCGAATTCATACCAGGTGGAGTCGATAGCCCAGCTGATTGTTTTTTGCTCTCGTGTTTTTGCTAATGTCTTGTCAAAAAAACATTGTTTCATACATAGATAACACATAGATGGTCAACTCTCCAAATGTCAAAAACGTGGCTATAAATGTCTTCACACATACGGGTACGGTGTGAATTCAACACGCATAGGGGAGTAAAATTTCTACTTACATTAACACACTATTACGCAATATATTTTTGCAATTTCCAATTATGTTATTAATTTTCAATTTTTGCAATAAGAACTTATTCACAGTTTAATTTATTTTTGATTTTTTAACAAAAAATATATTTCATTTTGTTGACATTTGTTAGGTGAAATTTATTTCTTTGCAGTATTGTATTTTTTTGTCTTTTAGGGGATGAAAATTTTAAATACAAAATAATAATTATTTTAAATTACTATTCAATATAACGTTTTTCGCACATATAAATATATTAGCAAAAATTCAAAAATATATATTTTTTTAAACATAAGTTTATGTAATTTTAGCATATAAAATTGAATGTAAAAAAATATGTTTTTTTTTTACAAAACATTTTATACAACTATGTGCAGTTTAGGTGCTGTGGTTAAATTTTTTTAATAACCAACACTTATACAATTTTGCCTACCAATACATTCTTAGACTTAGGTTTTTTGACAAGAGACTTAGGTTTTTGACATTTCAGTTGACTATCTATGTGTTATCTATGGTTTCATATTTGCTAATCTAATGTCAAAGTTGTTATTTTGTTGTAGTTGTTGTCCTACCGCTCACACCTGGTATGAATTCGCCTTGGAATTCGCCTTGTGCAGTAGTGATTTTTCAGCTGTTAAAATTACAGGGTGTGTTGTATAATTTTATTATTTCAAGTGTTGCCCTGCCTTGCAACATTAAAAATACAACACTGATAACTACAAAGCTGCACGAATGAAAAAGTACAGGTAAGCTAAATAAAAAAAACTAACAAAACAAACTCGAAAAAATACGTTACAGCACAAACGAGTTGTCGACATGAACGTGTAAAGTCGTTTTAGAAAAGGGGAGCGCGCGTTAGTGTTTCATTAAAAATGTAGTGCTACTAAAAATAAAACCAAACAAAATCGAATATTTATTTTAAAAATATTTAACGAAATCATTGAGAAAAATTATAATAAAATATTTCAACGAGAAATATGTTCAAATATTTCTATTTACCTGAACAACAACGAAAACTTAAAGAATTTACAACAACTTAATACAATACTAAAGTGCAAAAAATACAACAACATAAATACATCAAGAAAAAAAACAAGTTTAGAGTTAGAGCAATGATTAAAGTAACAAACTAAAATCTAAATAGTTTGTGTTGGTGGGATAATAGCTAGAGTTGTAATAAATTAATAAAAAATATACTTTAATAATTTTGTTAATTGTATACATTATTATATATAATTTAAAAATGGGTGATTTACCTATACCTTTCTTTTTGTATGCAGGCGCTATTACAAATAGTTTCTTTGAACAAAAACTGAATCATTAAATAAATAAACGTACCAACATAAAGCAACAATAACAACATTAAAGTTGTAGATTAAACAAATTAAATATATATGTGGTGTGTATGTACGGTTTTTGTATATTGGATACAATAAAATAACAACTGAAACCCATAAAAATTTAACTTTAGATGAGAATCACTAACATTCTTCGAAGAACAATTCACGTATTTAAGAACATATTGTGGTCTCTTTCTAACAAGTGCTGAGTTAATGATAAATAAACAAAAATTCCCTATTTGATCAAGTGTCCTTATAATTTTTAGACACTTATTAACACACATACTCACACACACACAAGACGTTTACGCAAACTCTCTTTACTAGTGTTTCACTAATTTGTAATAACAACCCTGCGCGGTATTAAAATAAATACAACTGCAACAACAACAACAGTAAGAATCACTAAAATTCTTAACAATGCAGCTGCTATTTTACGTTGATAATTTTTCTAACGCTGCCAGTAACAAATGCAACAACAACAGCTCACGCAACATTAACCCAGTGTACGCCATAAATTTTAATGTGAATGTATTTTCAAAGGCAAATTGATAACGAGTAAAAAAAGTAAAAGAATCAAGTGAAAAGAAATAATAATTAAATTCAAATAAATAATAACATATTGTTAGTTTGCGCAAAATAAAAAAAGAAAATAGAAAAATAAATAACTAAACAAGTGTAATTTTTTCGTTTGTCTGTCTGTCTGTCAGTCAGTCATTCGGTCGGTCGATCGGTTGATTGTGCTCGAATTTGTGTTTGCTTTTAATTTTGTTGTCTCTTTGAATATTTTTCTATTATTACTACTACCTATTGTTGTTTAGAAAAAGAAAGTTTGAAAAAACGTGAGTTTAGCCAACATGAAAGTCACCGTTTGTTTTGGTGACACACGCATTTTAGTGCCTTGTGGTGATGGAAATCTTTTGGTGAAGGATTTGATTAATGAAGCAACAAGACGTTATAAAAAAGCATCGGGAAAGGTAAATTGAATTAATTTTTATCGTTTTATTATTTTACAGACATGTTTAATTCAACATAGTCATATCTTAAGAAAAATTAAATTTGGCGGTTAAAGATTTTAAAATTATGCTTATGTATGTTTGTTAGTATCAGTGTATAAGAATTATTTACATCGTCCAGACATCACAAAACATTATAGGTTTTTATACCTATATGAAGTTTGACATTTGTCAAGACAAATTTATGTCAGGTCTACACACTATCTAGGTAATTTCGGACTGGGTTCCATGTTTTACACAGAGCATTTCGACTTCTACCTATAATTAATATTGTCGTGAAATTTATTGTCGTAATTTAAAGAAATTATTTCGAGGTTTTAAAAAAAAACAACAAAAAAACATAAAAAGGTTTTTTAATTAATAGCATCAATACCTATAATAAAATGATATAATCATTATCAATATAATGAAATACCATAGATATCTATCGCTGGAGGGTTATTTTACCATTAACTCTTAATGTACATTAGCTTAGCTAGTAAGTTGATTTGGCAAGGGTTCCCACAAGGCATATTAATCAGGTAGCCTCACTATGAAGGGGAAATATTAAGGCGAAAATGTTTAAGTTTTTTTTAGTTCAACTTGATAGTTCAACTTCCATTTTAAGGGGAAAAATTTTAATTTTAACTGTCAAAATCTATTTAAAAAAAATTTATTATTTTCGACTTAATATATCCCCTCCGTAGTGAGGTTACCTGATTAATATACCTTGGGTTCCCACCTCTGCATAATCCAAGGCGAATTTAAACAGGTGATTGCACGGGCGAAAATTCTCAGTATCTGTTTAATTTAGAAATGTAAAAAAAATTTTGAAATTAAATTTAAATTTTTTTTTAATTGTTTATTGTGTGGAAGTTTAAATAAAAATAGAAACAATTTAAAACAAAATTAAGTAAGTGCTACAACAATATACACAAGCGGAGTTCGGTGTTTCATGCAAACGGTATTGCAAAAGTTCAAGTGTAAAAAATAATAGCTTGTTTGTTAAATCCAACAACCAAATTCCAAAATTTTTTGTTGAAATTGAAAAAAGCTATGATACGCAATTACTTTTTCTCAAAGATGGTGCCAATAGAGATACGTGTGTGCAATTTGAAGATTTAAAATAACTTCCGTGGTATGTTAATTATTGCAGCCCGAAAAATTTTTATTATATCTGTTTACTTATTTTTTTTTTTTTGTTTCTACGAATGTTTTTGACAAGTGGCATAGATTTTGTAAAAACAAATTGCCTGTTGTTTTTTTATTGTTGTACTTGTAGCCCTGCAATCACCTGTATATATTCGCCTTGTCTATACATATAAAACTCAAGGCGAATTCATACCAGGTGGAGGCGTTAGCCCATCTGGCTGGTTTTGCTAATGTCTTGTAAAAAAAACATTGTTTTATATTTGCTAGTAGAATGTCAAAGTTGTTGTTTTGTTATAGTTGTTGCCATACTGCTCACACCTTGTATTAATTTTTATGATTTTGATGATTTTTTTTTTTTGAAAAAAAACAAACGCCAACCAATTTTTGACGATTTAATTTTATTAAGTTTTTGCTGATTTTGTGCTTTTGGGTCAAATTGCACTAAACACATTTTTGTATTTTTTCAAAAGATTATGAAATCGTACATACGATGACATGTTAGTACATTTTGACACTGGAAAATGTAGACAAAAAATAGTTAGCTGAACGCTCGAGTTTACTTGTTATGAATTCGCCTTGGTACAGAGCTATCATTCTGTTACACACATTGTACATTTCTAATCCACACTATCATACTTTTTTAGCACACATGCTATTTTTGACAGATCGTATGACTGAGTATGATAGTGAATCATCGCCTGAAGTTGTAGTTGACAAAATGCCTGTTAATGTTCTAATGTTGTATGTACTTGTTATGAAGGAAAATTCATATTTTACCATAGTTATAGATTTGTATGTACTTGCTAACGTTGCCAATCGAAAATACGTGTTATATTCCTCAGTGCCGCATTACAAAACGAATTTCAAGAGTACATGCATATGTGTACCCTTCTCAATTCCTCTCTCCCCTCTAGCCAAGTAAAGAAGAAGAATTGCAGCGACAAAAGTTGCATATGTACTGCGGCACTCAGATAATTTTAGATTTTAAAATTTTGAAAGTTAGTAAAAACTTGTTTTTATTCTATTAGTAAGGAATTGCGGAATGGTTAAAAAAATCTTTCTATTGATTTGTCATCTACGGCAAATAATAATTTTAATGTTAAAACTAATCGAGAATATTAAACTAAATCATATAGATTAGAATAATTTTTTTTTAAATATTTCAACATTATATTTTTAATGTAAACTTTATCTTATTAAACCCTTTAAATAAATGTTTATTTTTATTATAAAATGCGATAAGATAGTTGAAGTAAATGTACACTATCGCAGTTTTACTTTTCTTTACACCCTACAATGTAAGGCGCCCTTGAGCAAATAATTGTGTAAAAGACAAAATTTCTGTAAATTAAAAACGAGTTTATTTTATCCTCAATGTAAAATTAAAAAAAAATATTAAATTTAAATTTTAGATACAGTTATTGAAATTTACCAAAAATTTAACTGATTTTAACCCTTAAATGTATACAAGTGTAAGATTCCTACGTTCGTTTACTTCTTAAGAAACAAAATTCTCATAAAAATTAAGAAAAAAAAATAAAAAAATTTGACTTCTTTACTTAATGATAAGAAAATAAGGCTTGATAATTAATTTTTTTAATTTGTTTAACAAAAATAAGTTTGATATAAAAGAAAATATTTCCCATTAATCTTGCATTAAAGCTTAAAAGAAATAAAATCAAGAAAGGGAGAAACAAAAATTAACCAACGCTATCAAAATGAACTCGAATAACCTTTCTGCTACAAAAAAAACCTAAAATTCACTTTATTTTATGGTTGTTTTTTATTGTTACCAAAACAAACTTTACATTTCTTAAAAACTCAAACTCCCCCCTTCTTACACTTGTTTGCTCGGTGATAAGAATAACGATTTATAGCCAGAAGAAATAGACATTTTTCAACTCATTTCTAAATAAAAAATAAAGATGGTAGTCTTTAAGGTAATTTATCACACATCTAGTGAAAAAGAACAATGATAAAGAGATTAAAAAATTTCAACTATTTACCCACAACACACAATTGATGTAAATAGCACCCATTACTACAGCCAAATACCACTTGTCTGCAGGCAGGTAGTTTTCATGTTGATTGATGTTACAAAAAAAAAAAAACAAAAATTTATTAGAAAATAAAAAAACCTGCTTAAGATCACTAATCATAAAAAAGCTATTAATGAGTTTAAAACCCAAACGAATGTCAAATTATATGTTTTATCTCAGGTATTTGTCAATCAATCACTTCTTCTTATACTGAAGAAAAGCAAACTGATTTATTTTTATTATTCGATAACAATATGTTAATTTAATATTAACTCTAAATCATAATGTATCTACACTTAAGCTTGTCAATGAATTTGATATTGAAAAATTTAGCCTTCTCCCTCAAAATCTTTGTAATTCAAACAAAATAAATCATCTTAAGTATAGACTTTTAACATTTTTCAATTTATGCTCTCACAAGATCACGTTTTATTCTCACCAAGATTATAGGTATGTCTTCGTTTCATATAAAACATAGTTCGTGTAGGATAACCACAACAAATTCACGAGAATCTCTAAATTGGAGCATTATTACTTAAGCCTTACATTATTCAATTCCTCTAAGACTTTTTATCTGAAGGTTTGTTTGTTTGTTTCTTTTTGTGTTCAAACCTTTATTTTTGTTGAATTCTTTTGTAAGCTGTGTCTCTTTGGCCTCCATTGTGGCACACCCTCAGTACACCTACATACATACATACATATATACATACTTATCTCTTTTGGTTGACTACCTCCTTGCAAGCTTAGCTTTCGAAGATGACGATAATCAATCAAAATTAAGTGTCGATCGATGTTGTTTTTCTGTGAACATGAAAAAGATATTATTATGTGTCATAGTAAATTATTCGGTTTATTGATTGCAATAAATTGTAGTGTACGAGTATTTTATAAATTGTGTGGTGCATAGATTTTTATAAAATGCTTATTATTCTTTAAAAAAAAATGTCAAAATTATGTTGATGGATTTGAGAGTTGATTAAAACATTAAAAAAAGTTAAAGGAATTTAACTGAATTTTTTTTATAAATGTATTTATTTTTAAACGGCTGTGCCCACCACTTCGCTAGCGTCCTTACAATATTTTGTTTGCTTCTGCTTTGGAAGAAATTATCAAAATCCATATAAAAAAAATTTAAAAATTTTCGCTTTAATATATCCCCTTCGTAGTGAGCAAGGCGTATTAATACTAGGTGATTGCACGAGCGAATTCAGGCTTTTTCGCCTCCTTTGAAGTTGTCAAATTACATATAGAAAAAATTGTTTATATTTTTTTTTAACTAGTCTTAGGCTAATTTCAATTTTCCGGTGACCCGATTCATGTCTTCTCTAAATACCCATTGGATCCACTTAAAAATTTCATATTTTTTCATATTTTTTTTCGAAAAATCAAAATTTTAAAATATATATATCTCCGATACTGGCCACAATCTGGACGTAGAAATTATACTGCTGGAATCTACTAGTCTTAGGCTAATTTCAATTTTCCGGTGACCCGATTCATGTCTTCTCTAAATACCCATTGGATCCACTTAAAAATTTCATATTTTTTCAGATTTTTTTTCGAAAAATCAAAATTTTAAAATATATATATCTCCGATACTGGCCACAATCTGGACGTAGAAATTATACTGCTCGAATCTACTAGTTTTACGCTTCAATTTGTAAAAATTTTTATTACAGTTTGTGGAACGCAGTTAACAGAGGTGTGGGACGTATTTAACTGACGAATTTATCTTCACACCCTTTAATCAGGTAGCCTCACTACTGAGGGGAAAAATTAAGGCGAAAATAATCAATTTTTTTATATGGATTTTGACACTTAAACTTACAATTTTTCCCCTTAAATGGAAATTGAACTATCAAACTTCATATAAAAAAAATTTAAAAATTTTCGCCTTAATATTTCCCCTCAGTAGTGAGGTTACCTGATGAATGTGCCTTGCTACATATAAAACAAATTTTAAAATTTTCGCTTTAATATTTCCCCTTCCTAGTGGGGTTACCTGATGAATGTGCCTTGGGTTACCTGATGAATGTGCCTTGGTTTTTTGTAAAAAATATTTTTTTTTTCCTTTTTTAAAATTTTGGTTTCTATTAAAAATGATTACATTTATTTGCTTTTGCACTTAGAAATATAAAAAAAAAATATTTTTTTTTAACCAAAAACGTATTAACAATTAGACAAAAATGCGAGCTTAAAAGAAAAGAACAAAAGTTATAAAAAAGCAATTGTTATTCAATAAATGTAGTTTAACTTGACACTCCTCCATACAGTAACAATGAAACACCTGTGTGAAATATTAAAACAATATTCTTAGTAGAAATAAAATTTTCATAAATCTAAACGCAAACTACCTACTCCCGCTTACTCCCGTTGCTAAATATTTGATGGATAGAATCAAACTAGTTTCAAGTTCTTATTTCAATGGAACGTCTACGAATTTTGTCATATGTATGTATGTATGTATGTATGTATGTATGTATGTATGTATGTATGTATGTATATATGTATGTATGTATGTATGTACATAAGTACTTGTAATGTTATTTGACTGAACATTTGCATAAATTGTATAATTTATATTTGCAGATTATTACGTTTTAGAATTTTTATTTGATTATTGCGTATTTGAATGGAACAACAACATTTTTGCGAGAGATTTGGTTAATTCAAATAAAGAAAAAAAAATGCATACAGATCAATATTAAACATAAGAAAATTGAAATAAAAGACCAAAATGGAAGTTATTGTGGTTTGTCAGACATCATCATAATCATTATTGACATCCTCATGCAACACTTCAAATTTATCACCCCATTTTTCGAAAATAACATAAACTGTATTTCGCGTTAGTATTGGACCAACTAATGGATTCATTTGGGCCATGTAGCAGCACAGCCAGAAAAGCCAACACGTTACACCGGTTAACATAAATGAACAACGTATAATGCTTTGATTTGGACCCTTTGGCGTCATCATGGGTATAGCAATTCCAACGCTTGCCCATAGTGCAAAGAAAAATAAAAGCGTAAGGAACGATGAACCCATTTTTGATGATTTAATAGCAAGTTTTCGACGATTTTCTTAAATTTCTTACGAAGACAAAAAGAAAAATCAATAATATTTTTTCGGTTTCTTGCACAATAACAAAACAATAATTTTTATATTTTCAATTTCACAAACATGATTTTTATATTTAAAATGTCATATTAATCAGGTAGCCTCACTACCAAGGTATATTTATTTTACTAGGTAGTGGCATCCCTACAACAAATACAACAATACAAGAACAACATGGCATTTTGTTGTTGCTTTGTAGTTCGAAAAGTCAAAAAACATAGGAGAAAATTGAGAAGGCCTGTATGTGTTTTATCAACTACCTAGTAAATATACCTTGCTCACTACTGAGGGGAAATATTAAAGCGAAAATAATAAATTTTTTTTATATGGATTTTGACACTTAAACTTAGAATTTTTCCCCATAAATGGAAGTTGAACTATCAAACTCCATATAAAAAAAATTTAAAAAATTTCGCCTTATTATTTCCCCTTCTTAGTGAGGTTACCTGATGAGTGTGCCTTGGTCCGTGCAATCACCTAGTATTAATTCGCCTTGCTCACTACGAAGGGGAAATATTAAGGCGAAAATTTTCAATTTTTTTATATGAAGTTTTACAGTTAAACTTCCATTTAAGGGACAAAAAATTGTAAGTTTAACTGTCAAAATCCATTTAAAAAATTTAAAAATTTTAATATTGCGCCTTCGTAGTGATGCTACATAATAAATGTGCCTTCGATTTCGCCAGTTTTTCCCCTTAATATTTACCCACCGTAGTGAGGTTACCTGATTTATGTGCCTCGACTATGAAAATAATAGGTCGATTATGGAAGGCAATCCAACCTCAGTTGCGTTGTCAGTTGCCGAAATTGTATTACGTATGGCAACTGGCAACTAACACTTGTTAACTTAAGTTGCCAAAATGGCAACCATAAATTTGTGGTTGCTGTCGATTTTTTCTCAGATTATAAAGTAAAAACTGCACTTAAACTGAAAAGTAAGTTTATTTGTTCATCTCATACAGACAATGTTCTGCGTTGCTCATAGTATCTGCAATGCAACAAAGGAATAACGATGATACGAATTTTTATATTTTATCAGCACCTGGTCGCATTTATTTATGTAAGTAAAATTTAGTGAGTAATCAAATTGAAGTGGTCAAAGTGGTGTAGAATGTGTATCAAATGTATACCATAACTTTTTTATCGCACGCTATATTTTTTTAAAAATGTTTAAACTACACATACATACGTAATGATAGGAAGAATAAACTTGACGAATAGTGATGTCACATTTAGGCCCATTATTATAACTTGCCATTAGCTGAAGTTAGGATTTTATCAGGGAGATAAGTAGTTTTTCGTTATTATAAGTATACTTTAAGCTAGAAAACACTGATAAACTAAAGGGAAGAAATATTGCCTTTAACTTTTAACATTAGATAGAAGAGTTTGAAGTTGCCACGTTTCGTCATCTATAAAGTTTCCGCATTTTCTAATCTATGAAGAAAAATAAATTCATTTTAATTTAATTTTGCATTTGAAAAATAAAAATGGAAAACAGATCTCCTTTGTTATATATAAATCTTTTCGGTTTTTTGTTGCACTGATAACTAATTTGTGGTTTGTTAAAAGTAAACAAATAAAGGGAAGGTATGGCGTTGCCACTGCGTTTTTAAGAACCAACTTATTTTCTCAAAAGTAGTCAGTGTTTATTATTGTACTGCCATATTTTCAAAAAGATTAATTTTATTTTACAAGGAAGTTGTAATAACGAAAAATAGTTATTGTTCACTTTATCGCTCACTTAAGTAGAAGTGAAATTTAATTAAAACGTACTTTAAAGGCAAGTTATAATAATGGGCCTTATTCTTCCATCTTCCGGTATGAAATGTACAGTGTGAAAAATTTCGCACATAAAAATATTATAGTCTTCTTGTTTTACAACATAAAATCTATATGAGAAATTTCTCACACTAGTGACAGTAAAAAGTCACAGGATCCATAAGAAGTCGAATTTTTCAGCATAATCTCAATCTAGCAAATAATGATGGTGTGTGGGAAGCACAAGTTCAAAGAAAGCTGCTGCTGCAGAAAATCTTATTCAAGAGAAACAGTGCACTCTATAAACTCATTTGAGATTTTCTGCCATCAATGCATTCTCACTTCTGTCTTGATGCCTTTTTCATAAAATCAGCTTGAAGTTTATGATTGGAATAATTAAAAAACCATCAAACAGCTTTAACTTTAGTTTTTAAAAACTTTTTGATGGAAAAAGATTAGTTTTACTAGCGCTAAAAACACCACCTATGAAAAAAGCTTTTCTGTTCTGTAAAATAGAGTTGGGAAATGTGTTGGTTGCCCCTTTTAAAGAATTAATTAAGCAAGTTTGCTTATATTTTGTTATAAAATTTATTAAAAGTTCTGCCTTAAAATACTATGTGTCTTTTATTTGCTTTAATTTTAAATAATCCGTTTTTTCTGTTCTGTTCTGTTATTTTAGCAGACTTTACATTTTTATCTTTTACAACTAAATAAACGCCCACAAAATAAAATTTAATTGTAAAATATAAGCGGAAATATCTGACAATAAAAGTAAGTGACGGACGATATATGACGCTTTAGTAGTTAACAAAATGGAAGGCCAGCTAAATAATTTATTGCAACGTTGCTAACTTTGCTAGAGTTTTATTTAACAAAAAAACTTCACCAACTACAAAACTCAGAGATACAAATGCTGAAAACAATGAAATTAATAAAGCAAAAAAAACATAAATAAAATAAAATTTGCAACAACATATTGCTTTAAAAACCCCAATAGGAAATTTGTTTTAAAACAAACTTTTATGTAAAATGGAAAAATTAAAAGCATAAAACTGAACATATGCTTGACACAAGAGGATGAAATGTCTAGAACAATATTTTCATTTCTCCTTTTCTCAAAGGCTTCGTTTTTTTACTATTTTACTTACTTATTCAATAGTACTATTTAATGTGTATCGATGTTGGGCTAGCAGAAATTTTTTCCCCACACTCACGATTATAGGAAATCAGGAAAAAACCAACCACTGGTTTTTGCTCTTGTATTAAAATAAAAAGATTTATTTTTTCCCTCTCTACGAATCAGCTTGAAAGGCATCTATCTTCATTCTAACTTTACGAGGGACCTTTTTATATAGCTTCAATGACTTAACTAATAATAAGTCTATAAATTATACTTAATGACATGAGATTTAAGAATTATACTTAATTAAATTAAGTCTAAAAATTATACTAAATAAAGCCTAAAACTCATACTTAATTAAATTAAATCCACAAACAAGAAATAGTGCTATATTTGGCCGTGCCGAATTTTCTATACCCTTCACCATGGTGATTTTATTTCTACAGACATACATACATATATCTGTGGCAATAAGGAATAAGTGCTTAAGTCGACTTAAGCAAAATTTTAGTTACTGGCACCTTTGTAATCTCCGTAATCCAAAGTACCCATGTGCAAATTTTCAATTATTTTGTACCATTTTTCAGAAAGTTATAGCGAAATTACTTTCTGCTTATCTTTTTTCAATGTCTAATTGCATTTGAAAAAAAGCTTAAGAAACTACTAATGTATTTTTTTAAAGCATAAAAACTTCTTTCACAACTTATTTATAGCAACACCTGCGTACTTTTGGTAGATATAAGATTTTTCCCAAAAAGATACGTTAGACTCTCTTATGTAAAGTTTTAAGATAAGCTATTTAAAAAAGAAATTAATTTTAAAGTTTAAAATTGCTCTACTACAAAACTTAAAAATCAGACTTAAGCACTTTTTCCTTATTGCCACAGATATATGTAGGTACAAAATTGATTTAAATTAAGAGATAAACGCATTAAGAAAAGAACTACGTTTTTTATCCACTAATCAGCAATACTTCGTAAACGGCATACATATATCATCATCAGAAATGCCTAACTATGTAAAAAATTTTATAGATTTTTTTTTATATTTAAATATTTTTTGTAAAATTTAAATTTAATTTAATTTTTTTTAATTTTATAAAAATTTTATAGAAAATATTTTTGTAAAAGTTTTATTCAAAATTTTGTGTAAACATTTGTAAAAATTTTATTAAAAATCTTTTGAAAAATTTTATAGAGAATCTTTGTAAACATTTTATTGAAAATTATTTGTAAAAACTTTTATAGAAAATATTTTGGTAATTTGTTTTTGAATATTTTTTTAAACTTAAAAAAAATTTTTTTGGAAATTATTAAGAAAATTTTTAGTAAAAATGTTTTTAAAAATATTTTGTATATTTTTTTTAATTTTTTAGAAACTTGTTTTTGATAAATTTTTCTTAAAATTGTTAGAAATTTTTTTGTAAAAATTTATTTCGAAATTTTTTTTTTGTAATTTTTGTAAATTTTTTTGAACATATTTTTTAAAATTTTTTAAAAAATGTTTTTATTTTAATTTTTTTGTAAAATAATGATCAGGCAAATGCGAAAATCCTTAAAAAAGTTTGATCATATTGGCCCCCCCCCCCCAATGTGTCCTTTGACTGGGATCGTTAAAGTTTCACTGAAGATCATGAATGTTTACAAGGGAACAAAAAGCTTTTTTATGCACAAATTTTTATAGCTCAACCTTATAAGGCTAAATAGATTTTTTTGTCAAGATTATGCAAATATTTTTCATCAGTTAAAAAAATTTCCGTTGGCGTCTGGACTATTTTTCCATTGGGTAAATAGCCATAACTTATTTTATAATATGTTGATAAATTTTATATAAATAATTAAATTTATATAAAAATAAAAATATATTTCTTCTTGAATATGCACAACAATTTATTCATTTTGTATTCTGTTTGTTGCACTTTAAACGTGGGAATTGAAAACGTCAGCATTTTGTTTTAACAAATTATAGCAATCTTAGCATTTGTTTTCCTCATTTATTAATCAAATAAAATTATAATTTCAGTCGTTAACGGTGGTATTAAAATAATCGGTGGTTTGAAAGAATTCTTACAATGAAAAAAATAAATAAAATATAATTAAATAAATAAATCATTTATATAAAATATTTTAATTTATATAAATAAAAGCTTAAAGTTTTGCAAAAAAAAATATCTGGCAACCTGATGCAACTTTATGCCAGATATTCGGGAAATTTTTAACCACAATTTAGGATAAGTTAAAAATAGAAAGGGAACAAATGTTGGAAAACAGAAAAAAAGAGTTTTTTATTTATTTTTAATTTCTCTAGGGCTATAAACTTATCCAGCGATCGAGAATAAATTCAATAGCGCTTTCATCCTCATCCTAAATATATGCTTTGCTTTTTATATGTATAGGTATATGTATTATTATTATCATTTATATTATTATTTATTATCCATCTATACATATGTACATATAAAAAAATAGTAACACATTTCCATCTCTCTGTCTGTCTGCTTTTCATTTGCGTTCGCATCACGTAAAAACTACTGGATGGATTTTAACAAAATTTTATGACGAGCTACCTTAGCATCCTGATTCCAATATAGAATACTTTTTTCCGCATCCTGATTCCAATATAGGATACTTATTTTCGCCAAAATTTTCAAGAGAAAGTGGAAAAAAAGCTAGTTTATTATAATATACTAATAGTACAAAATACTAAAAGCACACTTTAACTTGCTGTCTTTAATGATACGAAATTGAATAAAAATCTTGATTCGCGTAAAGTTTAACAACGCTACCCACCACCGTTAAAGTGGATATAGTAAGATGATATTTTTTAACAATATACCAAGAACTCAATATAAGCAATCGCCGTAATAATTATTTAAATAAATTTAAAAAAAAGACAATTTAACGAGGAGAAAGACAAAAAATAAATAATATCATACGTATTTTAACAGTAATTTATGTCTCAATTTTGTCCATAAAAAACTTAATATTTCATAATTCTCTGTTTAATAAACTTGTTATTTTAATTTAATTTAAGCAACTTTAACATGTTTACCAAAAAAAAAAAGATTATCTTCCTTTAGTAAGTATTTTCAACATAAATGTTCTCTAAACGTAAATTTAAAAGAAAGAAAATATTAAATAAATTAAATTATTTTGACATACTTTTGTTTAATGAATTACAAAGCGCCATACAGACGAATTGTGGAACAGGGAATACTCATACGACAAAAAAAAAAAAAATACTTGTTTGCCGCATTCTTTTTTTTTTTACTTTAATTTTACCTTATTGTTATTTATAATATTTTTGAATTGTGCTTGATATGTGGTTTTATTTTTAAAGCGAAAAAATACTCCAAATATTATGAACATTTCCTGTTCGTAGTTGTAACTCATTTTAAGTTTTCACACACAATAAAAAAGTATGGGGGTTCAACTTAAAGATAAGCTCAATAGCATATTTTTTTGTTGCAGGTTTAATTAAATGATCTATGATATATTTAAACTTTTTCTATAAAATGTTGTATAATTGTTGATAATCGCAGTAACAGTGTAAGAAATCATCATGAAGCCCATTTGTTAAATCAATAACTTTTCTAAAAAATATCATTTCTTAAAATATTAATTTTTTAGAAATTTTGTAATTTAAAAAAAGCCTCTAAAAAGGACTTTTTCTGCAAAGTACCTTTTCTAATTAAGTCGAGAAAACTGCATCTTACATTAATACTCTTTCAAAAAAAGTGTATTTCTCTAAAAAAAAACATTTTTTAAAAAGGTACCTGTTGGAAGGTACTTTAAAAAAAAATGCTTTTTCTTAAAGAAAGCCTTTTTTTATAAAAACCCCTTTTTCCCAGTTTTTCATCTTAATAATTTATTTCTTTTAATAACTAACTTTGCTTTGAAGGGTACTTTTTTAATAAAAAGCTTTTTAAAAATGTATGTATTTAAAAAAAATTATATATTTTTAAAAACCTTTTTCCTAAAAATAAACTTCTTAAAAGAAAGATTCTTTTCATAAAAATCACTTTTTTTAAATGTATTCTTTTTAAATAATTCACTTTTCTGAAAATATAATTTTTCTTAAATTGTAGCTTTTCCAAAAACAGAGCGTTTTCCAAAAAATACCGTTTTAAAACAAAAATATTTCCAAATACTTTTCTAAAATATGAATTTTCCGATGAAGTACCTTTTCTTAAATTACACTTTATCTATTAAGTACTTTTTTTAAGATATGGTCCTAAAAAGGGTACTTGTCTGTTTAAAATAATTTTATTATTAAAGAAGCACGTTTTCAAGAATGCAACTCTTCTTTTACCAAAAAATAACATTTGTTACATATATACTATTAAAGTAGTTTCTGCGTACTTTTTCTAAATCAGGTTAGGTCAACAATTTTTTAAGAAAGTCATCTTTGAATAACAAAAAAATATTTTGTCCAAAAAAGTACCTTTTTGAAAAAGTACCTCTTACTTTTTCTAAAAAAAAGTACGTTTTTTTTAAAAACAGTCTTTTCTAAAAGTACATTTTACTAAAAGCTCCATTGCTAAACAAAACTACCTTTTCTAAAAGTATCTTCATCGGAAATTGGGATTTGTTATAAACTTTTAAAATAGTTCTTAGGTACTTTTTATAATAAATTACATTTTTATAAAAAGTACCGTCTCTAACAGTTCCTCTTCTGGAGAAGAACTTATTTTTTCGAAGGTAAGGTTTCTAAAAAGGCCCAATTTCTGATGGTACCTTTTCCGGTAATCACTTTTTCTTATAGAGTATATTTTCTAAATACGTTTTCTAAAAAAGTTTTAAAAGCACTTTATAAAGCACTTTATTTAAAAAGTACCTTTTCTGAAATGAAATGTTTCTTTAACAAAAAGGGATATTTTCTAAAAATTTACCTTTTTTTTGAAAAAAATATATTTTCTTCCTGTGTTTAAAGCAATACCCAATTCCAAAAAATACATCTTCTAAATAAAGTAAATTTTTAAAAGTTCGTGCTTGCCAATGTTTTGTACTATTTGTTAAAAAAAAAGGCAGTGGCTTTCTTAAGATGCTTTCTGCAATAATAACACACGGAACATATTTTTTTACAAACATTATTTTTTACTTATTAAAAAAGTACTTTTTGTTTTGACGACTTTTAATAAATTTTTCTTGCAGATCAATTAAGGTATTTAACTTTAAAGTACATTTTCAAATTAAGTACATTTGATTTTGATTTGAAGTAAAAACAAACTTTTTTCCAAGGACCTTGGAATTATACGAAAATTCTCACTTATAAAACAGAGTTTTTTTTTTCCAGTGTAGTAGAAATACATATAGCTTTTTTAATGCAATATAATCATGTCAAAAAAAATAATATATTAAAGTTTTAAGGTTTTTTTATATCTTCTTTATGTTATTGAATGTATAAGAAATAAATAATAAAAAAAATAAATTTCAGAATTATATGTGAAGCACTTGAATCATTTACATTTGACTTTCTTGCAGTTATGTAGCCATAATACTTTATGAATGAATAGCCAAACCAAGGTATATTTATCTTACTAGGTAGTGTCGTCCGCCCAGCTGATTTAGTAGTTCGACATGTCAAAAGTTGTATGTGTTCAGAAATTGTATAGTGTAGAAGTGAGAAAGCAATAAAACACATATACGCCTTCTCAATTTTCTTATATGTTTTTTGACATTTCGAACTACAAAGCAACAACAAAATGGCATGTTGTTCTTGTATTGTTGTATTTGTTGTAGGGACGCCACTACCTAGTAAAATAAATATACCTTGAGCCAAACTTTAAACATGAAAAGTATTGCCAGATTTTAAGTATTGCCTGGGTTTAAAAAGGGGATTTTTTGAATTTTTTAAAATTTAAAGATATTTAAAAACTATGACATAAATCTTTGACATATTTCTTTTTATTTAAATTCATTTAATTAAATGCAGTTTCACTTTTTTATAAACAGCATTTCGGCATTGGTAGGCAACACTGCTATTGAAGTTTATGTTTAAAATTTCATATTTTAGTTTTGTGCTACTCCAGTTGCACATGCTCATTTTGAACGACCCGACCAACAATAAAAATAATTTTATTGTTTGGTTTAGGTTCCACTTGTGTTTGTGTGTGAAAATTTATACAGAAGTGAATGTATTTTGTAGTTAGGTTTTTAAAATGAAAAAAAAAAACAACATTAAAAATGAAGCCATTATGTATGTATGTACATACATATATGTATGTGGGACATTAAGAGGCAGGTTAAAATAAATATTTAAAGAAAAAAAGCAGACACTAAAGTGGATTTCACTATACTCCTTGAAATTAAATGAAATTTCAAGAAAAGTTATTTATTATTTTTACTTTAAGGAAGCAATTGAAATATTTCGATATATTCTTTTAGCATCACCTACTTAAGTGATGAATGTGTTTACAGGATAGATTTTGGAAAAATTTTTATTTAGTGCTAAAGTAGGAAATCTAATCTCTATAATTTGTCTTCCAGCTGGATTGTGAAAAACAGAAATTATAATAAAATGCTTACCAAACAATGATAACACACTGTGCAATTTTTTAAGTCATGGCAAAATAACCATATACGGACACCACTATGTCATAAAAGACAAAAAAAAAAAAGACCCCTGTCTCCCAGTTTTGCCCAAAGTCCTCCAGGTTTTTTTTTATGGGCCCTCAAAGATGTGGGGCCTCGATGTCATTTTTGCAAAAAAATTATCATTTCCTCAAGCTCATATTTTGCAAACCGTTTGAAATTTTGATATACTCTCTGAGGCAAAGTTGTAGCTCTTGTCATAAAGAACAAAAATTGTTTACATATAAAATCAAAAAAACTTCATCTTCAAAATCGCAAAAAAAACTTTAAAAAATTCAATTTTTTTTTACCTTTTTTCCCCTGTTCAGGTTCATAGGTAGCAAACCGTTGAAAATTCAAGGAAACAATCAACTACAAAAATAAATCTAAGATCTCAATAAACAACTTTCTAGAACATATGAACTTCCTAGGAATGATTCTTAACACCGTTTAGGTAGCGCTTAGGTAGCCGCAAAAGTGAAAAATTTCCCGAAAATTTTTTAACGGTGTTAAGAATCATTCCTAGGAAGTTCATATGTGCTAGAAAGTTGTTTATTGAGATCTAATACGATTCATTGAAAGACAAAAAAATTTTATGATTTTTTTCTGTACTCTACTTACATGCAAAAAAACCAAATTTTCGACACGAACTCGGCTTTGGCGGGGTCCGCGACTCTCGATTCTTCAATAAACTTTACACCAACTTACAAAAAAATTCGGTCAACTTACCCTTTGTCTGTGCGCGGTCACATCACTAGAATTAGTTCATAAAATAAGAAAATTAACCACATACAATTAAGAGTTTTTTTTTTTTAGTATAATTACACTAATACATACTCATTTTAAGTATTTCTCTGATTGCGGACGTCTGAAAGCTGATATGGCACTTTGCTGGTTTTATGTTACTCTGTACGTCTTCTGCCTTGTGATCTCATATAAAACTATCTGTCGAATATTCCCTGTTGACTCTGAAGGATGTTAATGATCTCTCAACGAACAGGGTTGGTTGGTTGGTTGGTGAACATAAAGGATGTACAAATGTTCTTATGTTTTTGCGTGAAGTTAGTAGAATCAAGTTATTTTACCTAGAAGTGATCGCGCATACATAGAGTCGATCTACATGAGGATCCTAGTGAAAGATAGACCCATTCTGTTTCGTTCAAATATTTATCGGCTGCGACTCAAAAAAAGACGGCGTTTTTGTCCACTTGTACCTACTTAACCATCCAATTTAGCGAATCGCTACATTTAAATAAATAAAAAAGACCTTTTTAAGAATAAAAAATGTTTGACCTAAAACAACAAAACTAAAATTTGTAAATAAAACCCATTTAATTAAACAAAAACATAAAAAAACGAGCCGAAAATTCAGCCGACTTTATTGAATAAAAGCCGCCGACGCCTCTATAATGACTCAACAGCAACCAACAAGTTTGTCACGGCTTATTTCGCTGGTGTAACTCTAACAGAAGATGCTAATTGTGGAACAAGATTAACGTGAGTACCTGCCTAGTCGGCCTAACCTCACGGTGGTCTTGCCACCGAGTGAAACTTAGGCGTAGACTAGCGCCTCCATTGTGTAGTATAACAACACTTTACGATTGCCACCAATCGCTTTTTGTGTGTGATACAGTCACAATGAGTAGCAATTTAAATAATATGGCAAGCCTTTCCAAGGCAAGCCTAGATCCACATTATAACCTCTTGCTTAGGTTTGGAGACTATCCAAACTCCGTCTGTTGAGAGTGCAAGAGCGCACTTGATCGACCTTGCACCATACCCACATAAATCGATCTTAAACCACAACCACCACGTGTACCCCCGAAGGGGACCTCACCAATAACCGGTCACAGAGAGGATAGGCTCTCTGTGGGTCCACCGATTCCCGTGGTACCAGTCTTTTGGGCACTGGTCGGGCCTCGAAGAGGACCCGCAATGTTTATCGCAGACCTTTTCTTCCAGATTTAGGCTCTAGGAACCCTAGCGTCTGGTGCCCCTATTTTCCCCGAGTGAACCGCGTCAAAGCATTTGCCATTCCTGCAGTGATAATTGGAACCCCCGGGGGTACAGAAGATGCTAAACCGTTTCTTCTCTGTCCGGTATCTGACAGCTACGAAAGTGTCTATTATAGGGAAGTACCCACTCTACTAACAAATGCACCGCTCGCCCAATGACCCGTTATCATAGCTGGCAACCTTGCCTCAGCTTTCTGAAGGTAATATCCAAAAATATTGTTTTTAATACATAGTTCCAAGCAGCAAAACGGTAGATACCGTTTTGTACATACAGGGCGGAGGCAGTCATGACTAATCTAACCGCCTGTTTATTCCCAAAAAACTCACTATGTGCTGGTACCCAAACTAGAGTGATATCTGGTTGAACTAGCCTTGATTACGCACCCTTACATTGACAGGAAGGAGAGTCGCTTAATTGTCAAACAAAGCAGCATACTCGACTGTCTATCCAAACTTCCTATCACTTGAAAACTCTTGAACCCAATGGCGAGATGATAAGAGGCCTATGACTTAATAAATAATAAAATAATTACAAAAAAAATTTATGACTTACCCTCGTAATTGAGTCAATCCATCGCAGATGTGTACACGTTATTAAAAAACAAACTAGTTAATATATGAAATATTTTTTTTATTTTATTTAATACTAGCTGTGCCCGCCACTGACGAATCATTACAATATTTTGTTCGATTTTGCATTGAAAGCAATCCACAATCTACCAATCCACTTTTTAGTGCTTCAATTATGTTTTATGTGTTTACTTATTTATGATTATATTATAAAGGATTTCGTCCCTACTAAAATATGCGCTGTAAAGTATGCAGTACCTTTAAAATATCCTGCTTTCAGTGCTTTTTCTCTACTTTCTCTTGAAAATAAGATATTTTTGCGGAAAAAAGTATCCTACTTTGTAATCCAAATACTAAGGTACCTCCTTACCTTATAACATTTTATTAAAATCCATCCAGAAGTTTTTACATGATGCGAATACAGATAGAAAGACGGACAAACTGAAACGGAAATGAGTTACTATTTTATTATATGTATAGATATTGATATATTGATTTAGTAATGCACTCTTACCTTGTAAACAAAATTGTTTTATTTTTTTTTTGCAATTAATAATTTGAAAATGTGTAACTTTTTTGTTCATATAAATTTCTATTTTGAAATCGAAAATTGTAATTTAAAACTTGTACAAGTTTAACTGATTGATATGCAAAGGCACCCACGGAAACCACTGAGTGGCTGTGAACACACAGCACACAATCTCAACAAGAGAATAAAACATATAATAATTTTTAAACAGTAGCAAGGCACATTTATCAGGTGGTCTGCCTCACTACGAAGGAAAAATATGAAGGCGAAAATTTTAAAATTTTTTTTATATGTAAAAATACATTTAAACTTACAATTTTTAAACTCAAATTTAAGTTCAACTATTAAACTCCTTATAAAAAAAATTTTGAAATTTTCGCCTTAATATTTCTCCTTCGTAAAGAGGCTACTTAAAGTGTGTTGATCAGTAGCATGCCAACCTTTAAGAACTACATACTCATTTTAAAAAAATTCTCTGGTTGGGTGCCTTTGTTGATATGCAACGAAACGATCTTAAATGTTTGAATGTGTTGATGATTCAAAAATTTTTCTTACTAAAAAACTAAATATAAATTTGGCCAAGTTTATTATAGGTTTGAGTTTATATCATTTAATTTATATTTATTTTCAAAGTAAAAACAAAATTTTGTAAATCTAAAAACCTGTAGTTGTAGATAATAAAGTCGTATGCAATTGAAAATAATTTATTTTAATTTTATTTAAGTTTTCTCAACTAAACCAAACCCGCCGATATGCAAACTTAGTGCTGGCATATCGAGTAACATATATTGCGCATAAAGACAAGTGTTAAATAAACAGGTGTAGAAATGTAACTAAATACATTCATACGTATTAATTATATAACTACGAATGTAAATATGTATGTATTATTTACTCTGCAGACACTGTTTACCTTGACCTTTTGTTTTGATTTTTTGTGTTTTGGTTTTTCTGTGATTTCCCACGTAAATTGTGGCAATTTATTTGGCTATAAAATCATTATTCTACATATTATCTTTTAAAGTTGTTTTGAGTTTTACTTGACAAAACTTTTGTGTTTTATTGTTTACAAAAAAAAAAAAAAAAATAAATAAAAAAGTTTAATCACACGCCAAAAATACTAGTTTGTGGTATGTTAAAGTTTCAGGCTTGGCTTAACACGTCCCCGCCCGCAAACTGAATTATATTCTTTATTTATGATTTAAATATAAAACTGACTAGTATCAACAGCACAAACATTTTAATTTAAATTTACATAGTCGTATATTCACAATAAACACATAGACGACAGCAGGCTACCGACTACATACGTTTGTATGAAAATAATTATTCTAACGACTACACGACCACCGTTGAAGCTGCAGCCAATGTGGGCCAATTTCTTTTTTGTAAGCAAAATTGTGAGTTGAAAGAGAGAGAGAGAGAGAGAGAGATCATATTTTATTTTATTTTATTCAGCATAGAAGAATATCACAAAATAAAAAAAAAATAATGAATTCGATTCAAAACTATCCTGGAGTTCTAAGCAAATAAATTTATTGGTTTTGATATAAATTTTTTTTTAACTTTATTGATCCGACAAGGTCAGAGGCTGTTAAGTAATTGACCACAAGGCGGCTTATGTTGCCAATGTCGTTTGTAGTCGTGTTGCTGTGTAGCCACTTTCACTTACAAAAATTAGGGTAATTGAAATTTTAGAAAGAAAAAAAATTACGAATATTATATACCCTTCGCCAAGATGAAGGGCCTATCGCTCTTCTCCTGGACTCCGTAATACCATCGTAGAATCCATATTGTTTTAAAATGGTCAGACTAAAGGAAAAACCCTTAAAAAATTTGGCCTATATTGCCACCGCCCCCAAGGAGTCCACTGACCACTCCTGGTTCCAAGTGGCCACCCTGTGGGTACATTGGTCACCTCTTTGTTCTCTATAAAGGCATTTAATACAAATCAAAGCAGAAAAACCATATCTAACCAATCTAAAAACCCCTTCCAAGTGGGTTATTGCCCCCGAGATCTGTATGCGATCTATAGGACGCCGTCTAAAATTAAGTAACAAAAAAAAAAAAAAACGCAAACAAAAATCATTACAACCGAAAATTAAAGTAAAAACAACCTGAAAAAATGTAGGTAGGCAAGTTTTTTTTGTCAGCAACCTCGAATGGAATGGTCCGATGTTGGTGAATTGCAATAGCAATCTAGCATCTATGCTTGGCTGATTGGTACGCTTAAATTTTCTATATCTCTTCTGGTGCCTTGGTAAAGTTGATTTCAACCCGAACACCGAAAACAGATAAACAAAGGCAAATTAAAGTTGCGTAAGGTAGCGAAAGAGTGGAAAACAACCACATTAATAATTTGGTGCGTTGATTTCAATCGCACAGACTACAATGATGTTGAATGCCCCTGTCGTCCGCCAGAATTCTTTATTTGTCCTACAAAACAAAAAAAATTCCATACAATCGCCAATGACTGCAGTTGCGTGAGATAACGAAGAAGTTGAAAGTAACAGGATACAGTCTGTCCTGCGTCACCTCAACAACTTCAAATAGATGGTGTGTTGAGTTCAAACGTGGTCGCCAATTATATTGGAAGCTCTGGTCGCTAAAATTCCCATAAAATTGCCCATACAATCGATTTGCCTCATAATAAATTAAAGTAAAGGGATAGTAAAACGGTTGAAGAAGACCGTTCACTTCCGAAGACAGTCTGTTTTTGATCATGAATGTAATTTCATCCAATTGATAGCTGTGCTCAAAAGTGGGCCTGCTCACAGCTTTATTAAAAACAATAATGCATCGACGATTCAGAAAGTTAAGTCGATAATTGACGTGGAAACAATGCCTCAATCGAATATGAGTGAGTAGATATCAGCTCTCCAAAGCAAACTAAAGCTGAAATGTCAGAAGGAGGGTTGTGTCAACCGTTTTTTTTAAATGCGATTGATATTTTGTTCATCAAATATCTTAGAAAGATAAATCCTTTTACGATGTTAATGATTTGATTGAGTGCACAACAAAAATTTCTTCTGAATTTTAAATTCTGTGAAATTCTAAGTCAAGTCAAGGGTGCCTCCGTAGGCTAGTAGATAGTGTGCTCGTCTATCAGTCCCGGCTTGTGGGTTCGATTCCAACCAAAGACTCTGAAATGGAAGACAAAAAAGGAGCTTTGCCTACAAATGGTTAACTGCGTTAGTGACAGGTTACAGACTCCTAAGTATTATCTGACCAATTTAAAAATCGAGGTAAGCAATTACTATAGACTCTGAGTGAGAAAGAATGTCAACATGTATCAGCCGCCAGTCTGAAATCACTATAGTCGAGAGTAAAAGGCACGAGCCGGAAACCGGAAATCATTGAGTTACAAAGGGGGTCGAAAAGGTTCCCATAAAGTCAGTGGTCTGCTTCGGTATTCCCAATAACCCGAATACATTTAATTCTGAGTTTTAAGAACTTCTTTGTTTAAACATTGTTCTCAACAAAGCTTTTCTATTCTGGCAGAATGAGTTAATAATTGGGCCTAGCTTTTGCATTTGTTCATATGAGTAGTTACAGGCAATTGGAGTAAGGCATTCGTTAATTTACAGTGGGATACCAGAAATCATTGAGATATGAAGGGGACGCAGGAAGTTTAAAAAAAGTCAAGTCAATAAAAACGATGGTATATTTAGAAGAGTGGTTTTTCGAATTGTTTTGTCAATAACTGTATTCTCTAGATCTGGTACCCACAGGATTACTAACTAGTTCGCAGGATGCAAAATAATTTGCTTGAGTTTAACCTTATTTTATACGAGAGGACACATCGTTCTACAAAAAAATATCGAAAAATCAAGGGAGCGCTGGAATAATTAAAACTCTCTTGAAGGAGAGTATAATGACAAATAAAGTTGAATGTTGCCTTGAAAGTTAGGACCGTAAAAATTCGACAAACTGCCTTTTTAAACCGTCTCTATATAAATATGGCAGAGCTCTCTGTATAACTACTGAAAAATACCTCTGACAATTTAAATTTTTCCAAGAAGTCTTAAACTATTTCTTTCCACTTTTCTTTTATTTGAATACAACATTAACACCATCCAAATGAATTTCTTATTAAAAAAAACATTATTTTTCTCCTCACATAATCTTCTACATTCTAATGTTAACTAATATTTAATTATTGACTTTTGTTTTCTATTTTTAATGATCCAAAAACCACACAAATCAATAGACACGACGATGAGTAATAAAAATAAAATGCGTACGTCGTATTCTTCTAAGTTCGTAGCTGCTGAAGTGCTTAAGAAAGTAAGTAAGTGACGAAATACGCAGTAAAACAACAGAATAGAATACAAAACTATTGAAAGTTATGGCTCAATAACGTGCGTATGATCTGTAGACAAATCCATTTGAAATGCTTTGTTGCATGGTTAGCGAGTCACAAGTCGCATTGACTTTTTTTTTGTTGTTGTCACTTAAATCCATATAATGTTATACAAAACCTTAAACAAGAAACAAATCAGACTCTCATAGGAATGTTTAGTTTTATAAGCTAGTAAATGAAAAAAAAAAAACAAAAAATTCTTACAGTTGTGAAGCGAAAAATAGCACTTTAAAGAATGTGAAGATAAATACGTCAATTTAAATACGTTTTTGAAAAATATAGCATGCGATAAAAAAGTTTTTCCTTGCTTTCAGTACGTATTCTGAACAGATTTTTGGATTGTTTCCAAACCCTTTCATCTCAGGGAATCAAACCTGGTGGATTAAGTAGACAATAGATCAGACTAATAAACCGTGTCACACTTTTTTCACAAAGTGTTTATATAAAATTTTTATAAAATTTTAAAAATGTTTATTAGTGAGATGGAAGGGTTTGGACACAGCAGCTATTTTGCTCAGAGAATTCATATATTAAAAATTTGCACTAAGTCCCATTTCTTCAAAAAAAAAGTCCGAAAATCTCTGCAGAAGACGTACTAAATCTATAGGAAAACTATTTTATCGCATGCTATATTTTTTATATTTTCCGACAATTGTGCAGTAAATTGTTGGCAACCCTAAATAAATCTATTTAATAGATGACAATTTAGTGTTAGTAAACATGTTGGGCAATCAACACAATATTACGAATTAGATTGACGGTAATGACTTGAACAAAATTATCCGATGAAGTAAATTTCTACACCTTGATGGTTTTTTTAGTTGGGGACTCTCAACCCACAACGTGCAACTGTTTGATGCCGCTTATCAGCTTATCTTGGAAAACGAGTCTGGTCAAGTATTGAATGTTAATAGTGATCGAGACAATAACACACAGCATACAGCCCGTAAAGAATGCAGGTTTCTCTTTTTTTTTTTTTTTTTGATAAGAATTGGCCCTTGAGATTTTGTTGTCCAAGGATAGTGATCGTCTGTCGTAGGTATCTTTCTTTTGAATCGTAATAGGTAGACATTGTATATTTGGGTTCTATAAAACTATAATGAGTAATGCAGGCGACAAGATTTTAAAACATATTTTCTCGTGCATTTAACAATGTTTTGTAGCTTTGTGTGGGTACGAAAATAAGTGTTGTTAACTACCTAAAATTCAATAGAAAAACTTGAACAGTTTAAGTCATATTATTTATTACTATTACTGAGCCCGCCACGTTGTGAGCGTCCTGATAATATTTAGCTCGATTTTGCCTTGAAAGTATTCCACAACAATTGTAAAAAAAATGCAACTAAACTAAGAAGAAACTAACAATAACAGAATTTGATAGTCACACTTAAGTCGCAGTATTCTTAGGTACCTCCTCACAAATTTTTTCTTAAAATCCATCCAGTAGTTTTTACGTGATGCGAACGCAAAAGAAAAGCAGTCAGACAGACAGGCTTCATTATATGTATAGATAATGTAATGTTATATAATAATGTAATGTAAGGTACTTTTAACGAAATGTAAAATATTGTATGGTAGTGCGGGACCCTTTTTTATTTTGTTTATTAACAATTAACCTTAAAATGTTTTTTATAAAATAAAAAAAATATATATATAAAAGAGTTCTGCTGTTGGGTTCTTTATTTATGGCCAATACTGTATATATATTTATACTCATAGATGATGTGTATAATATGAAGTGCTTTTTTACTTCCTTAGGGAGCATAGCAACTGTATGTTAGTAGTTGCTAGTTTTGTTCCCTGATATTTATTACACTGTCAGAATTGGTTAAGGCTTTGTGACATGTGATAGTTGGAAAATAGAAAATATTCTTGCATATTAGATGATTAACATTACAACAGGAATGAAAAGAAACGGAATACCATTTTCTTTTATTTTTAATTATAAAGAAAAGAACATTTCTAGCAGAAAGATGTCATAGAAACAATGCTGTTCGAATTACCTTTACAATTTTTTTGCTGCACCAGAAGTATGTACATATGTGGTGTATCGCACACTAAATCATAAACTGTCACAACTCAAAAATCAAAAATTTACGGGACAGACAAAAACTGTTCTATAATCACATTGAGTTCTACAGCAGCAGTATTTTTCCAGTTAAAGAAGACAGTGATGCAAACGAAAATTTCGTGATCGTTAGAGATTTAAACTGTAAATTGGTTTATGAAAAAAAAACAACCTTTTTGATCAATTTCGAGTTGTGACTGTTTGTGTTTTAGTGTGCGATATACATATGTATGTAAATGTATTAACATATGTAAATGTATACTTCTGTTGGAGTTTTAAGTGTGTATCTCTTCACAATTTGCCATGTGGACAATAGAATAATGTTTCTTTCGAAATGTTTTTAAAAAAGGAATTAAAAGTAAGCAATAGCAGCAATAGCTTCTTTAAATGACAGCTGTCACTATCAAAAGTTTTTGTTTACCTAAATGTAATACTCATTTTTTAAACCAATTGTACAAAAAAAATCTTTTTATACCCTTCATGTTATTCCTGGAATTTCATAGACCGAAATAATTGTTATTTTTTTATTTCATATAAAAAGGTTACGAGAAAATTATTTTTATTTAATATTGAGAATTTTTAACCATTTTACCATATGAATTGAAAGCGGGATATTTTGAAATCGGTTGCGCAACAGATGGCGCTGTTTTAAAATAATGACAAAATATGAATTACTTACTGCCAAATAGTCAATTGAATAAAATTTGTATTTGATTTGTATTTTTAATTTGCGGAATTACAAATATAAAAAACAATTTCTTTGTTTTGGTTATGGGTTGATGACACAGTCCAACAAATTCGTAAAACTTGCTCAGTATCGGCTAGTGTGGATGTGGTTCTAAGGTATCAGGGATGCTGAGCTGATAACCAACAAAAAAATAATTTTTTTGTAATGGGGTTTTTCTCAACAAAAAATCTTTTCGGTTGATAGGTGAACCACAATAATGCAAATTTCGCAAAATTATAATCTGAGATTTTTTAAATCTTTTTTTTATCTATAATCTGAGGTAAAGGTGCCACTTTTAGCACTTTTATATGCCTTTTTTGCGAACAATAGACTTATTTATTTTTTAATTTTTTTTTTCTTCAATATCTGTCCTGATGAATCAGTAGCGTAAATGTGATACAAATGACAATAAGAAACCAGGAATTACTCATACTTATTAAGAGTAAAATGCATGCTTTGTTTTGCATTCATTTCATAATATTCCATATTTAGGTTTTACTTTGTTGTGTATTTTATTTTATTTATTTTTGTTTTGTTTTACAAATTTTTATCTCTTACACACGTTGTGATACAGCCACAAAAATTGTTAGTCATTTTCACAGAAAAAAAATATTTTTACCTATTAAAGGTTTTAATTGATTACAGATTAAAATAATTAATTGATGCAATTATTTGCTTAATTAAGAGTTTTTTGTTTTTTTTTTTTTAAACAAATTTATATTTGAATCAATTAAAAAAAAATAATTGATCTTTGATTTAAAATTAATTAATCCCTTAATTGATGCAAACAAATGTTTCTGTGTGTGAAGACAACCGTTTTCATGATTCCTAAATTTATTACATTTATTTCTTTAAGACTTAAAATTAAATTCAGAATAATGAGATCATTCTTCTGCTTAGGAATATTGTTAGGAAAATGAGGATTTTTAAAAATTTGTTTTTCTGAATCCCGTATTTCATTTCTGTAACTAAAGTTTCTATAACTTTTCTCAAGAAAATACTTATAATAGTTATCCTGTTTTACCAGGTTGGACTACAGCTAACCATGAACAATTTACCTAAAGTAATTGAAAAGTTCAAGATTTTCTAGCTCAATCTGTGTAAAACAACATGACTATAATAATTTCATGTGAGAAATTTTCTAACTTATGTAAGTTACAAAAACGAGGCATAGGGCTTCTAAAATATATTCTTCAATTCTGTATTTAATTTTTATTTTATCAGAAAACATCCCACAGTGGGGGATTTGACAAGAAAACGGTAGGGTTTTGGTTCCGCTAGTAGGAAGACGCTACATGGTAGAGAAATATATATGTACATATAATGTTATGGCGTTTTCTTTTCTGAAAAAATATTTTGCCTTATTAATAGATAATACTTTTTATGGATCACCCAGCTCTTGAAAAGTGTGACCGCTTTTTATGATTTCCAAAGAACACAAAAGAAAACTGATTTTATATATTTAACATTTATGCCCATTTGACTTATAAAATAAAATATTTATTCACATAAAAATATTAATTCAAAATAAAATTCTTGTTTTCCATAAAAAAAAATATTTATAAAAAAGGACAATATCTCACCCTGAATAAAAGTTGAGTGTAAAAAATGTAGCATATTTACCTGGTTTTGGTGCGACATATTTAGAAAAGAACATGAGGTTTATTCACACTCTGATAATTTTTGTAGAAAAGAACACGAAAATTTAATAAGTGCAAAATATATGCAACATTTTTGTCAGAAAAGAAAAGTCCGAAAATCTGTGCAGAATACGTACTAAATGTATTGGACAACTTTTTGATCGCATGTTATATTTTTTCAAAAACTTATTGAACTCGAGGTATTTATCTTTACACACATAAATTATCATGCATATTGAGAACTGAAATCGATGGTGTAAGCGAAGTACACCGGGTATCGTTAGTTTTTTATAAAAACAACTGCAAGTTACATAACAGTTTTGATGCCCTCTACTGTGGGTTGAAAATGTGAGAGTTAAGCAAAACCATTCATTAACACACAAATACGGCACCCTTTTGACTCAAATAACAAATAAATATTGCATTAAAGTGACGAAAAAGTTTCGTTCTCAAATAACAAATAAATATTGCATTAAAGTGACGAAAAAGTTTCGTTCTAACAGAGGCTTGGTTTTTAACAAATATTGACAAATGCATTTGTTAGACTCCTTCATGTTAAAGAAATATTCCCAGAATTAGACCAAGCATAATTGACCATATTGCCTTCTAATAAATCATTCTTCATATTTATACACATTTACATTTTAACCAGTGTTAAAATACTGCACTCAAGCATAAAATAATTAAATGCACACACGTTGATAAATAATATTTTATTTACAAAGTTGTCATAGAAATGCTATTGAACTTATTTTTAAAAATAAATAAGGAAATGTTTGTTTTAAGGTGTGTCCTTCATCATTTTGCTATTAAACGTTCGAAAAAATATCCCCTTAAATTTTGGAAGTTATTTCGATTGTACTCGAATATTTTATAGCTGCTACGTAGCATTGTTGTATACGAAAATTTATTTATTTTTCGTTGCTTAGCAATTTTGCTGGTGTTTGGCGTGGCAAACAAAAATATTATTGAATTTACACTCATAGAATTGTTGTGATAATTAAATGCATATTAGGACCTTTGAAAAGCTGGGTGCAAAATTATAATTGCATGGTAATTGTAAACATATGGGAACACTAGCTGTGCCCACACATGTTGTGTACGTTCTGACAATATTTTGTTCGATTTTGCTTTGAAAGTAATACATACCAAATTTTAAGATTCTTACGTATTTACTTTACATAAAAATTCTAAAATTTATATAAAATTATTGTAAATCTTAAAATTATTGTAAATCTCTGTAAAAGGCAGACATGAAATGAGTTACTCATTAATTTGAAACTGCGCCATCTGTTGCGCAACATTGCTTAAAATACACTGCTTTCAAAAATAAAAGAAGCCTTTAAATCGGTAAAAAAATCGGCGTACTTTCACTGGTTTTTCTCCACTTTCTCTTCGAAATAAGATCTTTTTGCAGAAAAATATATCCTATATTGGAGTCAGGATACTAAGGTACCTCTTTACAAAAATTGTTAAAATCCTAACAGACAGACTAATCAGACTATCCGTTTAGAAACTGTTTTTTGTCCTGCACAGTGTGGCAGAAGTTATTATATAAATTTGCGTGCACGAAGTCTTAGCATTGCCAGCTTTTAGACAGCAGTAAGACATTATAAAAAATATTCACTCCTATCATGAATATTTTTTCCTTCAAATATTTCTCTTTTCACTGACTTCCAATCGCGAATAATTACCTTAAAAATTTGTTCTTGTTTCTTCTCCCTGTAACAAAATTATTGCACCAATTTTAACATTTTATTATATTTTTGTTATTGAAATTTAAATTAAAACAAGTAAAAGTGCTATATTCGGTTATGCCATGTTTCTTTAAAAATTTTTGGTATTTTTTCGGATAAATTTTTTTTAATTTTTTTGAGAATTTATGTATTTTTTGGGTAATTTTTTTTAATATTTTTTGTAACATTTTTTATAAATTTTTTTTTAATTTTTTGGAAAATTTTTTGTAACATTTTTTATTATTTTTTTTAATTTGTTGTAAATTTTTTTTTTAATTTTTGTAAATTTTTATTTGAAAAATTTTTGGTAAAATTTCTTTTGAAAATGTGTTGTATTTTTTTTTAATATGTTGTAATTTTTTTTAAATTTTTGTAATATTTTTCTAAACGTTTAGTAAAAATTTTTTTTGGAAAATTTTTTGTAAATGTTCGTCAATATTTTATTGTAAATTTTTTGTAAAATTTATTTTTCTAATTTTTTTTCAAAATTTTGTTGACACGCCCCAATGTGCATTTTGCCTGTTCCTATTTTGTTGTATTTTTTTTAATTTGTTGTAATTTTTTTTTAAATTTTTTTAATATTTTTTTAAACGTTTAGTAAAAGATTTTTTTGAAAATTTTTTGTAAATGTTTCGTCAAAATTTTATTGTAAATTTTTTGTAAAATTTATTTTTCTTTTTTTTTCAAAATTTTGTCGACACGCCCCAATGTGCATTTTGCCTGTTCCTGGTTACAAGATGGCACCCTTTGGGTCTATTGGCTACCTCTATTTTTATTGCTTTCTATAAAGGACTTTAACACAAATCAAAGTAGAAAAACCCTACCAGCCTAAAAACAAACAAAAATCGCCCTCGCAAGGGGTTATTGATCCCCCGAGATCTGTATGTACTCCTTGCGATCTACTTGTCGAAATCTAATATTTATTTAACACAAAAGCAAAGGAAAAGCATTTGCAACCGAAAAAAAATAAAAACAACCTACAAAAACTATCGATGGGAGTGGTTTTTTACCCGCAGCCTCGAATGGAATTGTCTGATGTTGCTTAATTGCAATCCTAAAATTTTCGAAACTATGCCTGTCAAATTGGTGGGCTTAAATCTTCTGTACCTCTTCTAGTGCCTTGGCAAATGAGATTTCAACCCGAACACCACGGACAGACGACTTTTCTATCTATAAGGATCCAGAATATATATGGGGTCCGAAATGAATATTTTAGAAATTACACACCGAATTACACCACCTGTGGTGAAGGGTATACAAATTGATCACCCTATTCTTTGGAAGAAAACACGCTGTGATATTGCCGGTTATACGGAACGTTTCAAAAATATGCCTGAAACGAAATTCTGACTTAAAGGTTCCAATGGGTCTCAAAAAAAAATACCCTTTATTTGCAACAATTTTCATTTTTTTCTACGAATGTTTTTGTTTTCTGTGCGAGTAATTAAAAAATAATATTCATAAGTTTGGTTGAAACGAATAATACAATTTCTGCAATCTTTGTACATCAACCCGTGTTTTGAATTGTTGACTTGAAAAATTTATTGCAGCAAAAGTAGCGATTGAACACTACAACATAATTACCATGTCTGTCAAACCATAAATCCTCTATGTTCTGTGTTTGCAACGATGTTTTCGTTTCAATTTACACAACTGCAATAATTTGGCTGACGACTCAGTCGTCCGTTGTCCGTCGTTACCTTTTTTTTTTTTCTCCATTAAAATATTTAACATAAACGTGTTTTAATTCATGCTTTGTTTAATTTGTTTTTGTTGTTTTTAAAGCATTTCATTTTTGTATTGATTCCAAAAAGCTTTTTTTGCTTTTTGGATATTGTTATCGTCGTTGTTGTAGTTGTTGAACATCTGCAGGCTGCTCCAAGTATGATGAGTGAGCGAGCGGTCCCGTTCTAGTGTGACTGTTAAAACAAACGGTTGTAATATTTTTTGGCTGAAAGCAATAACAACAACAATAGCAACCATAAAGAAATTGTAACGTCACAAAAGAAATATATTTTCTAATGTTGCTTGTTGACTGACTGTTTGTTGGTCATTTAACTGGGTTGTGTTGTTGTCGTCGTTGTGCGACAAATTATTTAAGTTTATTGCTTAAATAAGTTGTTGTTAATAATATTAACGGAAAAGTTAAGTTAACCGTAACAGCCAACATGTATTTAATTTTGGAAAAAGAGGACAAACTTTTGTTGTTTTTGTGTGGTCGGTTGCAAGTTTCATGTTTTTTTTTTGTTTAGTTCTTACGAATAGTGAGTGATTGTCACAGTCATGTTGTTAAATTAAACGTGTTTTATTGTTTAAAACAATTAAAAAGCGTGTTTTTATATTTTAGAACTCATAAGTATTTAATTTATTTAATTGAACACGTTTTTGCCATAAAAATGTTAAACTAAAAAAAATAATTATTTTCTTTATTTTTTTTTTTTTTAAACCCCTTTTCATATCAGATTAACGTAAGTTTTTTGTGGACATATTGATTTAAATGGCTCTGTTTTTATCTATTAGAATATTCAAAATTTAATTTTTACGAAACTCCATTAAAACATATTCGCTGTTTAAAAAGTACTTTTTTTAAAAAAATTGCAAATAAAAAATACATTTCAAATTGGATTTTTTTAAGATCTTGTTTGAAAAATTACATATTTTAAAAAATCCCTATAAAAAGTACCTTTTCGAAAAAGTACTTTTTTAAAAGTTCGTTTTTTACAAGTACGTTTTTCTTAAATTCCATGATTTACAAAATTACCTTTTTGAAAAAGTTGTTCCTTTTAAACAAGCACTTTTTGATTAAGGTACATTTTTAAAAAAGTACGTACTCTTTTCAGAAAGTACTTTTTAAGTACTTTTTTAAGAAATTACATTTAAAAAAAAAATTTTTTAAGAATGCCTCTTTTTAAAATCAATTTTTTAACAAATTATCTTTTTTAGTAACAAACATTCATTTTATTAGTGGTGCTATTTATAAAAATATACAAAAATTATTAAGTAGGTTCAAGTTCATTTATTTTCTATAACTACTCAATAAGGGTAAAAAAAATGTTTTATTTATAAATTAGTTGATTAATTTTTAAAGAAAAATTAGAAAAATTTAATTTTAGACACTAGCAGAATGTAATGTATTTTCTGGATCGCTACATACTTCTTCAGAATATTTCGTATCTATCTAATTTGGATATTTTGGTTACCCGCCCAATTTAAGATAATTGAATACGAGAAGTTTTGTTAAATTGAACATGTTCCCAACCGTCTTTACTTAGTTGGTTAGAAGGAAGTCTGCCTTTTTAAAAAAAGTACTTGATAACGTACTTTTTTTAAAAAGTACCTTTTTAAGATACGAACTTGGTACTTTACTTTAACCTTTTCTACAAATGTAATTCATTAAGAGAAGTCATTTTCTAAGTACTTTCTTGAAAAAATGCGTTTTTGTAAAATACCAAACTTTAAGTTTTTTTGAATAGCCTCTCTGAAAAGATACATTATTAAATAAAAAGAAACAGTTTAAAAGATGGTTTTTGGAAAAAATCATATATTTTAGTTTGGGTACCAAGCGCTGCATTAAATATTATTGCAATTTTTAAAAATTCTGGCGGAGCAACAGCAAGTCTGGAGGTGACAGTACACACCTCACAATGGCCTTTCTACGTCAATTTCGAGCTGTTCCCTTTTTTTTTTGACCTTTTTAGAATAAAGTCTTTTACACAAAATACACAAAATAGTATTTTAACCCCGTTCTCACTATATTTCCGATTTATATTCAGAAACTGTATCACTGTTTGTTTTTACTCACTCACTGCACGTCATATGAAGATAAGAAACTTATATTCAAACTAACGACAGATCATGCTTTATATACCCCTGCTAACAGTTAGCCTCATCCATTAAAAAAGCATCGAATGATCAACAAAGATCCAGAACATTCCACAACTTTCTAGGCCGATCTGGAATGTGCTACAATGGTTTGTAATAACGAACGGGCTTTTCGCAAACGTTCCAAAAAGGGAAAAAGGGAAAAAATTCGAACTCTTATATCTTTAAAAACACGTTTTTCAGGTAATTAAGTGAATCTTCTTAGTGGAAAGGAGCACAGCACATAAATCCCTTAATCGAACCGGGACTTGTTTTAAAGTTTAAGCGGAACGTACATTGTGTACTTACCTTTTTAATATTTTTTTATATTATCGATTACTTTTTTAAAGAAGTTTTCGAAAACTTGTCTTTGCTAAAAGTACCCTTTCGAAAAAAACTCTTCCATTAAAAAAAGTATTTTGGAAAAGAGGATAATCTAATGAATAATATTATGTATGTATATTGAAAAATATTTTTTTAAAACATTTTATATTACAGTACCTTTTTTTTAAAGTACCTTTATGAAAAATTTACATTTTTAAAAAAGTGACTTCAAAACCCCCTTTATGAAATAGGGACCTATTTAAAAAAAAAAAAAAAAAAAACGCAACAAAAAAGCATTTATTGAAAACTACCTTTTTGAAAATACACTTTATTGAGAATAGTACCTTTGCGAAAAATAAATTTAATAGGTAACATATGAAAATAAATTAAAAAACAACATTACAGATAAAATATTGTTAAGAACTCCATTAAAAAAATGAACTTTTAGAAAAAAGTACCTAAAAAAGTACTATTCTTAAAAGTACCTTTTTTAACAAAGATACTTAAGATTTTAATCCATAGACCTTAGTTAAATAATTAAAAAAAATAAAATAAATAAAATTACAAAAGTACCTTTTTTGTTAGAAATAACTTACATATATGAAAAAAGGACTTTAAGAAAAAAAAAGCCTTTTTGATAACAAGTACAATGTAAAATCTATATTTTTGAAGAAAGTGTCTTATTTAAAAAGTCAATGTATGTATATTGAAAATAGTACCTATTCAAAGAAGTATTTATAAGAACAGTTCCTTTTTAAAAAAGGTGAATTTTGAAAACCCTATGATATAGGGACCTATTTTTTTATAAAAAAAACATTTAAAAGCCTTTTTTGAAAAACTACCTTTTTGAAAATGCACTTTCTTGAAAAGTACCTTTGGGAAAAATAAATTTAATAGATAATATATATTTAACAAATAATTAAAAAAAAACAACATTATAAGCAAAATATTCTTAAGATCTCTATATAAAAAATCATCTTTTAGAAAAAAGTACCTAAAAAGTACTATTTTTAAAAGTACCTTTTTTAAAAATGATTTTTTTTTTAAAGATATTTAAGATTTTAATCCATAGAGCTTAGATAAATAAATAAAAAAATAAAGTAAATAAAATTACAAAAGTACCTTTTCGTTAAAAAAAACTTTAATAAAAAAGACATTTCAGAAAAAGAAAAGCTTTATAAAATATTCTTAAAAATTATAAAAAGTAGGATTTTCAAAAAGAATCATTTGGCAAACACGAAGGAACCTTTTTGATAACAAGTACATTTTGTAAAATCTATACTTTTGAAAAAAGTGCCTTATTCAAAAAGTATATATTTAAAAAGTGCCTATTTTTAGCAAATGTACTTATTTAGGAAAAGTACCTTTTTGGAAAGCACATACATATTTAAAAAAACTTTTAATGTACTTTTTGAAAAACAACTTTAATGAAAATTTTTAATTTTGAAAAAATCATTTTTAGAAAAATTGCCTTTAAGAAAGGAGAACATATTTAAAAAATAAAATCTTCTTAAAAAATTACTTGCTTAGCAATACAATTTTAATTACTTAAAAAAAATTTTTTTAAAAATATTAACTTGAGAATTTTTTATTTTCTTAGATAAAAGGTACCTTTTAAAATTTACTTACTTTAATTTGAAAAAAAAGCAACAGAAAATTTGCTTTTTGTTTATAAAAAATATATTAAAATACTTAACCTTGAAAAAGGTTTATAGTTTGTCAAAATTTGAACAGCCGTATGCAAAAATAAATATAAACCATTGTTCAGCAAAATTCGTATGGGAATTTTATATTTAGCAATGTGCTGCAAAAGGTATTTTAAGCCAATAATCGTGTTTTTTTTTTAAATTCTGCATAAGCTGTTTTCATGGTTTTTAAATATTTCTTTTGTTTATTTAAATAAGTTAAAGTTATTTTGAGCTAAAGAACAATAAAAAGATTACCGTGTTAATATTTATTAGATTGTGTAACTTTTGGTAAAAAGTTGTCTACATTTTTTATCATCATTGTTGCTTTACATTAAAATTCTTAATGTTTTCCAACACCCACATTTAATTTGCCTTGTCTCCTGTTTAAGAGTTTATTTATTTGTTTATAAATTAAATAATTGCTGTTGTTTTGTAATGTTTCAAATTAATTAATTAGAAAATTGCTTTCAAATTGAGGAAAATAATTCATGAAATTCCTTTTATGGCCAGACAGTCTTTGAAGTTGGTTGTTGTTTATTGTATTTGTTGGAGTGTGGGTTTTTTGTTGTTGTTTTATTTCCTTCCCGGAAATCTCTAAGATGCAATTGATTTACGTGTGTAGTTAAATATGACATTAATCAATTGAAAATAAATTGTTGTAAAAATATAGACAAACACAAAAAAGAATTGCTGAAAATTGTACTGCATACAGTCGGCTGAGTCATTCAGCCATTGTTATGTATTTTTTCATAGACCCAAAGCCCGCAACAAATTGATTTTAATAAAATGCTTTTAAACATTAGCAATATTTAGTTATAAAATCATTTTAAAAAGTATGTAATTTAAAAAATGTCATATTTTGTAAAATATTCAATTTTTATATTCATATATTTTTATATTTTATATATTAAATTTTTAAATTGTGATCAATCAATTTCAGGAACTTTATTTTCAAAAAATACTTAATGATAACAAATTAATATTTTAATATTCCAACAAATCCAATTCCAATAAAATTTTACTAATATATAATAATAATTTGCAAGTGGCCGTGCAAGGAAACTTTTGCCAACTCTACCTCACTGACTACAGTGTGTTAAGAATGACTTTATACTTTGAAAATAATTAATTTTTTAACTGAATATATTTTGACGTTTTTAGGCAAACATTTGAAAATTATCAAGAATATGTATTACTAAGTTCGCTATGACAAATGTTAAAACTGGAAAAATAAAGGGTGCATCCATACGAAACGTAATTTGACTAATATAGTCCTATCTTTTTAGACTTAGAAATGAAATTTACACACAACATGTATTATGTACTATAAATTGAAAATAGGAAATTATGTGATCTTTTATATCTCTTGAATCATTATAGATAGACACTTGGCGTTTAAAGAAAGTGTGTATTGTAGTTTAATTTGTATTGATATGTCCGCTATAATATACATATATCTATATATATTTGTTCCTCTTACTCCTGCAAGGAGCATAGAGTCGCTATAATTGTAACTATTAAAACTAAAGGGTGTCCACATATAATATCTTTTGAACCGCTTTAGCTATTAAATTAGCTATTTAGCTTTAGCTTTTAAAATTTACTCAGAGCAGCACCCATAAAAATAATAACTAAAGGGTGACTCGTATTTTTATCTTATTTTTTTTTAATAATATTACTTTACACTTAGTTAAACAAAATAAGAATTTTAATTCCCAAAAGTTATGTATTTAAACTAATGTGATATAATTTTTTTTTTTTGTTCCATATAGCAATAGGAATTTACATACTGGGGCCATATTAAGACATATACCGATACCGATCGTAATTCTCATTTAAATTTTATTAAAATTTAGATCGATATCGAATGACATAATTTGGCCCCTAGTGATTTTCAGCACAGCATCTGGAATTTCATTTCATGTACGACAAGCCATATTGTAGTATTTAGGCCAGATAAAATCTAAAAGTGACTGTTAACAAGAATTTATCTTGACAAGGACTCGTTATTTTCCTTGTCAATTTATTGTGTTTTTATTAAAATTTTTTAATTCTTATTTATAATCCAAACACTATATTGAATACCTTTTCTTGGTTTTATTAAAAATATTTTTTTTTTATTTCAGGTATGTTACACAAAGGTCTTAAAACTGTTTAAATAATCGTAAGTAATAAATAGAAAATTAGGAAAAAAAACAAAATATGTTGTTTGTTCCTGTTTTTGATATTTTTTTAATTAAATACCCAATAGAATTCTCATTTTGTTCTTGCAAGGTTTAAATATAAATGAAATGGCTTTTCAAGAAATGAGGGTTAAGAATTCCTGATGATCTCAGGCTTATTGCGTAATTAACAAATTCATTGAAATTCGTACGTATATATATATATATATTTTTCAAATTAAATTACGTAGTAAACCCCCTCCTTGTAGTCGCTAGCTTAAAGGCTAGGTTCCCCATGACATTTGTAATCAATATAAGTCTGCCTGTATATTCCAGTTAAATGCCAGTTAGTTGCAGATTTTCACAAAAACAAACGTTAGCTACATATCAGCCTCATCCTCCTGAAAGAGCCTACAAGTCAAGAACGATAGAAACAAAATTGCGTCATCCGAATAATTTAGCTCTATTATGGATCAAATTACGTCAAAAACGTGAATATTTATAATTGAGTAAACGACGGCATCTACTGGGAAATAATTCGGATGCAAACTAATGTTTCTCGATTTTTTCTCTAGAATATTTGAACTTTCCTTGTTATGTTATCAGCGACTTTGAAGTCTTTAACTGTTTCAAAGTATCCTTTCCTTTCATATTGAGTATATTATTGAGATTTTATTGAAGTTACCACCTTTTAACACCTTTTCAGGTCTATAAACTCCAAATATTGCAAAACCTCAGCTTTAAATTACCCAGAGCAATTTAGATTTCAGTGCCATATAAAGCCACAGAAAATCATCTGCCGCTTGCCCTTTCGGCACGAGTTCCCCTTTTGTATTTGGTCAAGTCAGCACTGATCATATTTAGCGATCCTTCCACTTTTGAAGTCTAATGCTAGAAACTACACCTCTGTATTAAAAGCAGAGGAGCAGTTTCTGTATTCTTTGTCTGCGTTCTTACAATATTTTGTTCGATTTTGCTTGAAAACAATTCACACCACAGATCCTTACTTTTTTAGAGCTTTAGTTATGGTTTATGTACTTATTTACTAAACAAAGGGTCTCATCCTTACTAAAGTAACTGCGTACTTTCACTGCTTTTTCTCCGCTTTCGCTTTGGAAAAAGATATTTTTAAGTGAGTGAAGATAAATATGTCGAGCTAAATATGTTTCGACGTAACGACTTACGTAATTACATATTTATAAATACGTTTTTAGTATTTGTGACATATTTGCAAATATGTTTTCGTATTTGGGACATATTTGTAAATATCTTTTCATATTTGTAAATTTTAAATATCTTTGAAATATTCTCACATATACGTGGTGTTCGTCTGATGGATTTTTGGAAATTGTGGACAAACTAAGATAGATTACGGGATGGGACATACACTATTTTAAAGCTAATGAATCACAGATTTGTAACTCCATTTAGACATTTTAAGGAAAATGTTTTGGATATCCAAAAAATTCCTTAAAAATATTCTCACATATAAGTGGTGTTTCTCTGAGGGATTTTTGCAAATTGTGGACAAACTAAGATAGATTACGGGATGGGACATACACT